>JAIRCK010000062.1:0-195252 GCA_020744315.1 Curvularia eragrostidis | reverse complement strand
GGGTTTTCCCGTTTTTTTTAAAAAAAATTATTTATGGCGTCAAACACAAGGGCCCCCCCCCCCCCCCCCCCCTTTTGGATGATATAGAGTCTATCCGACCGACTCGCCGTTTATCCGCATGCATACTGATGCATACGCATGTACAGTAGATAGGTACATAGGTTATTGGATTATGTACGTGCCCCTGGGGACGGCTTTGTTCTCCGCATATCTTTTCTCCACACATCAGCATTACAATACGTACGTGCCACCCGCATCTCGATGAAATCCTGATTTTGATTTTTGCGGGGAGATCCTCGGGGGCACCCGCTCTTGAATCTGAAACGCCGGTGATCAATGTACTAAGAGAGAGAGAGAAAAAAGAGAGAGACGTTAGAGAGAGACATGGAAACACACGCGCCTTGCGCCCCAAGCCTCATTTCCAAGCTGATGAGTGAGGCGTATGTAGTATGTATGTATGTATGGCGCTTTTTTATCCCCGTATAAGAATACGCGATGCAAGCAACAAAAACCCGCAATATCGCCGAGCGCCAAACGCGCCAAATCAGAGCGCGACTGAAAACAAGAAACTTGCGTGCCCGGTCATGTGCTTAGAAAACGAGGAGAGATGGAGAGAGAGAGAAATAGATAGACTGGTCATTTGCGCTTAATAATGACGTATGCAACCCAACCAGAGAAAACGTACAAATACCCATATTCCAAATAAAATAGAGAGAAATCATGACGAGAGAAAATGTGAATAATGGCCCGGTACTCTTTGCCGGCACTTTTCGCAGTCGTCCCGATAGCCCATGCTGAAACGACCCATGCCTGTTAGAGCACCGCTTCGTTTCCGGCCACGAGGCGTATTGGGCGAGGCAGCCGTCGGTCGTATTTCCGTATCCATAGCGTCAGCAGTAGTGGCTGGCGAGACGGAAAGGCGCGACAACTGCGACTGTGTGAGTGCCGTGGGCGTGTCAGGAATATCATCGTCCTCTGAAATGGGCGAAGGCATGCGCCTGCTTCGGTCGTCGTTGGCGCCTTGCTTGCATCCTTTCCATGCCGGTGGAGGTTGCTGCATGCATGGCACAGGCATGTTGTTGTTCACGTCCATTCCGCCTGCTGAGCCGCTGGTTGGATAGCCTACACCGCTCATGCTACCGCGCTTGAAAGAAGGGTGGATGGGCGTTGGTATCCGGGCGTTGGTATTCACAGAGTCGGAGTTGAAGAGTGATGGTCGGAGCATGGGTGGTCGCATAAAGTTGTTGTTACCAAAGGAACTGATTGCCGGCGACTCTGGTGGTTGGCTGCGTACATCTATGTCGTCATCCATGTCCATGTCACAGTCCATCCTGCTTGATTCTCTTGATATGCAGAAAAATCCATCTTGAATGGAATCTGGCGAATCCAAGCCCCCGTGATCCGACAGTACCGGTGTCATGGAACGAACGTCCGTGAACAATCTAGGTGGAGATGGCGTGTGGAAGGGCCGGTGGGGCAGACTCGACTGCGGTTGAAATTGGAACTGGCCATAGGTTATGTCGTGTGCAAAGCCTGGTCGCGATTTCTAGGCTTCCAGTTAGCCAAAGCCGACGTTGGTACAATGGACCAGCATGCCTTTGTGAACCTGTCCTCATCGAAGTCGGAATCCTCGTCATCGACCCGATCGCGCTTGCGGTTCACGACCTGAAACATAGACATGGCGGGTCGTGCAAGGGACAATAGTTCGGTAATTATTCTTGAGCGGTACTGACGTGCTCAGCACAGGATTGCAGCGGGGACAAGCAGGAGTGTGCAGCAGACACGGCGATGGAGGGGTATGTAAATGGGGATCCGGGGTTGCAGTCGAAGAGGCCTGAAAATATGTTTTGAAGCAAGCGGGCGAGGGGCTGATACGGCTATCAGGGGCGGGTGCGGTGTTTCAGGTCGCATGAAAAGAACCCTGGTTTGTGTTGTGGAGTCGGGCGCTTCTCATGGCCTGGCGCTCGGGTAGGGAGTTGTCGTGGGCGGTGGCCGGGAAGTCGAGGGCCCGTTGCCTGCATGGGCAGGCTCCCAGCAGCAGGCGGCGATTGTGTCGATGGCGGTGTGGCGCAGCGTCGAGGAGTGGTGAATTTGGCCTGCGGACTGAGGCCGGCGAACAGGTTGCAGCCGGGCACTGCCGCATCACGTGGACGGTGGACGGTGGATCGCTGGATCGTGATATGCATGAGAAAGGAGAGGTGAGATGGGCTTGTTTGACCTTGTCGTTGGCGTCAACCGCAGACGGCACCTTTTTGGGCGTGTCCCAGGCCAGCTGAACAAGACGCCCTCTTTACGCCATGGCATTGGAGGAGGGGTCGTGCAGTCGGTGTGCACAGGCACGGCTTGGACAGAAGCAACCGTCACCTATCGATGGGCATGCGAGGCCAACCGCCGCTCTGCGCCTCCTGGAAGCATCCGCACGATGTCCTGAAGTCGTTACCACTCTACATATATACGTTCGCAGCCCGCCATCCAACAGGAAGACAGCCATTACCGTTGGTCAGGCCCTGGCTTGGCGCGCCTGCAGGGCGGTGTATCGATAACACCCCACCTGCCCAAAATACGCAGGGCCGCTGTAAAATAATTTGGCTGCATATGACTGTACAGCACGGTACCAGCAGCGCGCCCTCAACTTGACAAGCGCCTACTCATTCTTCTCTTCCAGCTGGACCCCACCGACCTCGGACCTGTCTTGTGCATACATCTGAGTCAATTGGCTTCTGCTACTCGTTCTCTTTTCTCGACAGGCATAAAAATCACCCCACCTGTGCCACGGTCATCGTAAGCCAGACCGCAAATCCTCACTTGTCTCGGGGCATACGCTGATGTGTATAAAGCCTCAAAGCACTCTCGCCAGTTCAAAGCCAGACACTCCATCCGTCAATATGGCTTCTGTAGATCAAAATGCCAGCTCCAGCGACGATGTGCGCGGTACACACCCACCAGACAACGCCACCTAGAAGACAAAAAGACGCTGACGTTGCTGCACAGTGCTTGGCTACGACCCGCTGATTCCCCCCCAGCTCCTCGCCCAGGAGCTTCCCATCCCTGCCCATGCCCAGAAGACGGTCGTCCAAGGACGCAGAGAAGCCGCCAGCATCATCACACAGAAAGATGACCGCCTCCTCGTCATGGTCGGACCTTGCTCGCTCCACGACCCAGAATTGGCCATCGAGTACTGCCAGCGCCTCAAGGCCCTTGCCGACAAGCTTCAAGACAACCTCTGCATTATTATGCGCGCCTACCTTGAGAAGCCACGAACAACTGTCGGATGGAAGGGTCTGATCAACGACCCTGACATTGACGAGACGTACCAAATCAACAAGGGCTTGAGGGTCTCTCGCAAGCTGTTTGTTGATCTTACCTCGGCTGGCATGCCCATTGCCTCTGAGATGCTCGACACTATCTCGCCCCAGTTCCTCGCAGATCTCATCTCCCTCGGTGCCATTGGTGCGCGAACAACAGAATCTCAGCTCCACCGTGAGCTGGCGTCTGGCCTCTCTTTCCCCATTGGATTCAAGAACGGTACCGACGGAGGCTTGACAGTCGCAGTCGATGCCATTGGTGCTGCTGCAGCCAAGCACCACTTCATGGGTGTAACCAAGCAGGGTCTGGCTGCCATCACCCGAACAGCCGGTAACGAGCACTGCTTCGTCATTCTCCGTGGTGGATCAAAGGGCACCAACTACGACAAGGACAGCATCAAGGCTGCCCGCGAAGCTTTGAGGAAGAAGGGTTTGCCTGAGGTCATGATGGTCGACTGCTCACACGGTATGTCTTTGCCCCCCTTTGATTGCTCTCTGAGGGTTTGGTAGAAAGAGAAAGGCATGTCTCTAACACACGAACAGGCAACTCGAACAAGAACCACCGCAACCAGCCCCTCGTAGCAAAGGATATTGCTGACCAGATCCGCAATGGCGAGACGGGCATCGTCGGCGTCATGATCGAGTCCAACATTAACGAGGGTAACCAAAAGGTTCCACCCGAGGGCCCCAGTGGCCTTAAGAAGGGTGTCTCCATCACCGATGCCTGCATTGACTGGGAAACCACTGTCGACACGCTGGAGAACCTCGCTGCCGCCGTCGCTGAGAGGCGAGCAAACAAGGCCAAGACCAACGGTGCACAGTAGATTCTTTGCCATGCATCATGTGTGGATGTGCGTGCGTGTACTAACAATGGGCCTGTATATATGTATCTGGTGGTATATGGCGTTTTTTTTTGTCTTCTTTATTTCTCATCAAAAACAAAAAATTTGTTAACACATGGGTTTCGAGCAGAGACCGAAAAAGTTAGGGTGAGAGACGGCCAAGTGAGACGCTGCTACGAGGTTAACGAAATACGATCATGAAAACGAATTGACCTCTTTTTGCCGGCATTTGTAACCATACTGGATGCTAAAGATGTGTTGAATGTTTGTTGAAATCCAATTGGGGTATCTTGAATATCTGGTTGCCATGGCTCGTCGACACAGAACCAACTTTTTTTTTCTATTCCTCCTCGTCTTCATCATCCATCCTTTCTTGTAACATGCTCGTCCTTCCTCTCCCGCCAGAACTTGTCCTCCCGCTCATTCTATCCGCTCGCTCCCCCACAAACACGTCTCCGGTGCACTCTGTCCGACAACGAGGGCATTTTCTCTCTTGATCCCGTCTCCCCCGGTAGTAGCTGTTCGCACACGCATCGTGCCACCGCACTCCGCACTCTCGATTGTTGCACCGGATGCCCACCGTGACGATTTCCCTGCATCCCTCGCAGTCTCGTATGCGAATGACTTCGCGCCCCTCTTCGTTTTCGTCCGCAGACTCGTTGTACGTTTCCTTGAGGTAGGCGCGGAGCTCCATGAGGGCCCGCGGTGCAAGCGAGTAGTATCCTGCGCGCGATTTGTGGAAAAACCCTTGTGCCACGAGGCTATCGAGGACCATGTCGGCCTCGGCAATCGAGATGCTCGTGTCGGCGCCCTGTAGCTGTGTATCCTGTGTCTCGCCGTTGAGTTGTGTGTGCGTGCCGTTCACTTGGCTTTGTCGGCTGCGCCGTGATACACGCGCGAGCTGTGATGCTTCCGTGTGCTTTACAGCCATTGTCTCACGCACGCTGTTGTTGTTGGTTTCGAACATGTGGTCGAGCAGGCGCCGGATGTATGCGATTTCGTTGGCGGAGAAGGTGGTTGCGAGCTGGGTGAGTGCGTCGCTGGTGTTGTTGACGAGTGCGTACATGGTTTCCTTGCTTTGTTGGTCACGCATGGAGCGGATCTCGTAGTCAAAGGCTTCCAATTTGGCGTTGATGGTTTGGATGACTGATGTCAGGTAGGGCTGCGTCACGTCGCCTTCTGTCCATGGGCGGTCGGGATCTACGGACATGTTTAGTACACAAGGTTATACTTTGCAAGCTGTTGGCTCACTGTGTGCGGTTATTATGTGTGCTAGGATGGGCTTCATCTCATCCACAGTAAGGACGCCATTGGTCTGGAAGGCTTGGAGGAACGCGCGGTGTATCGAATTGTAGCTCTCTTCTTCTGCTGGTGCGCGGACGAACGGCGATTCACTTCGAGACATTGCAAGGCCTAGGACGGTGTTATGCGGCTTGCGTGACGAAAGGACTGGGATTTGAGCATCTAGGCGCTGGGTTCGTTCAAGTTTGCAGTGGACTGGTGCGAGGTGGGGGAGTTTGGAAACGCGAGAACGCGAAAGCACGTGAACGCACTATATCACCCTAGCCATCTCTAAGAGTTCTATACATCAAGTTAAGGTCTAAAATGTGACTCTGAAACTCTTTCTGCTGAAAAGAAATGCAAATACCCAGGCCGATACTACTTCAATTTCTTATAAGCCTGATAAGCTCGCCAAGGGAGCACTTGAAGTTGGTCCTGATAGGTACGATGCGTTGCGTGGCTAGAGGTGTGGCTGAACCCTGATCTAGAAATAGAAACCCAATGTCCTCAACTTCATATTGTTACAAATTTGAATACCAAGCACATACGACCATAGGGCATCTAGAATTGCGTACCCCGTCCGATCTACGATACACAAGCGGTGCACCGGCGGATTAGTAGTTAGGTGGGTGACCACTAGCGAATCCCCGCTGTCGTATGTTTTTTTGGACATTTTGCCCTGATCACGTGAGAGGTTGGCATACGCTAACGCGGATTGTTCGATTGGCATTAGGGAAAATCGTACTTGTAGGAACGTCTAGGAACAGAAGTACTCAATATTATGGGGCTTGTGGAAATGCAGCTACGCTATGTATAGTTGCCCTAGGAAAGCTGTTTATTTGATCTATATTAAATACTTTCGTTCCCTATCTGTAAAGCATTGCTGAATCACATTTTCAAAGTCTTGATTCCAGTGTTTCGCTCACATATTGCCTATCCTATACACGCCATTGCAAAAGGGTGAACGGGCACCAAACAGCCCAGAAGATTGTAGAGAAATGCCTTTGAAAGCCCAAGTCTTACGTAGCCTAAGTCAATCCTAACGCCTATTCATGCCCGTCTTCTTCGCGTAACTCGTGTTAAGTCAACACAGCCACCTAGTGTCTTGCCTTGCCTCTTACTTTCACATAATACAATGCCTTGATCCCTAACATACACATGCCCCCACTGCCATAGCCCCGTAGCGCACGTAAACTTAGACAGGCAGGTCGGAGTTTCTTGTCGCACCACTTATTGCTTGAAGGGCCTTTGCAATGTATGGCCCAACAATAGGTATGTTGCTAACGAAGCCCGCAATGGTTGCGAGAAAGTCGCCAAATAGAACGAGTATACCGTACAACTCTACCACGAAGCCGACGAAGGCCCAGCGCATGAGGATGAGCGATATGCCAGCGACAAAGGCGAGGGTACCTTTCCACTTTTGCTTGCGGGCAAAGAAGGCGACCGTCTTGGTTGTGCCGATGATGAGTGTGAGGCCGATTATGAAGAGTATCTGTTCGGGGTGCGTTAGGAACGCTCAGGCAGGGGATGGATAGAGCGGGGAGCGTACGTTGCCCATGGCCAGCCTTTTACACATGTTAGCAAGACATCAGTATACAGCCGACTGCGTACGTACATGGCGCGATCAAAAAACATCATGACCCCACCCATCAGAAACAGTCCGCCTATGCATCCGGTCAGTCTTGAGCCGCACGACGAGCGCATCTGTGAGATTGGGCGCATACCTACCCCCAGAACAGAAGGCGACCCCGATCTCTATCCATCATGTCAGCAACGAGCAGTTCCAGGACTGAGGCTTGCGCGTCGTACTTTGGGTATCTGAAAGCCACATAGTCGGCATCTTGAAGGTGTGTCGTGCGTACGAGTCGCTGCGTGCGAAAGGGTAGAGACGAGGAACGTCGAGGCAGAGTCGCCAAAAGTCCGGGCAGGAAAACCGACAACTAGGCTCGAGGTATATCTGGCACAAAGGTACTAACTTTGGTATGCCTGTTTCGTGTCCGCTTGGCGAGGGTTGAAACGCGGGCGCGCTGATTGACCAACCGGGCCGGAGCTTACCCCTGCTAGCTCTTGCGGGTGAGGGCATAAAATTCTGGTCGCATGCTTCCTGACCGTACCACCCTCACCACCAAAACTGGACGCAAGCACCGGAGCATTGGGACAATTAGTGCATTGTTCGACTATGCTATCTACGCTACGCTAGAAACACAACAATCATGTAGACATCGCCTTGACAACAGCATGCCTCGAGCTGCTGTAACTAGGAGTCCTCGCGCGAGGTCCTGGTATACCGTCTTATGGGCGTAGAAGAATCTTGGATCACGGTTAAGCCGGAGCACCTCCTTGAGCCACGAGTCGAGAGGCTTGTGGTGGGTGGAGAGTAGCTTGACTTTGATGATCATACATATACGTGCAAGCCAGCCCTGTCTAGCCTAAGCCAGAAGCTCGGCGTTCGTCTCGTGCACGATTGGTGAGAGTGTAGGTGTGACCTTGCAAAATACAAGGCTGGTCTCACTTGACAAAGCTGGCCAATTACTGGGTAATCTTGAGAGCTGGGCGCGTCATGCGGCGCTTTGGACTGATAGACAGCCTGCAACCCTCTACTGAGCGCGCAGCTGCAGCAACCAGCGCATCACCGAACCCAGTCCTCATTTCAGAATGGTGTGTGCGCCTCTTGCTGCAAGATAGCCTTCTGATACATTCTGCGGCATTGCTCTGATGCTGCCGAACACTTCCTTGTTGTGGTATCGCAGACGCGTCTTGGGGTCTGTGTACGGCGCGGGAAGACCAGTGATGTCGCAATACTTCTTCTGGCTGCTCGGGTGGAAACTCGGTGCGGATTCAATGTTTGTGTAGGTGGGCGCAGGGCCGGCCGCGTTGCCTGCCGCAGCAGCAGCTCGGCCGTTCTTCTCCAGTACCAGTGTACTCAGACTTTGAGCCGCCTGCGCAATGTTGGGCTGTCGGCCAGCGTTGCCAGCTGGTGTAGTGCCTTCAGTCCCCGTAGCGGGTGTCGACATGCCGCTGTTGTTCTGTGTGGCCATTACAGATGCTTCTTTTCGTGAAGCTTCGCCGAGGATCTGCTTGAGGTTCTTGTTGCGACGCTGCGGAGGCTTCCAGTTGGGGTTCCGGAAGGGCTTGGGAACTGCATAGATATCAAGCTTGTCCAGGAGCGCTTGGTGTGTCTTTTCATCAGAAGCGGCTGTGAGGGGCGCCATGGTGTGGGAACTGGAGAAGCAAGATACAAGAGTTGTGCCTGGTTATGTCGCGTTGATTCAGTAGCGTCTTGTCGCGTTGCTGGTCTAGAGACTTTGGGTTTGAAGTCGCGCGGGCGCTATGCGAGTATTTGGATTGAAGTACGCGCTTCTCTTTCTTGTCCTGACCGCAGAAGGATGGGTATCGTACACGTATAGGAGTGATGATGCTGGGCTGGGAGACGGAGCTTGCGGATGTGTGGAGCTCTCCCGGCGGACCTGCATGAAGTCGCTCACACTAGCTGTTTTGATCCTCCCCACCAAACATCTCAACACAGTCGATAGCAGCACAGCACAGCGTAGCCGCAGACATGGTAAGCTAGAAGAGCATGTTTTTTCTACTTAGAATAAGTGTTTAATATGTCCGTAGGAAAGCCCTCACGAACACCAGCAGAGCCAGTTGCTTTCTCGCATTATCGTCAATGTTGTGAGTGCGCCAACGCCCTCGAGCAGAAAGAGCATGATTATGCTAACTGCCACAAAGGAGAAACTGAACGAGGCCATCATGATGTTGAATAAGAATCTTCAGGAAATCAACATCCAGAACATGGACACGGAGTTGGTGGCCCAGATGTTCAAGAACTATCAATCCAACGTGCTCTTCCATCTTGAAGGTAAGCATGACAGTCAACAAAGCATTTGCAGAGACGACTGACAAGCTCTAGCAACAAACGGCCTCAAGGATCCTGCATGAGCCTGAGCGACTGAAGGTACCATGTGTGCAGACTAGATTGCCTATGTCGGCATGTAGTGTAAACAGTGAATGTGTTTAGTAGATACTCATGGTTTGCATGACAGCAGGCGCGTAGTTGGACAAGTTAGATACCCAGATAATGAGACATGACTATCAAAGCGTTCACACGCAGGCGTAGTGAGCATAAGCCGTGCAGTGTATATCCAAGGAGCATGCGGAGACGGGCTCGGGCCACCGAGCACCAGGACCTGGAGAGCCTCAAGACATACCTAGCAACCACGACGCCGCGCATGCTCCGCAACCATCGCGCTAACCAGACACACGCACCCGCGACGCTCCCCGGCTGCGACATGATCTAGATACCCGACTCGCAGCTCCAGCCCATCTCCATCTCTGCCACAAACATGGCTCCCTCGGCCATTGACGAGGCGCCGCAGCCCGCTGGGCGCAATCCACCCAAGCCTCCGCCAAAGCTATGGAGCGTGTCAGAACCACCGTTTGAGGGCTTCAGGCCCGTCGATCAAGAGGGCTGGTCGCGTAGCAACAGCGAAACTGCCATCGTCATCGACAATGGTACTGCTCACCCATCCACTGTGCCCGTCATGTCGCTGCACAAGCTGACGCATTGCAGGCTCCTCAGCTGTTCGCGCAGGATGGTCCTTTGACTCGAATCCTCGATTGTCGGTGCTCCCCAACATGGCCAGGTATCGCGATCGCAAACTTAACCGAACCTTTATTTTCATTGGGTCAGATGTCTACGCCGATGGCACGGCGCGAGGACAGTCCAAGCCTGTTTACGAGCCCGGCAGCAACATCATCAACAACTGGGACGTCATGGAGGGCGTGCTGGATTACTGCTTTGTCAAAATGGGCGTCGACGGACGCTCAGGACGCGTAGACCGGCCCATTGTCATGACAGAGCCCATTGCCAACTTGGGCTATTCAAGAAAGAGTACGTGAGCCTGCGCAGAAAGGCCTCTGTGACTATGCGTTCAATTCGCTAACGACACGCTCAACAGCCATGTCTGAGATCCTGTTCGAGTGCTACGGGGCACCCTCTGTCGCATATGGCATCGACTCGCTCTTCTCCTACTCCTACAACGGCGGTCGCAGCGGCTTGGTCATGGACTCTTCCTATACATCCACACACGTCATCCCCGTCGTCGACTCGAAGCCTCTGTTGTCGCAAACAACGCGGCTCAACTGGGGCCGCTTCCAATCGGCGCAATACTTACTGAAGCTGCTGAGGCTGAAGTATCCCACCTTTCCTGGCAAGATCAGCGACAATCAGGCCGAGGATCTGGTCCGAGAGCACTGTTATGTATCGCAAGACTATGAGAATGAGCTCAGTCATTATCTCGACTGGACAGGCCTTGAAGACCGAGATCACACCATTCAGTTCCCCTATACGGAGCAGATTGTAGTGCAGAAGACCGAGGAAGAACTAGCGGCTGCAGCTGAGAAGCGCAAGGAGAGTGGCCGAAGACTCCAAGCGCAGGCTGCGAAGATGCGTCTTGAAAAACTTAAGAAGAAAGAAGAGGAATTAGAGTGGTGCATACAACTACAGGCACAGCTTGAGGAGATTAGTACCAAAAAGGAAAAGGTGCGCGTACTGGAATCGAACGACTTTGACGACGAAAACCAACTCAACAAGCGAGTCAAGGAGCTGGAGTTTGCCATAAAGAAGGCTCGCAATAAGGACCTCGGCGAGACTGAAGAGGAGCAGGTCGAGGCGCCTACTTTCCCTCTCCTTGACGTTCCAGATGATCAGCTCGACGAAGAGGGCATCAAGCAGAAGCGACAACAGCGGCTGATGAAGTCCAACTACGACGCCCGTCAGCGCGCAAAGATCGAGAAGGAAAAGGAGAAGGCACGGCTGGCAGAAGAGCAGCGTCTTGACGATCAGCGGCGAGAGGAGGACCCTCAAGGCTGGATTGAGGAGCGCAGGATAGCCCGTCAAGCCATTATCCAGAAGATCAAGGATCGCGAACGACTAAAGGCCGAGCTCGGAAACCGCAAATCCCTTGCCAACCAAATGCGTATGAAGTCCATCGCGAATCTCGCTTCGGATACGCCTACCAAGAAGAGAAGGCGAGGTGGCGGTGACGACGACACGTTCGGTGCTGACGATGCCGACTGGGGCGTCTACCGCACCATTGCAACTGGTGAAGGCTCCGACGATGAAGAGGAGGAGGATCTCTCCAAGAACCTAAAGGAGATAGAATCTCAGCTCCTCAAGCACGATCCCAACTTTACCGAAGAGTCAACACGTGAGGCACAGACGGATTGGACTAAGAGCATACTGCATGCTTTCCTGCATGGCCCCTATCCCTTTGATCCAGAGTCTCAGAAGGAGATCAACCAAATCCACCTCAACGTTGAACGCATCCGCGTCCCAGAAGTCGTGTTTCAACCCACAATTGCTGGTCTCGACCAAGCAGGCATTGTAGAAATCGCATCCAACATCCTCACCGAGCGCTTGGGCGACTCGCCCTATCGCGACGACGTCCTCAAAGACATTTTCCTAACGGGCGGCAACACCATGTTTCAGGGCTTCGAGGAGCGACTCAGAGCTGAACTGAGGGCCGTGCTGCCGGCAGAGCAGACGATCAATGTGCGAAAAGCGAATGATTGTGTGCTGGATGCTTGGAGGGGAGCTGCGCAGTGGGCTGCCAAGAAGGAGTCGAGGCGGAATTTCATCACCAGAGAGGAGTTTTTGGAAAAGGGAGCTGAGTATATCAAAGAGCATGATCAGGGCAATGCTGCTTATTAGGCTGTTCTGCAGACATGTTTGGCCCAGTCAGTTCGTCCTTGGTGTAATATTAATGGGTAGATGGCGTATTCTTTCACATGAGATTCTGCAGGAGGGCATTCTTGGTGCGTTTGGCATATGAAATAGGACATTCAATCATCTTCTTGCGCACTGTCTGTATTAATGTTAGTACGTGCGTTATTGGTGGTGTATATGAGTGTCTTATAGTATTCAGATTCATATGTATTGCCATCACAATGGCCGCCAGCAAGACCGGAATTTTCGTCTGAAACCTAGTTGTTACTGCTACAGGAATTCCTGATACTGGGGTTAGATTGTATGCTTGCTCTGCCGTGCAGAATGGCGGTCAGCAATTAGACTATGCTCTAGTGTTCCAATACCCCTCCAGTGCGCCGGAACCTTATTTTGCCTATGTTCAATTCAAGAACAATAGGTGATGGAGGGTATTGTAGTCCAAGGACTTAGGCATATCAAAGTAGCGTGATGATTTCAAGCCAACTCGTCGGACCGTAGCGAGTAGATACCAACCTTAATGGGGATGATGTGATGTCCACCAGCGCACTCAGCCAGGGAACATGCTGAGACATTGACACTTGAAGGGCCGATTCAACATTTCGGACGCACGAAGCGTTCTACCCGCAGCTTCTAATACGCTTATCATGGTGTAAGCGGGGTTATTTTGATACAATGATCGGATGAGCGCGGCTCATTCGTCCGAGCATCGAGGGGACTATGTGGAGGTTTGTTGTCAGCTGTCTGTACTGTATAAAAGGTACGTATCAACGAACCCGTCCAATCCTTGTTTTAAGAGATCTATCGAGCACCAGACTTTTCATATTCCCATTCTTTCTTACTTGAAATATAGTCAGGTATAATCTGCACTGCCTCTCGCTATACAGCTATTCTGACAACGAGCCCAGCACCAAGTCAAATATGCCTTCTACTGTTCTCATCACTGGTGGAAACCGCGGTAGGCATCTTGACCTCTTGTCTTGCACCATCTTCTCATGAAATCGACCCAGGATTCGGCAAGGCTTTGGTAGAGGCGTATCTCTCAGTCCCAGACACGACCGTGGTCGCCACCGTCCGCGATGTAGCACAAGCCGAGGCCTCTCTATCTTCTCTTCCCAAGGCCTCAGGATCCCGCATCATTACCGTGCACATGGAGATGTCGTCCGCAGCCACCATCACATCTGGTGTTGAGACGCTCAAGACGACGCACAACATCAACTCAATTGACATTGTCATTGCCAACGCTGGTCTGGTTGGACCGACGCCTAGTCTAGCAAATGCCGCTGCGTCCGATATCCAGCCATATATTGACGTGAATGCATACGGCCCATTTGAGCTGTGCAAAGCTGTTCTACCACTCCTTCGCGCTGCAGGGAACAAGGCTCAGTTTGTCTATGTCTCGAGTGCCGCTGGATGTATAACGAATATGCAGAATATACGTAAGTAATTTGCCAAGCATACAGTCTGTAATATCTCTTCTTATCCAGTAAACTGGTGTCTGAGATAAGACACCCTGGATTTGTATTGTAACTTTTTTGTTGAGATCTCATGCTGACTCTCTACTCCTACATTCAGTGCCCATTTCCGGATACGGAGCAAGCAAAGCTCTAGGAAACTACTTGTTCAAGTGGTTGGCACTTGACCACAAGGATGTCATTATATGGTCATGCGATCCTGGGTACGTCACCACCATTTCTCAGCACTTCGTGTCTTTGTGGGGAGACGATGATTGCTAATGATGTTATGCGGACAGAACCGTCGACACAGAATCGACCCGTGCCGGTATCGAGCAGGCAAAAGCTTTTGGCCTCGATCTGTCGACCATGATCGTCTTCACGCCAGCAGACGAAGCTGCGCGTGTGATGCAGAAAACGGTATGTATGGCTAGATAGTAACAGCGGAGTGCGAGAAAAAAAAATATTCAACAAGATGTAGCTAACGAGAGATCAAACAGATTGCCGCGGCGACTGAGAGCACCAGTGGGAAATTCCTAACCAAAGAAGGCACTGAGTTGCCATGGTAAGAGAACGAAGAAAAATGAAAACAAATCGTTGACTGTTGTACGACAAGGCGGGGAAGTAGGCAGAATCTTTGATATCTCATAAGTAGCCTTCTTACATCATACTGAATCGCAGACATGGCATTTCCACTTGCTTTTCACAACTATTCGCTCGTTCTACTGCGCTCAGCTTTCTATGTTTCTCGAATACCAAAATAGAAGATCCTCCAAAGACTCTGTTCAAAATACTTGGTCTTTCGCGCTAGATAACCCTGTCCAGTGCTACCGTTTACCGACCGGCGGCAGCCACGCCACAATGCGCCGGATATCTCTCATCTCGTAGAAACACTCGTAGTGCTCCTTTGCATACCGAATAGCTCGTGAACGGTCGTCGGTTGCATCGGCAGCGGGATCTGGCTGATTAGCCAGCAGCCTCTCGTAGTAGGGGTTGCAGTGTTCTAGAAAGCGACGAGGATGTTGTATCATGTATTCTCTGTACCGGTAGGCGAGAGCATACGGGTCTTTGGATAGTGGTGGTTGCTCCTTCATGGTATGTTGGGACAAAAAATGCAACGGCTTGGGATGGTTAGATGTAGTATCTCTATTGTCTTCTTCGGAGTGGTTTTGGTGGAAACTGGGACAAAGAAGAGTTGCTCTTTGTTTCATGCATGAAGGATGCGGTGATTGTGAGACTGCATGGCTTCTGTTCCGTCATTGTCTTTGACCTTCCAAATAATGAGCCCGCATGTATCAGACTAGCTGCCTGCATCTCTGTATTCAAAGTGGTTACTCTGACGTGATTTGGAGAGCTTTCAAACTGAAGCAAGATACACCAGAACATGCATCTCGACAGTATTGTTGAATATGATATTATACATGTGTATACCATTTGTTTGGCAGGAAAGCTGTGAGCTCCAATATGCTAGAGACTGCGGACTGCTCGTGTATAGGTTCAAGGCAATATTCCAGTACGAGCGTTCACGAGCTGGCGCCAAGTGGACCCACCAAGACAGTTAGCGTTGGCGCTTGGGTCAGTGGGGTTAGCGCAGAGGCTAAGGGTCTGGCAAAAATTGAGCTTCCGAACATTTTCTCGAGCACCACTTCAACATGTCGTCGAAGTCGTACGTCTCTCCCATCCAAGCGGCCATTACCCAGCACTAACCAAAGGACATTAGAACTGTTCCGACGCAGAGCGACATCACGCTCGTGCCTGAGAACCTTCTCAAGAAGAGAAAGTCTCAAGAGAAGGCTCGTGAGGAGCGCGCAATCGCGACCCGGGAGAAGCGAGGTACGATCTATCCTGCTTGCCATGGTAGACTCCAAGAGGCCGGCTACGGTGATTATAACAACCACATATCGGCTAGACTTCGGTCAATGTTGTCGAATCGTTAACCATCTTTCGGGAATGAGAAGATCGACCTCTTGGAGTCTCATGGCATGCTATAGTAGTAGCGGGCAGCGCTGACAAGAGACAGACAAGAACAAGAAGAAGCGTGAGGTCATCTTCACAAGGGCGGAGAAGTATGTCAAGGAGTACCGCGATGCCGAGCGGGAGCGCGTGAGGCTGGCGCGCGAGGCCAAGAAGAGCGACAGCATCTACGTTCCCGAGGAGCCCAAGCTTGCCTTTGTTGTTCGCATCAAGGGTATCAACAAGATTGATCCCAAGAAGCGCAAAACTCTGCAGCTTCTCCGGCTGCTCCAGATCAACAATGGCGTCTTCATCAAGCTTACCAAGGCTACCATGGAGATGCTGAAGATTGTTGAGCCGTTTGTTGCCTATGGTTACCCGAACCAGAAGTCAGTGCGCGAGCTCATCTACAGTAAGTGCGATGGTGGTGCAAAGATGGAGACGGCCGATGCTGACGTGATGTGCAGAGCGTGGTTACGGCAAGGTGGACAAGCAGCGCATTCCCTTGACGGACAACGAGATTATCGAGGAGAATCTGGGCAAGTACGGCATGATCTGTATGGAAGATCTCATCCACGAGATCTGCACCGTCGGCCCCAACTTCAAGGCGGCGTCCAACTTCCTGTGGCCGTTCAAGCTCAACAGCCCGACGGGGGGATTCCGCAAGAGGAAGTTCAAGCACTACATCGAGGGTGGTGACCTGGGCAACCGGGAGGACAAGATCAACGAGCTGATTCGGCAGATGAACTAGTGCAGTGTTTTGATGTTTTTGTCTTTGTTCAAGGGATGGCGCGGGCAAAAGCTGGTCGGATATACCACGGGATGGAGCATTTACATTGGCGTTTGGGATGGTCGGGCCCGAGCGGAGGCCGGACGACACGGTCCTCGCACGAGTCTTGGTGCGCGGCACACAGTGTGTAGATATGTTTCTCAATGCCACGACAACGACGCAGTTTTGTGCGGACTATTGCTAGATGAACCTTGTTTCTATGTTACGTGACGCCATGTCGCGTGGGCAGCAAGGGAGCCGATAGAGTTTGTGCTGCCTTGTGCGTGGTGGACCATCTGCTCGCCCTGGGGAGCCTGCAGCACGGGGCGCGAGGCCAAGACTGGCAGCGCCAGAAGCGGTGCCAGCAAGCACGAAGCGAGTATCGACGGGGCGTCTTCTCAAGTCGGATGCAATCGTGATGAGCAAAGCAAAAGGCATGCGGCCATGGCTGGAATCGGCAGACGAGAAGACGTGGTGTTGTGGGGACCTGATGTGGTGTGTCGGGCTGGCGGCTGGCGGCTGGCGGCGGGCAGACTAGAAGGGCATTGGTGTTCTTCACGTGCCAGCATGCACGCGCTAGGCCGAAACGGGACGGCGGCAGGACTGACAGGCTGGCTAGGCAGCGTGCTAGAGACTGTCGCATCTTGTTTGATTTTTTCCCTCTTAGCTGCTCGCCCTCACCGCACCCTGCTTCCGGTGTCGAATTGTGCACAAGACGACGGACAAGGCTCGAGACGCCATGACAAGCGACGCCACGCCAGGTAGCGGCAGTGTCCACGGGGTCCAGGTGTCAGCACTGTGTGACGCAAGCGATAGGGCCTGGTGCCTGAAGGCCGACGCCCTCCGCCCTCGAAACCGCGGTGCCATGGACATGGACGAGCGTCACCAAGTCGCGCGCGAGGCTCGCAGCCAATGGCGGGCAGCAAAGGGGCTGGTCATGGACGGCGGCAGCGGGTGGAGCAGGCGGCCGGCCTCGAACACACTCACATGCATTGCTTATGCAATTAGCCCACCAGGACATGCCGAGCGCTTGGATGGTGAGGAGCGAGCAGCGAGGTGATGACGCCTGCCCACCCACCACGTCTGCCCGCAGCCAGCATCGCAGCCCGGTTTCGCCGCCGACACGGTCACGGTCACCGCCACCACCACCGTGTTCGGGTCTGGGGATCGATTTGCGGACGAGACGCTGATCGCGAGACAGGCCCCTCCTCATCGCGGCCGCGTCTCGCACATGGCCCCGCTGGCTGCTGGCTGCTGGCTGCTGGCCAAGCATCGTATCCTATCGTGGGGAGGAGCTGCTCAACGGCCGCGGCGGCACATTTTTTTTTTCTCTTCTCGCATGGCGAACGGGCCCGACGTGACGATGGTGGATTGGGCCCTTAGGCTGCTATTCGTGGGCTGTGGCGGCTGCCCACCACCACCACCACTACCACCACTACCATTACCACTATCACGACAGCGCCAGCGCCAGCCTCTGCGTTGCTGCGCAGCTGCGCGCACCTGACGGCCGGCGTGGGCGCAGCCGCAATATGGCCCCTATTTGCACAAATAAAGAGGGTATATACATAACATACATGGCGGGCACAGAGGCCCTCGCTGCCCAGTGGCCCAGTCCCCCCCGTCAGCCCGCTACTGCAGGCGTGCCGAAAAGAGGGCGGGAGGCCGGATTGCACGAGGAGCGGCGATACGTGGCTTGCTGTCGTCGCAAGCGCACAGTGTGGTCCCTGGCGGCGTTCATTGGCACACGCTCTGCAGCGTCTGCAGCGCTCCTGCGTCAGGAGTCATGAGCGGTAGTCACCGCAACCCGTGGGCGGCGGCCAGCTCTGTGACCCACTAACCTACAACCGGCAGAGTTTTCAGTGCACATGAGTGGGCGAATGAGTGAATGCAATGAACCGTTGTTGCAGTCGGATGCACACGGGCGTCCTACCACGCCCCTTCGCCGTTGCTAGGCCTCGCTAACTGCCCTCGACGACACACCTGCACCCACCACCCACGCATCACCGCCCTCGCTGCCATCCCCTCCCCCCATCTCCTCCCCATCTCCCCATCTCCCCTCCTCTTCTCTCTCCCTCTTCACCCTCTCCTCCCCCCTCCTCCTCCACCCCCATCTCCTCACGTCTCCGTCGTCGCAGGCGTTGCTCGTCGCAACACAGTGACCCCAGCCAAACGGACGTGCGCATCAAATCTCGGCTGTCACGGCACCCCCAAGCCGCTCACCAACTCGACCCGACGCTTGCTCTGTCTCCAGGCCCTAGCCCTACCCAAACCACCAGCTGTACTGCCACGCTCGGCTCGTCCTGTCCGTCTGGCTTGGACAGCTTCCGGCTCCAGTCTCTGACATCAAGCGCTTCGCCGCCTGCCTCTTGCTCCCTCACACACCCGCCGCGCAGTCTCTGCCCTCTGCTTCTGGCTTGCGCTGTGTGATTGGGCCCGGTCCGGTTTCAATCTCTGTTCCCTCTTGCGCCATCTCCTACAACATCCTCGACCCCAGCACCGCCGTCCTCGCTCCCGCTCCACGCACCGCCGGATCTATTGACTTAGCCCCGGCCTGCTCTGCCACCCACTGCGAGCTACGCCCTGTATTTGTCCACGCATCACCGCCTCCGTTTCATCCTTCGTGCTCGACAACTGCGCCGGCACACACGCACGTACGTAACGCGCCGCGCAACAAGCAGCACCAAACTTTTCCTCAATACGCACCCTCCCCAAGCTCTCCTCGCAGGCGACAGATTCTTTTGAATGAGCAAATCCTACTAGAGGGTCCGTAGGCTACTCTAGAGGCGGCGCGAACGAGAAGACTGTACGTGTGAACCAACCAACCAACCCAAAAAAAATCCCCTAGCGTTGACACGACGTGCCACGCCTCATCATCACCATCACAAGTTGTCGTTAACACATATCTTCAGGAGCCTAGCCAGTCTTCTCTCTGCGACAGTCCGACACCATCATGCCTTCCTTCTACCCCCGGCACAACATGCCACGGCTCTCTCCGCCAGAGTTCGTACCCAGCTACCACTCTGCATGCGGTGCATCATATCCACCGCAACAGCCTGCGTATGCCGGTCCCACGATTCGACAACAAGATGATGGTTACGACTTCGCAGACCGCTACGGCCAACTGGCCATCGCCATGCCACCCATGTACCCGCAGGCCGGTACCTATCTAAGCGCTGCGCCTCCCAGCCTCCCACCTGCCAACTCGTTCTACGATCCCATGGGCGCCACCCTTCCACCCATGCGCATGCAGTCAGGAAACTCGATGGCAGATGCGGCCATGCAGCAGCAGCAACAACAGCAGCGACTACACGAGTACAACCAGCGTGTAGGTCAGCCGGCCAAGGAAGAGAAGCCTGTTGGTGGCGTTTCGGCAAAGCTCGACTACGACATGGACATTATGACCGACTTCGTATGCGACACAGCTCTGCGCCTCATCACGCCCGGTCGGATGATGCCAGCCACTTTCCGCAAGTGGGTGCACCAGGTCCTTTGCGCAACGAGGCTGCCCTCTGCGACCATCTTGCTCAGCATATTCTACCTTTCCAACAGGATGCCTATGCTGGCTCACGAGCCAAAGACGGATACCCACTTGTTCCGCCTGCTCACCATTGCACTGGTGCTTGGCAGCAAGTTCTTGGACGACAACACCTTCATCAACCGTTCGTGGTCCGAGGTCAGCGGCATCCAGGTTCACGAGCTGAACGAGCTGGAGTTGGAGTGGCTCCTCGCCATCAAGTTCAAGCTTCACCGCGATCCCTCCGAGCAGCAGGGCTGGAACACCTGGTCAGAGCACTGGAAAGAGTACCAGAACAATGCTGCTGCTCGTGCCGAGCGCAGCAGCAAGCTCAGTCCCATTGACACTTCGATGCACCGACGCTCATTCAACGCAAACAAGCCGCTTCCTCCGCTGCCAATGCAGCAGGCTTACACTCCATCGTACGACTATGCTCCCAAGTCGGCACATTACAATCCTCCGTCGTATTCCCAATATGATCCATGGAGGTCCGCAAGCGAGCACTCCCCTGCCTCTGCACCTACCACGGGTCCCACCACCCCAGAGTACTATGGTGCAACGGGTACTTGGGCTCCCGTTGAGGGATACTCGCGTCGCACCATGTTCGGCTTCCCACCCTTGTCTCAGCCTGCCCCTGTACAGGCGTCGCAGCAATCGTCTACCTATGGACCACCAGCCTATTCACAGTACACCCCATCGACCTGGAACCAACATGGCCTAAGCTGCGGGTGTGCCTACTGTGTCCAGAGGCATCCACCATACTTCATGGCTCCCGGCTATGGCCCTCAGGCGGTGGCTGTCTAACGCAGCCTTGATCAGCTGGACGTTATTCGCGACGCAGTCTTCTTGACTTTCCATGGATACCCATTCGACGTCCTATTTTCAGCGCTTCCTTTGTTTAAAAAAAAGTTCATGTTCATTTACACACAGCACCACGGCTTACCGGAGCCACCACCAACCACATTCAATCTCGGCCACTGGATACACTTGGTCGCTTCGCTTCCTACAAGCCTAGACTACCGGATCCTCCAGCTACCACGCATCTGCACTATTCCCTCAGCTACCTGCACATACACGCCCACATTGGGCGCCACTCCGAATCTCACGAAAACGCATTAGGCTTGTCATCATCTCACATGATAGATTTCACAGTTGTTGTTCCCCTTTTTTCCTTTCTTTCTTTCTTTCCTTCTTTCCTTTCACTCTTTATTATCATGGGTATACGTTTTAGACATTGGTTTGTCCATGGTCTGATAGGAGCATGTCAGCGAAATTGTGGGTTCCCGGCGTTCTACTCTGTCCTCTTGGGTGCCATCTAGCACCTTTACGATTGTTCTTTTTCTCAGCGCTTCCTCCAAGACTATGCACGGGAGGGCTGCTATATCCTATTGGTTTACGGTTTGTTTCTTCTATGGGGTTGGCTGGCGCTTCCAGGGCGTCATGTCACTCCTCGCTCTCCACACGTTGGCGGTTACCAACGGATCTGTTACCACTGGAGAGCTGCTTATCACGTTCATGACCGTTTTTTCTTCTTCTTCGATCGTCGCCTTCCGCTGTAGTCGGGTTGTAATTAATGGCACAAGATCAGCGATGGGGAATTCGCTTATTTCATTCCAAGCGGTGGGAACAAAATACCTCCTGCTTTTTATGGGCTTTTTCTTTTCCGCCCCGGCATTTTTTGGACACACGGAGGAAATATTTTTGGGCTTTCTTGTTAGGTTTTTTTCCTTTCTTTCTTTAGTGTACTACTGTTATACATCGAAAGATCCTGATATCCGGGACACAGAACAGAATGCGAAAAAAAAAATCCTAGAAAAGCGACGAGGTCGCACAGGAAACATCACATTCTTTTCGGTTTTCGACATTCATAGTGATCAAGTGTCTTCTCTTCACTCTTTTTATCTGGGAGGATGGTTGGAGGGTTTCGGAGGTGAGGAAGGAATGGGGCTTTGCAAACTTTGATTAGTTGGGCAAGCAAGTATCGTACGGCAGCTCTGTACAGCTCGACATATGGCTCAACATGGGCCATTCAATCTGAACAATTGTCAGGTCGATCACCATATATGAACCTTGATTGTATTGCGTGACACTTTGGATTGTACGAGCTGGGCACATGAGAATGTACCGTATTGACTTTACGGCCTCCCGCTCCCATGTGAGACACATGACCTTTGATATGCTCAGCCATGCATTACATCCTACTGCTGACCCAACGCCCCAGGAGATGATCATACTACAAACACAACCACACATGTCCATGTGTTGGTGCGGGACGAACGGACGAATGAACACCCGAAAACCCCGCGACCAGGCGGCAACCAGTCATGCACAAGACTGACCAGGGCACTCGATTCGAGCGCACAATGGTGAGCAAACGATCTCGCAACCTCTCGCAACCTCTCCGACCATTGCTTGGACAAAGTCGCGGTTCAGCCGTAACCATGGCAGCCAAAAAAGAAGCACACAGTCGGGCAAAGTAGACTGCCCGAAACTCCGTACTCCGACTTTGTTCAACCGCCCGATTATCTTTTTTTGTTCGTCCATGGTGGGCCTAAAGCTATGCATTTGGCGCAAGGCTAGCCCGATTACCGCATATCGATTGATTATTCTGGCCTACGTCAACGACCTTAGGACGACGTCCTTGTTAACTCCGCTCTGGCGCATCTTTTGCCCGCTCCAGACGGACGCCGTGAGAACTAACCTTTTTCCGTTCAACCTGTAGGGAATTACAGGTCGGTGTGCGCGTTGTGCGTGTATGTATGCGTGTTATCTGTGTGTGCACGCACGCAGCCACAGCCACACACCAGTCGGTGAGATTTGGGCCTGAAAACTGTGTGGTATATGTACAATCCGTGTCCAATGTCTTCTGTGGTTTCGCTCTGGTCTCGCCGCTTGAGACTACAGGCCAAGCAAGCGCGATCAGTCCAGTTTCAACACAAAGCCCGGAACCACCCGTGCTTTTGGCAAACACCACAGTTTAGTACCACGGTCAAGATGAGTTCAATTGGAGGTGCGAGTATCGGGGCAGGCCTTTATGCTGTGGTCAGCAACCCAGCGCAGATTGCTGCCAGGCCTGAAGAGGCTGAGGCGAGGAGGCATCATTTGAAGAATGGCAAGGGCTTCACAAACCCATGGGACAGTTATGTCGAGGCGAGTCCGTGGGAATTGGTCACAGCCATGCTTTGGTAAGTGTTAGTCTTCTTTTCTTTTCTTTTCTTTTCTTCTCTCTCTCTATGTACATGGAACCAAGGCAAAGCCCATCTAACAAGCAAAATCACAGGCGCAAAATTACAGGTCAAGCAAACAGCCCAGATACCACTCCACCCACAGTGCCTGTTCGCACTCCGGAATTCCTGCCGTCTCGCGAAACACCAAAGTTGCGCGCAACATGGCTCGGACACGCGTGCTATTACGTCGAGTTCCCGGGCGGGTTCCGCGTCCTGTTCGATCCCGTCTTCGAGGACTGCTGTGCGCCGTTTACCATCAAGAGCCTAAAGCGGTACACGCCTCCGCCATGCGAGATTGAGGACCTGCCCATGGTCGATGCCGTCGTCATCAGCCATAACCACTACGACCACCTCAGCTACCCAACCATCCAGCGACTGCAGAAAAAGTTTCCCGAAGCGCATTTCTTCGCGCCGCTGGGCAACAAGCAGTGGTTCCTCAAGAGCGGGGTGAGCAAAGTCACCGAGTTGGACTGGTGGGAGAGCAGGGACGTGCGGTTGCAGAAGCATGGCGACGGCGGCGTTACGGCAGACGTGGTGGACCAAAACAAGGCAAATGTTGGTGGTAGTGCTATCACCGCGACCATTGGAGCCCTGCCCTGCCAGCACATCAGTGCAAGAACCCCTTTTGACAAATGCAAGACTCTCTGGGCGAGCTGGAGCGTTGAGTCAGGCGGAGCAAAAGTATATTTCGCTGGGTACGTCATGAACCCATTTCCCCCCTTCCCCTTTTTTTTTTCCCTCTCTCTATTTCCTATCAACCTGCAACATTGTAGTAAATATTGTACTAACACGTTGCTTGTTTTTTTTTCACCACAACAGCGACACAGGCTACCGCACCGTCCCCCGCAGCATCCCCGCCAGTGAAGACGACTACGCCGCCGCCCACGCCAAGCTCCCTTGCTGCCCGGCTTTTGCGCAAATCGGGCAGCACAGAGGGCCCTTTGATCTAGGTCTTATCCCCATTGGCGCCTACGAGCCCCGCTGGATGTTTAGCAATGTGCATGCGAACCCCAAGGACGCCGTCAACATCTTTGCTGACACGCGCTGTGCTCGCGCGCTGGGCATGCATTGGGGCACGTGGGTTTTGACCGAGGAAGAGGTCCTTGCGCCGCCTAGAGAGCTCAAGGAGGCGTGTGAGTGGAAGGGGATTGAGCATGGGCGCGGCGGCTTTGGCGTCTGTGAGATTGGGGAGTCGTGTGAGTTTGAGAGTGGGAAGAGGTAAAGGGGGTTTTCTTTTTCTTGGTGAGTGTGTTTGGGGAGAAAAGTTTGGAGTTTGAATTACTCTCTCTCTCTCTTCCTCAATCTGCTCGCCTAGCTTTTTCTCGGCTTCTCTATAACGAAGACCGGAATACAAGGGTAAATGTATATGTATACTTGTTTTGGTTGAATATGCTTCTGGTCAGTAGTAACAGTCGTTGATCTGTGGAATGGGACTGTTATTGCTTGCACTATACGGCACCCTCTCACGAAAAAACATAAACGTCATGCATCTGATATTTCGAGAGAAGACAAAAAAAAACACTATAGTTCGTAACCCAGCTACAGCGTGCCACCACACTCACCCATCCTGCGTCTTCTGCAAAATAACCTTAATCATCTCATTGCCCAGCTTAGTCGCCTCCGGGAACCGCGGCTCAAAGTACTTTTGAATCTGCTCAAACTTGTCTCTGTAGCCCTCAAAGTTACCTAGACTGACGCGCGAGCTCCAGTCACGCGCGGCAAACGTGAACTCGAGGTCGTCGGCACGGAACGTATTGTCGTCAATGGCCGTGTCAATGGCTTCCTCGAGGAGCGCAGGGTTGCAGAAAAGATACTCTGTGATGCCGAGCCACATGCGCGAGGGCTAGATAGTTTAGTAAAAAGAACAAGGGGGCCATTGAAGGAACAGTATACTACTTACGGGAGTAGAGCAAATCATGTGATCATAAGGTACAATGCCAAGCTTCCACCAGCAGTCCACCATGGCGAGCAAACTGAGATGGTTATTCTTCAGCTTCTTCTCTGGAATTGTGCCCAGAGCAAACCGGTCAAGCAGGTCGTCCCGCAGCAGAAGCTTCTTGTTGTTTGCATTTTCGCCAAACACGGCCTTGCGTGCGGTGTGCACACGCTCACGCAGTTCGTCGCGCTGTCCCGCAAGCATAAGTTTGAACAGCTCCGTGACGGATTCAGCATACTGCTTAATCTGTCTCCTGGCGTCGGGGTTGAGAATGGCCAGGCCGGCGTAGACGTGCCACTTATTGGAATAGATACGAAGCGTAATGTTCATCTTGACATTCTCGATGCCGCCAACGTAGCGGGAGCTGTCCCATGGATACTGGTTGTTGGCAAACCATGCGCCGCCCATGCTCAGGAACGCAGCATGGGTTACGGCCTGCGTGTCTGCTGTGATACGGTCGTGCTGTTCGGCAGTAAGATAGACGTGCTTGGAGCCGAGACAGGACATGACGCTCTCGACAAAGGCAAAATCGTCGTCCGAGGCACGGTACTTGATCAACACCAACGGCTGACCTTTTGGGTCGATACCAGGTCCATGGAGAGAGTGCACGGAGACGATGCTGACATCCTTGGGAAGGTGCTTGTTAAAAGCATCCATCTCAGGGGCTTTGCAAGACGTCTGCCCACCAACGATAGCGCCGACCTTGGTAGCTACACATAGACATGTTAGTTCAAAGGCATGCTCAACAGCAAGCGTATCAGCGTACAAGGACCAAACGCTTTCACGACCGCATCAATGTTCCTCGCCTCGACACTGTAGATGATATAGTCGCTGCACCGAGACACGAGATGGCCGTTTTGCATGATTTCAACTTTGGGCTGGCGCAGTCTCAGCATGCGTTCATTCATCATGTTACATATAAAAGTGCTATCCTACAAAGTCCTTGAACTCTTCCACCAGCTGATCAAACCTGTCCGGAAGGTCGCAAGCGTGGACTCTTAACAAGTGCCATGTTAGTGAAGCCGGTCATTGAGAACATCTGTGAGCCACTGGTTAGCAGGGTTCGCGCCAAAGCTATGAACAATGCTGAAAAATGCTTGCGTGTAGTAGTTCAGAGTTGTTTAAAGTTAGGTAGCGAGAATTCACATCATGGACGACACCACGCCCAGTTGCTGAAAACCAAGACGGCAACAGCGTGGGCATGGCGCCGTACTCGAGCCAAATGCACTCACGGTCATCATAACAGGGAGGAAACGAAGAAAAGAGGGTTGGGACTTACCAATTGCAAAAGCAGTCGAGTTCGGGCTGTCACGCGCGCGAATGCACTCACTTCCATCCAGCGGTGCTGAGGCGCCGGGCATACATCTTGCCCATGTCGCCCATACCGATGAGGCCAACGCTTCTGGCGTGTTCCATGGCTGTGGTTGTGTCGCACACTTCCTATGCGAAGGTGTGGTGTTGGTGTTCAGCCCATGGCGAAAAACGATGCAAGAAGCGGAGGTTGTCGTGCAGCCGTCAAAGAAAAGTTAAAGCCCGCGCCTTGGCACGCTAACCACGGCGTTACGTTCCTCCGCACACAAGCCCGCAAGCGATTTTACCCAAAGTTCGACTTCACGATCGTCGACAGCATCACGAATCCGCCAGTCACGTCAAGACCACACATACCGCCAACATGCCTCCCAAGCAGAAGGTCGCCCGCGCTCCCCAGGAGAACATCCAGCTCGGACCCCAGGTCCGCGAGGTCGGTCATCACGAGACAATTTGCACAAGACACCATGAATTGACAAGTTGCGCAGGGTGAGCTTGTCTTCGGTGTCGCCCGTATCTTCGCTTCTTTCAACGACACCTTCGTCCACATCACCGATCTGTCCGGCCGCGAAACCATCTCCCGTGTCACCGGTGTAAGTGCAGATGAACGCACTGCATACGGCATACGCTGACTAGTTACAAAAGGGCATGAAGGTCAAGGCCGACCGTGACGAGAGCTCTCCCTACGCCGCCATGTTGGCAGCTCAGGATGTTGCCGCTCGCTGCAAGGGTGAGTGAAGCGTGTCTTGGATATTTTTTTGTTTTTTGCATGGACTGACATGTACAGAACTCGGCATCACCGCTCTCCACGTCAAGATCCGAGCTACTGGTGGTAACGGCACCAAGACCCCCGGTCCCGGTGCTCAGTCCGCTCTCCGCGCTCTTGCCCGTGCTGGTATGCGCATTGGACGTATCGAGGATGTCACCCCTACCCCATCCGACTCGACCAGGAGGAAGGGTGGTCGCCGTGGTCGTCGTCTCTGAGCATGTGCGCAAAGTATTTTGCTCGTTGGTGGAATATGGCATGGCATGGTATGCACGATTTATGGTTTCATGACCACGATCAATAAAAGTCGCGGGGAACGGCGAATCTGCCTGGTCTCCATGTTGAACTTGGCTTCTCCTACGAGATAGGCAAGCTAAATCAACAGAATCCTTTTTAGTTCAAAAAGGCTTCCCGACAATGAAGTGCTTACTGCTGTGTTGATCAAAAAGGTGTTTATACATTACGATTACGACTTTGTTCTGGAATATTGTGACGGGATAGTGTTAGATGTCGACGATTTGGACGGCGTTGCCTAGCTGTCCTGTGTTTCCATGCATCTGGGCTGCATTGACCATGATGGTACTGAGGCTTTGGCCTCCCCACACACGATCCCATAGTAGCTCTCTTACACCACGGTATATCACTCGGACGACGCTCCACCATAGTCTGGGATTGAGTATTCCGCGCGTCCACTTTGACTGGATTGACAGCCCTTGTACATATGCATCGTGTGCCTTGTCCCACCAAACTATAGTCTGCCCAGCCCCCCAATGTACATGACCGAAGACGTGTAGTGTAGGCTTTACGCGCTGGACCTCGGCCAGCAAATGTTCACAGCCCAGGCCTGTTGGTAAGGACAGGTCGTGGTAAAACTTTGGCGGTGTGTGTGTGACCAGAATGTCAATGTCGTCGGGTACCGTCTCCGACCAAGCATCTTGACCTCGCTCGTACTGAAAAGCGTGGACACTCATGGGCCCGCATGCTGGTATTTGCGGCGCACCGTATATACATATGCGTCTCTGGGCCTGGCCTGCAGCAAGCAACGGGGTCGACGCATTGATATCATTGCCATTGTTCGGCTGAACCGTAATGGCGAGACTTAGGCGGCGATGTTGCAGGTAATGCACTCTCTTCCAGTCCAGGCGGCCTTTTCTCTGCTCGTCGGAAAGCGAAGGGCGCACCCTTGGGTCGAGGAACGTGTCGTGGTTGCCGCTAATGACTACAATCTCCTTGTGTGGCAGCGAGCTCAGCCAGTCAATTTGCCTCTGGATCTCTGCTACACTGCCGTCGTTGGTCATGTCACCCGCATGGATGAGCAGATCGCCGTCTGGGACATGGTCGGGGATGTGGTTGTGCGTGTCGGATATGCAGACGACGCGTATGGGCGGTTCTTGCGAGGGACTTGGGGTAGAGTGTAGATGGGTGAGGAAGTGGTGCGTGTGGTGGAGGAGTAGCTTTACCGGCGCTTGGAAGAGGAGGGCGGCAAAGGAGGCTGGGTCGAATTCGGACTGGGGACGGTACCAGGGGTTGAGATGCTCGAGAAGCATTGCCAACGGTGGAGCGTGTCGCGGTGGTGAGCGGATGAATGACCATTGCGTTGCGCTGACAAGGGTCCGTGTTCGCATGGCGTTCTAACTAGTAGCGTGCCTGTGCGAACCGCCGCTTTCCACGAGCCGCTCACCCCTCAGTGACGGTTGTCACATGTTGTGAGCTTAGATGGATACAATGGAATACTCTGCAGCTGCGGGTCAGCTCTCACGCAGAACAGAGCCTTGTCTCAGGAGCAAGTTGAGTATCTCAAGCTGGGAAGTCAATTGATGAGGGGCTCGAAGGCGTTTTCCTTCGACATAAATGTAGATGGGAGGAATCGTCGCTGTGTAGTTGTAGGTGGCGTTTGGACATGCCCCTGTGAAGCAGTGCTGCACAGAAACACTTTACAGACTTTTCTTGCTGCTCAGGATGATGCTGCTTGTTGATGTTTTAACCATTTGAGTCTTGTCTGCTGCACAATGCATGTAGTGACTTTCGCTGGATTGTCATGTTTCGGTCGTTGCCAAGTTCTTCTGTAGTCCTAGTGCCTATATTACTTTTCACTAAAACAGGTAGCTGTTTTGTCATTTGTCATAGCATGTCAATGGTATTAGTGCACGAGGATAGCAAGGGTGGCTTCAAGGTATGTCATTGTATCGAACAAGACTCTCCAATGTCGCTGTGTTGCGCTTCATGATTCATATCCATGTCCTTCAGCATTCCTTCCCACGATGCCGCCGGCTGCTCCTCAAGCGGAGACTATGCAAATATCCTTAACGTACAAACAGGCCTGTATCGGAGACGCTTTACATGTTGTGCTTCTTCAGGTAGTCTCCGAGCTCAGCGACTGTGGAGAAAGCGTTGGTGGTCTGGACATCTTCTCCGTGGTGAGCAATGATGACGGCCTGGCCAGTCTTGAAAGCGACGATGCCCTCCTTGCCCTAGATGAACTGTCAGTCGTTGCACCCAATGAGCGTGATGGGCCATGCTCTAGACGGTACCTTCTTCGCCTTGAAGCTGTCGTCGTCTGCCTGGACGGTCATGTACTTGACGCCGTTTATCTTGACACCCTCAGAGATAACCTTCTTGGGGTCCGACTTGTCGCTGAAGGATTTGGCAATGGCTGCCCTCTCTGCATCGGAAAGCTGTAGTGTGTCAGCATGGAGCTGTACTGCCCTGGCCTTGACCACGCGATGCCATTGCCACCCATTCCAAGCTCAAGCTCGAGATGCTGGTTGTGCCCCGCGCGGACCATTGGGCGACGTACCGTGAAGTCTGGGGATGCGGCCCAGTTGGTTGCGCCTTCGAGATCGCAGATGAGGGCCTTGTCGATGTTGCCGGAGCCGACAAGGCTGGAGGCTGGAGTTAGAGGTGACTGGTCATGGAGACAGAAACAAGACGTACCTGGTGTCAACGTATGCTGGCCTTGGTGTCAGTGGTCGTCGGCGTGTAGAGTGGCGCGTTGCTTACCTTGCCAGGACATGTTTGGTGAGGGGTAATGTGCGTGCTGCGGGAGCGTGGGAGATGAGAAAATTGACGGGAGTGAGGCAGAGGAGATGCAGGTACTTTTGACTAAGCAGGACAAGAGAGCAAATGCGGTGAGAAGGTTTGGTGCTGCGTTGTTGGGCTAAGTCGTGGTTTGATAGTGGGGCTGTTTCGACCCCGCCCTCTGGCAACGAAATCGAGCGGACGCAATCAACTTTTCCTATCGCGACAGCCACACGCTCGTAGTCCGTAATCCCGCGCCCTGTCGCTGTCACGCGTTCTCCTTGCGCCATCACGCCGCTAGAATGGAGGGGGGGAGCCGGTGCTGCTGCGAGCGCCCAGCACGACCACTCCATGTCCACCGCGATACCCGCCTAGTGTCTTACTTGTGTCCATGCCCACCTGCCGCTCTCTGGGGTCAAGGCCACGAAGCGGGTCGAATTGCTGCCATGGAGTCATGGAGCAACGGAGCCCATGCATTGGACCGGCCTGCGAAGTGGCTTTGCATAGGCGCTGGCCAGCAGAAGAGCATTTTGGTGTTTGTGCATGTCGTTTGTACATAGTATGACTCGACACTCGAGATGGTCCACCCGATGCCACGCAGCACCGGACGTCCTCGATGCAGCCGTGTACACACAGGCGAGGCCGTCGCCTGACGTGTACAAGCCAGTTCAGTCCCAGTTCGTCTGCCAGTCAAGCCTCGTCCCATTATGACGTGCGCCTGTTGCTCTGGCTCGTTGTGGGCTCCCGCGTCAGTCACGTGCTTACGCTAAGCCGGAGCGAGCTGGGCGGTGGGAGCTGCGAGCTGCGAGCTGGAGCTGCCAAAAGATTACGCGCGAGCAGACAGTATATGGAAAAAGCACCCGCCTAAACGCCGGAACACTTGCGAGCCGCAGACTACTGGACAAAAACCTGTTGCGATCGCTTTGCTTAGCAATTCAAACAATGCCGACCCATTCGCCGTCCCCAGCACGTTCGCGGTCGCGCACCCGCAGCCCATCTCGCGACCGGTCGCAAACAAGATCACCCTCCCGCTCTCGTTCAGCGCGGTCGGGCTCGCCACGGCGCTCACTATCTCCAAGGTCTCCTTCACGTTCCCGCTCGCGCACTCGGTCCCGCTCGCCCCGGTCTCCGTCTCCCAGGCGCAATGGACGACGCAGCTACACACCAGACAGCAGATCGCGCTCACGGGGGAGGAGCTACACCCGCAGCCCTACCCCAAGAGACGGGTCGCCAGCGCCCAGGAGTGCAAAGGTGAGAACACCAGGTGCCTCGACCCAAGTACACAGACTTGCTTTGGGCTCAGCCTTGCCGGCTTACCGGAGTTGTCGCTAATGTTACGACAGATTGTCGTTGAAGCCCTCACCAGGAACGTCAAGGAAGACCATATTCGAGAAATATTCGGAAAGTACGGTGTCATCAAGGATGTCAGGATGCCCATGAATCCGACTTGTGCGTACCATCTCGAAGCACCGCACGCATTTGGCTAACTACCAAATAGTCAACATAAACCGCGGCATAGCGTACGTACTCTACGAAGAAGTTGACGACGCCGAGCGCGCAATCGCAAAAATGCATGACGCACAGTTGGACGGAGCTAAGATCCAAGTCTCCATTGTTCTACCTCGGCGTCGCTTTTCCCAAACCCCTCCGCCAGCCCGCAGAGGCCCACCACCAGGCGACAGATTCCAGGACGACTTTGACGGTGGATATGGACACGGCGGGTATGGGCGTGGCGGATGGGGCCAACGAGGAGGAGGGCCACCTGGCGCATACAGACCACCGCCTATGGATGGTCCCCCGCGTTACCGCTCTCCACCGCGTCGAATGTCACCCGATCGCGGACAGTGGGGACGAGGCAGAGGCGGTCGTGGTGGACGCGGAGGATGGGGAGGGCGTCCGCGGTCATACAGCAGATCCCGAAGCCGCTCGCCGCGGAGGAGCATTTCTCGCTCTTCTTATAGCCGGTCACCGTCCAGAACCCCACCAAGACGAGGCTACGGCAGGAGGGACAGCTCACCACGAAGAGCTGGTCCTAGCAGTGGAAGTGGTGGAGGCAGAGGAAGGAGGAGTCCCAGCTATAGTTCCTACGGCAGCGACCGCAGTCGGAGTAGGGACCGCAAATGAAGGTTTAAACCCTCATGTTCCGTGACATGTTGAGAAAAAATATTGGTCGTCTGGTTTTGGAGGCCCTCGGGGGCAGCATTTTAGAGTGTACTATTATCCAAGTCATCTCCTGGCAGGCATCGAGGAGGGCCAACGTCTTCGCCATGGTGACAGTTCCAATTGTCTAATTGAAAAAATACTATCTATTAATCCTACCGAGCAATCAAGTCATCTTTAATTGAAACCCAGCGCCTTTCTCCTCGTCTTCTCTCCCCCTGAAAATACTGCTGAAATCCAGATTCCCTTGCATACCCGGCGCGTCGCCCCTCTTGGGTGCATTCGGACTCTTCTTCCTCCTCCTCTCCTGCCCAGCTTTACTGGGGAACGTAGGAAACATTTCCGTCGGCTTCGGCTTCGGCTGCTCTTTGAAGTAAGGGTGGGCTAGGACCTCGTCGGCTGTAGGGCGGTGTTCAGGGTTGAGCGAGAGCAGCGAAGAGAGGAGGTCGATTCCTGAGGCTGTGAGGAAAGGAAACTTTGCACGGTTGAAAGCCGGTGTGTTTCGATGGTCTCGCGGCAGCTTCAGGCTCTTGGCGTTGGGCAGGCGATAGAACTGCGGCCATGTCTTCTCCGAGGGCAAGCCGCAGAGGGAGAAGATGAGGGACAGCTCGTCGACTTCGTTTTTGCCTTGGAGCAGTGGCTCCTTGGCCAGCAGCTCACCGAATATACAGCCTACGCTCCACATGTCGACTTCGGTCCCGTAGTCTCGGGTACCAAGGAGCAGTTCTGGGGCGCGGTACCAGAGCGTTACTACGAGTTGTGTCAGAGGCGCGTTGGCAGGCGGGATATACCGCGCCATGCCAAAGTCAGCGATTTTGAGTTGGCCCCTGTTGTTGAGCAGTATGTTTGACGTTTTGAGATCCCGGTGCATGATGAAGTTTTCGTGCAGATACCCGACTCCAGACACCAGTTGGCGTAGCAGTGTTTTGACTTCTGACGCCATGAACGGCTCGCTCATGTCCTCCTGCAGCGTCTTGAGATCATGCTCGAGGAACTCCATGACCAAGACGCATTCTTGGGGATCGTCGCCCGAGAGAATCTCATGGAGGTCAACAATGTTCTTGTATCGGCAGCGCTGCAAAATTGATATCTCACGTAGTGCTGTGATGGGGAAGCCGTCTTGGTTGTAGTCCATTTTCACTTTTTTCATGGCTACAACGGTGTCGGAGGTTATGTCGCGCGCTCGTGATACCCAGCCATAGGAACCCTCTTCGATTTGGTTGAGGGTTTCAAAGTTGGATGTGTGTCGGCATGAGGTCCAGCCTCCGCCTTCGAAGCGCAGTAGTTTTCTCTCTTCTTGAACATCTTTTGATTTGGGGGCCTCTTCATCGTCATCGCCTGTTGACAGTCTTCGACGCTTTGCAGGCCGCGCCTCCGCTTCTTGCGCCGCACGTGCTGCAGCCTCTGCTTCTTGTTGTTTCTGAAGTTTTAACCGTTTCTTCTCTTCCTTTTCTTTCTTTCGACGTAGCTCTTCGGCCTTGTCTGCTTCTTCGTTTGCCCAGCGGGACGCCATTGTCCCTTCTCTTTCTCAACTTTGCACTTTGTTTGCAAGCACTATCTGTCTGAAATACAACGAGAACTTTACGTAGAGCCTGGTACAATAGACTGGAATATGATTGGCATCTGAATCGGAGCGTCGCAGCCAGTGGCAGGCGTGAAGGCTGAGGGTGATGGTCATAGCTTCGTTCACCTCGGCGTTCCGATTCGAACTTTTGTAGTTCCGAACGCGCAGACGTCATGGAAAGACGATAGAGCATGTCGACATGAAGACCCAATCCCTAAATTTGCTGCGAACGGCAGCGCGGAATGGCCGCGTAGTCTCTAAACCCATTGGGTGCCAGAGAAGTAAATGCGCTTCGCGGTGGTCGTCGACTTCTGCTCCTGCAAACTCGGAACAGCAATGGTCGACGCCTCTAGCAAAAACCCTAGCCCAGGCCATCACCGTAAGGAAACAATTGCATTGCCATATGCAAATGTCTGACAGTGCTTTCAGACGACTGGACCAATATCCGTTGCGGCATACATGCGCCAATGTCTCACACATCCCGAGGGCGGTTACTACACAAGACAAACCACGAGCGGGCAGGATCAATTCGGAACCAAGGGCGACTTCGTGACCTCACCTGAAATTAGTCAGATATTTGGCGAGTTGATCGGCATATGGGTGTATGCAGAGTGGTTGGCACAGGGAAGGAAAGACAAGGTGCAAATCATCGAGGTCGGTCCTGGACGAGGGACACTAATGGACGACGTCCTTAGGGTATGTGTCAACGCCCAACAGAGGAAGTGGAGAGTCAATACTAACAGTTCATCAGACTATTTCGAGCTTCAAGGCTTTTGCCAAGAGCATTGAAGTGATCTATCTTATCGAAGCGTCACCCTACCTACAAAAACAGCAGGCAAAACTGCTGTCAGGAACTGAAGATCTCACAAAGAGCGACATTGGCCTGACTGCACCATGCAAGTACATTCCAGGCTGCAAGATTGAGTGGTGTGAAGACATACGACTTGTGCCCAAGGGTGTGTTTCTAGCAATGCCTCATCCGACCAGTCCGACGGATTACTGACAACGGACATACAGAAGCCACAGCGACTCCATTCATACTCGCTCACGAATTCTTTGACGCCCTCCCAATACATGTCTTCCAGAACGTGGCGCAGTCTTCTGTACCTGCCTCGTCAACCATCATCACACCGACAGGCCCCATTACACCCAAGCACGGCGTAACGGCTCCCAAGAACAACTGGCATGAGCTCGTCGTATCGCCAACCTCTCCATATGCTGACGGAAGCAAAACGAGCTCTAGCGCGCAGAAGAGTGCCGAAAAACTCGATTTTGAGCTGACTGTGTCGAAGACACCAACACCGCATTCACTGTACCTGCCCAAGCTATCAGATCGTTACAAGAAGCTGGAGAACACGCCCGATGCAGTTATTGAAATCTCACCGGAATCTCTTGCTTACGTGTCCGACTTTGCTGTAAGGATAGGTGGTAGTAACGTCAAACCTGACAATACTTCAGCACTGGCCAGTCTGCCTAGCGCGCCACGCGTTGACGAGGAAACATTTACAAAACCTCAACCTTCCGGAGCAGCCCTAATTCTAGACTATGGTCCTCTAGACACAATTCCAGCAAACACACTTCGCGGCATTCGCTCGCACACTACCGTCTCCCCTTTCGCATCGCCAGGTCTTGTGGACCTCTCCGCTGACGTAGATTTCCTTGCACTGGCAGACTCAGCCTTGGATGCCTCTCCGGGCGTCGAAGTACACGGCCCCGTCGAGCAATCCTTCTTCCTATCCACAATGGGTATCAAAGAGCGGGCTGACCGCCTGCTCAAAGCAGCAAAGGACGAAGAAACTAAGAAACGCCTTGAAACAGGCTGGAAGCGACTTGTCGATAGAGGTCCAAATGGTATGGGCAAGACATATAAGGCCCTAGCTATTGTGCCCTACAAGAAAAAGGCTCCAGTTCGGCGGCCAATCGGATTTGGGGGGGACATTGTTGCATAGCGTATGTATGCAGTAGCATAATGACCAACTACCAAGATGTCATGACGTTAGTGTGCTTATGTGATGTATCGTGCTCGGGTTAAGGGCCTTCTTGTACGACTGTCGTGGCGTTTGAGAAGCGTATAACTCGAAGATAAAGGGCACTGGTGATTTTCTCGGTCTTGATATACTAAACTCATTTTCATATGATACGTACTTGATTTACGAGATTCAAAGAACGAAAACATAGCAGTGTTTTGTCCAGGAGTGGCGGTGTGATGCCATGTCACGCTACGTAATAGCAAACATCGGCCCATACCCTCATAGTCAGTGACATGCTGGTATAACTGGGAGCGGACTAAGTGATAACAGATTGGGAAGTCTTGTCGAATTTGTCCGTGGTCCAAGCATCTGTCCAGTACGTATTAGCCACCCTATTCCACTGGAAGGTATACAGAAAGGACCGAATGATCAGCGTAAACGTAGTGATATTTCGCCCAGAAGGATCGGCATGTCACCAAGTCAGCCTATTCATTACGAGTCCTATCAAAACGAGATTTTAATTATAAATACTAGCGGTTGCTCTACCCACTGGAGAAGAGCAACACAGTCCTCAATTCTATCATAAACTACCATCACCCACTTAAACCTACACCATGAAGCTCACCTTTGTCATCGCCACTATCATGGCTGTCGCATCAGCCGCCGCTGTCCCAGCGGAACTCCAGGAGAGGCAATGCACTATTGGTGGATGTAAGCAGTCGTCTCTCCCCATATATTCTCCATTGCTAATAAACACAGTCGGTTGTAACGACAATAGGAACTGCTGCACTGGAAACTGTATCCGTAAGGAAGCTCTAATATCTGTCACAGTATGAGGTGCTAACGCTGTGGTAGAGGTCGTGTGTAATCAGGGTCCAAAAACGTGCCAGCCTTCGGGGGCAAGGTGCATCAGTTAGGGTACGCCGCAGCTACTTCAATAGCAGGCTGAGGTTGCGCATAACGGACACTTCCAAGAATCTTGACATGGGGATGGGTTGGGCCCCGAAAAGGGGCTGCAGGGGGGTTGGTAGGGGTTGTTAATAGTTGTTAATGGACACGAGCATTAACTCATCATATCCACTTTTCACCTCGCTCTCCATCTTTTCATTGCTGTAGATATGATGCGGAAGTCTATGCGTGTTCTGTGGTGCCTCGATCCTTATTCGTTCCGTATTCGTTCCGACTTGTGACCCCCTGTGGTAGTCTAATTAGACTATCAGACAACGTAAGCACTAAATCTGGCGCGCAACCTCCGCGCGTATTTTCATGACTAGTATATTACGATATCGAGAGAGTCGACAGGTTCTTCCTAAAATGCTCATGTGATGATCTGTGACCCGTTAGAATAACCGATCTCAAGTGACACTTCCTCACGAAGGCAGAAGAACAATGTGTGGAAATCGTTGTGAAGGCAGTGCATTGGGTAGATCAGCTGTAATGCTTGCTGCACGGTCAAAACAAAGCAGAATTAGGATGATTTTTGAGTGATTATCCGTCGCTATACGCAAGTCATCTCATCAGCGCTTTTCAACTGTACACATCAGTGAAATTATAGATTAGGAAGAACTCTAACATAGATGGAACTCTGAGACTCTGATCAATTTATGTAATCATTATTGTGTTTGAAAAAAGTGTATCCAGTGCCTACCTTGTCATTTCATAATTGTTATAGTGTTAGCACAGAAGTAGCACATACTTGCAGAAGCCCGGCCCGAGTGTTACAAGAGTAGTACTTACCCAATTGGCTTCGAGATAGCCAATCATGCAGAACAGTCTTGTGCAATAGGCAGAGTTGCTGTTTATAACGAGAACTGACGTAGCCGTAATCTCCGAGGCAGGCCCGCCGGCGAAATGCTGACAATGCACATTACGCTTGCTAAGCGTCATCGTATGTATCAGAAACACCACGTGCTGCCAGGGAAAGTTGTCTTGTGTTTATTTCACTGTCAACAGTAGTAGTGAGTAGCCGATTTCTATATCTTTGCTCTCCTTGTCACGGACCAAAGCCCAAACCAAACGAGGAGCCAGAATTGAAGTAAATGCAAATTGAGTTGATTGTTTTTCTGGTATAGTGGACTGCTCGAGCTAAGTACATGATCCCAGCCAAGGCGCCATGCGCAAAGGGGTAAACACATGGCAGTCCATAACACTCCTTATGAGAAGAGTTCTTTTCTTATAATTACAGAACAAAACCCCTCTCTATACCTTACCTTCAATATGAAGAATATTGTCGAAATGCAATTCCGCTTCCCAATGTCCTTGTCGTCGCGTTGCGTCTTGTAGGCTCTACATCAAGATAAGCTGCTGCCAAGTACCACTAGTGGTACGTATATCTCTCCGTTGTTACATCAAAAACCATGCTAACATGGAAAAACCTCAGTAAATAGAAACTACACTTTCGAAGAAGCGGCCCAGTGCATATCAACGCCGCATCTCGATTGGTATGTAAGTTAGAATAGGTTACCTATCCAGTGTTGAGTTATGATAGTAACTTGATAATAGATCAGTGTGACTGTAAAACATTCAAGTCGGCATGAGTGACTACCAGCGGATCATGTGAGTGCTGGTTTAATTAGTCAGTATAGAGAGAAAGCCAGATCAGAAAGAAGAGTCTGTAGGGGGCATACAGTAACTACGCAGGGACAGCAGCTACAAAAGGCGTACTGATGGAAGACGTATCAATCTTACACGACATAAATTAGTTGCATAGTTTTGGAGAAACCCTGTTCTTGTCAACGAACCGACATGTACTATTGAAATAGTTGCACCAGGGGCTGTTCTGTAGGCTGAGCACCTTAACTAGTATGTCCTGCAACGTACAGATATCGTACGATTTTGCAAGAGTACACAATAATTAACGCAGATTAAACTAAATACTTCTATCACAAAACAAATTTCAAATGCAAGGGAAATTAACTTAGAAATTTATAATCTGAACATAGCTATTTGGGCAAAGAGGATTGTAAAAGTCTAGCGTGATGACCAGAACACTAACAAAACACATTGATAAGGCTAGGTTAGTGGCGAGCTATGTGGCGAGTGGTGGATTTATATACTAGTTATATAGCAATTGAAAGTCAGTCTTAAGCTTCACGAAATTGCGCGTCTTAGGAAAACAGTGTTTCTTGCGCTACGCTTATGTACCATATGAACATTGTTCGCTTCAATCGTTAAAGCCATCATCTCTGAAGTAGTCGGCGACGAAGTATTACCAAACCCGAACAGTTGCGAACGAGCCGTTGGGAGGAAAGTGCACCAGGCTAGCTTTCCTAAAAAAGTTTGAGTATATTAGGAGAGATATGAATCAGCAAATAGACGAGAGGACAGGGAACTACTCAATATTTAATCAGACTACCAATACCAAAGCAAGCGCCATTAGGGCTGGCAGAGTTCATGTGATACGCTTTCGGCTTAGAAATTGAATGCCAGGACGAAGCGAGAGAGAAGGAGGCTTTAAAAACACGATTAAATTACCATTCGTACTACAAAACAGCGCTCGATATAGCACGGTCTACCATTATCTAATGTTATTTACGAAGACAGAATCGTGATATGACTCAATGGATCTTTACAGTCTGCAACCCTTTTATGTCTGCACTAAAAACAATGAAATATGTTTATATCCTGACCCATGTTTCTATGGTTTTATGTACTGGCATACAAATTCCAAAAAATGTACATCCGCCATAATTTGCCAGCAACAAGCCAAGAAAATCGCAAAACCAGTTTACAGCACAGTCGTCTGTGCGCAGGAGAAGCTCACTATCACAATGACAGAAAAGATAGATTTCACTGGCTTCTCACGCGAGCCATAGAACGTATGCAAACTCTTAAGAAAGAGGATATGATACAAGCGATATTAGCGTTCTTTGCTGTGTCGAATTACAAGAAAGTGCGGGGTATGGTTGCACACTCCCATTTTCGCGTCTTATCCATAGACACAAAAAAGAAACGAAAAAAAAAGAAATCATAACCAGAAGAAGCGATGTATGACGGTAGCTGCGCAGTCAGATTTGGGTGATTTGAAGAGAGATGGGTAGATTGATGGCGTGCAGGGATGGCGCGGGACCGGGGTATACGCGACGATGACGTTTGGTCCCTGATGGCCCAGCCTGCAACCCTGATTACAACTTTCCTGGGCATGTCGACCCAAAAAGAGGGGACAGGCAACGCTGCGGCTGCTCCTGCAATTCCTTACTTCACCAACCTTTCCTGGTCCGTATATCGATTGAAAATCGCCCTGCTCAGCTCGGCCTCGTCGTCGGACATGGCCAAATCAACCGCCCTGCAGACCAACCTTGATGTCGACTATGTAATCAACTACCGCTTTGCCGGCACGGGTAAGCTTCCAGGATGGCGGGGTGAATGAAACAACGTGCTGATGGGCATGCAGACAAGGCCAAGGCGGCCGCGCAGTTTGAGAAGCTTTGCGAAGCCCTTGCGAATGTCGGCCTGCAGACGGAGGTCCGCAATGGAGACTCGAACTCGCTTCTGCTCTTTGTGAGGGTTGCTTCCGACGAGCACTTGTTTGGTGAGGTATACAGGTCCAGGTGTGTATAGATGGTGCTCTCCCTTGACAGATCAATGGCTGACCCTCCGCAGAGTCCGCGACTGGATCCACGGCGTCCGGTCTGCCGCCCCTGAACAAGTTACTCGTGAATCCCTCGAAGCCGAGCCACTATACGAGGCCGAGCGGCTGCGCATCATATACCAGCTCATTACAAACCCCGTCTCAGAGGGCGGCGCCGGCATAACACCAAAAGAGGGAGAATGGGACAATGTCGAGTCGATATTTGCCCTACATGACCATGCCTACAACAAGGATTGGATCAAGAAGTGGACGTCACAGTATCTCCTGACCACCGAAGACTTAGATGAAATTCGCAATCGTATGGGAGAGAAGGTAAGCTATTGTACCGCGTCTTGGGCGGCTCGTGGACTGATAAGGACAGATCGCCTTCTACTTCGCTTTCACGCAATCCTATTTTACCTTCCTTATCCCAGCTGCGGGATTTGGTCTCTTCTCATGGCTCTTCCTCGGCTATTTCTCCCCTATCTACGCCCTTGCGAGCGCTCTGTGGTGCACCGTCTTCACCGAGTACTGGAAGCACCAGGAGAAAGATCTGAGCGTTCGCTGGGGCGTCAAGGGCGTCTCCAACATCGAGGTTAAGAAGAGAGACTTCGTCCCCGAAAAGACCATCACGGATCCCGTCACGGGCGAGCAAGTTGGTTTTTTTCCTGCATCCAAGCGCTTCCAGAGGCAGTTGTTGCAGATTCCCTTTGCAATTGTTGCGGCCTGCTCGCTTGGAGCTGTCATTGCGACCTGCTTCGGTATTGAGGTCTTCATCTCTGAGGTCTACGACGGACCACTCAAGAGCGTCTTGGTGAGTATCACAGTCGCATTGCCTCCTGTCGCGGTGCTAATCGTGCTTAGATCTTTATCCCTACTGGTATCCTCACCACAGTCAACCCCATTCTGAACACACTCTTAACCAAAGCTGCTACGCAATTGACTCAGTTCGAAAATTATGAGACGCACGCAGCGTATGAGAAAGCCTTGACCCAGAAGATCTTTGTCATGAACTTCATCATGTCTTATCTGGGTATCTTTTTAACCGCCTTCGTATACGTTCCTTTTGGCAAAGTCATTGTGCCCTACCTGGACGTTTTCCATGTCGCTGTCCGACCTTTTGCCCAGGATGAGAAGCAACTCCATCTCGAAACAAAGAGCTCCAGTTGGAGCATCAACCCTGATCGCCTTCGCAAGCAGGTCATCTACTTCACCGTCACTGCTCAGGTGGTCAACCTGGGCATGGAACTCATCGTTCCGTACCTCAAGCGCCGCGGACTTGACAAGTACAAGGAGATGCAATCGGAGCGAGCCGCTAAGAAGGGCGGATCCGCACCAGCTGCTGCTGTCAACGACCCTCCTGAGGACGCCGCTTTTCTCGACCGTGTCCGCAAAGAGGCCGAACTCGAAGTCTACGATGTCACCGCTGATCTCCGTGAGATGGTTGTGCAATTTGGTTACCTGTCACTCTTTTCTGTTGTCTGGCCGCTGACTGCTGTATCGTTCCTCATCAACAACTGGGTCGAGCTCCGTGCCGATGCGATGAAGATCTGTGTGGAGATGCGCCGACCTACACCATGGCGTGCCGATACCATCGGTCCCTGGCTTGACTCCCTCTCTTTCCTCACTTGGCTCGGCAGCATTACCACTTCAGCGCTCGTCTACATGTTCTGGAATGACAACTCTGGTCCAGACGGCAGCCCCACCAATATCCAACTTTGGGCTCTCCTTCTCACCGTCTTCTTCGCTGAACACCTCTTCATCCTCTTCCGCTGGGGTGTTCGCATCATCCTGTCCAAACTCGACACTCCCGGCCTACAAAAGGAGCGCCGCGAGCGTTTCCTTGTCCGCAAGCAGTACTTTGAAGAAAACCTTAGTCAGCTACAGAACATCCCCAAGCTCAGTGAAAAGGACAGCGAGATTACTAGGAATAGCCTTGAGGAAGATGCGCGACGAAGCAGTCTGAGCGAGACTACGGCTGAGATTAGGTTTTGGCAGCGCCAAAGGAGCTGGAGGGAGAGCGCAGCTGTGGCGAGGAAACTCATTGAGCAGGCGCAGAATGAGACTGTTGTCGAGACGAAGAAGGAGCTGTAGATGGTGGGTGTGAAAGTGGTAATAAAGGTAGCGACGGTCTGAGCATTCTTATTCTGGTCCATCTTGCTGAGCTTTGCGTTTACTTTAGCGAGGGCAACCAAATCGTTTCTTCTAAACAATAGTAATAAGATTGGTATACATAGAGGGGCAGAGCCAGGCAAAACAAATAAAACTTTTTATGCTTTAAGAATATCAAAGCCAATAGTCCGTCTTTCTTCCTCAAGCGCATGCATTAGAAGCCTGCAGACTCAATGAGAAAAGGCGTCCCATTGCTGGTGACAGTCCTGCTATTGCAGGCGAAGGGAAAAAAAGTTCTGATCATTAGTAATAGTATCAAGCTGTCCCATCCAGCAAGGAAAAACAGGTGGACAGAAACAAAGAGTGACGAGGGAAAGAAGGAAGAGGATCTGGGAAAAAACAGATTATCATGGAACATGCATCTAAAAGTACAGAAAAAGGGAGAGAGAGAAGGGTTGAGTCTGGTTTCTTCTTTTTCTCTCTTTCGGTTTTCGGACAGAAGACACACACATACACCTTTTCATCGAAGGCGGAAAACCTTGTAGGGAGTCGCTTGCGAGGTCAATGGTTCTCCGCGTCGAATAAAGAGGGATTGTCTGTCCGCTTGTCCGTCCGTTCGGGCTCGAAGTATTTACCCGTCTATAACTCGCCAAACGCCTAGAGCGGCCTGTTGCGAGGCCAGCTCTCTCTTTGTATTTGAGGGAGAGGGGGTATCGCCTATCGTAACGAGTATCCTTGAAAAAAAAAATCTACAGTCCTTTACCTGTTTGGGAAAAAGAATGGGTGAGTAGAGCATGCCAAAGCATTCATACTCGCCTAAGTATTCATACTCGCCTGCCCTTGCACTGAAATGCCCCAGTTCTCTGAAGAGCAATGGCGTTTGCCAATCCTACAAATACCCGCGGATTCCTTTCCATCTATAACGGTGGTACGTCGCTCAACAACACGTGGGCCATATCCTCCATAGTTCTGGCCTAGTCGTCATCCTATCTTTGGGCTTGGAAGCTGGATTGATCAAATGTTGTTGGTTAGTGTCCAGTTCGAGATTGGAACAGTAAGGTATGACCTGGACGAGATTGGACAACCCAAGCAAGCTCGCGTAAAGGGGGGAGGATAGCGCTCATATCATTCTGCTTCGAATCCGATACCTCAAACTCACTTGAGGGATTGCAAGTGGGCTCGCTGCTTCAGGTAAGTCTCGTAGTTGCCCCCTAAGATGCATTCGAGAATGCTGTGTCCAATGTTTTGGCCGGCACGGCATGCCTTCATTCGATCTTCAAGGGTGTAATAGGCTTCCTTGAAGGCATCAAAGGCATCTTGAACCCTGTGAGAGCCACCAGAAATATTGTTTTCGGGACGGTTCGGGTCTTGAATGGAAAGACCGTCGTATCTTTCTGGACGACCGTCGATTCCAAAGGCAGTCTAAAATACATCAGCGTCATGAACGAGCAGCGAAAGGCATCGGTATGCTTCAGCACCACGGTAAAGACTATTGCTTACCTTCTCGACGATAGCTGGTGGATGCATCTGGATGCGTTTCCTTGACAAGTCGAAGTCACCGTAATACTTTAGGAATCCAAGGAAGCATTCGCCAAGGTTTTCGGCTTTCTTGGAATGCTGAATATAGCTGACAATCAGACATATGATACTGAAGCCTCCAATTCCACCCGTGTGCACTTCGTTCAGTCCATGCATCACAAGGAACTGCTTTAGGAGTGCTACCATGTAAATCATATCAGGATATTGCTGCTTCCACTGCGCAAATGTGGCCTGAGCCTGGACTCCACTCAAGTTTTCAAACGAAATGTCAACCTGAAGTTGGGTAAGCCTGTCCTGGAACTTGATGATGGGAACCTTGGCATGAATGACTTGGCATCCATTTGCATCCATGCCTGTGCTTTTGAGCCTGTTAGACGTCTTGTATAGCAGGCTCTTGTTAGCGCCCCTTTGCGACATGTCGACAACAGGAGAGCCACCGTTGTAGTATCGATCAGAAACATACACAAGGTCCATATCAGCCGTAGGGAGGTACAGACCTGCCGGGAAAGAGCCGAAACATAGGATGCGGCCATCCTCTTGAGGAAATCTGCGTCGACCCAGCGCATTGTTGACCCGGTTGACAAGTCTGTTGCGTTGTTCGTGTTCAAACGGCTTGGGGGCAACAAAATCATAGAAATCCAGTATCTCGTTGTGAAGCCTAGTGCGAAGTCAGTACAAGAACCTTGGGGTACGGCGTATAGGCTTTGGCGCAATGCCGCTAGACACGGCGCAAATCGCAAAGCCCCATCGTCTGTTTGGAAGTGCCAACTTACCATTTCTCTGGTTCGCGAGCAAGATGCGCATAAGCGTCAGGCGACGGGACCCAAGGGGTTGGATCGGCATTCCGAACGGGTAACCACTCGTCGACTATACCTGATGTGGCTTTGCGCTTGTTGTTGGCCTTGGGGCCACGAGGTGCCCGATGTTCCGCTACAGCTGCTTCTTGCCTACTAACAATGCTGTCTATGTGCGCGAACTCGTTCAATGAGCCTTGCGTAGGTTTAGAGGCATCATCATCATCGGCAAAGCCAAATGAAATAAAATCATCATTGGCAACAACAGAATTGTGTCCGGTAGCCTTCTCAGCCTCCTGGTTCTTCGCTTTGCGAATCAGCTTCACAAAGTCTATCCTCTTTCCTGTGGTCTCATCGGGAGGTGGTAGTGCAGTGTACGGGTCTGGATTGGACCATTTTGGGACAGAATCGCCATCAGCACGCTTGGCCTGAGTACGAGCAGCCTTTGGCTTACTCTGCGACGCGTCGCCATCATGCTCGTCATCTGCAGAATCATCGCTCTCTACGTCCATGTCGGCTTCATCATCGTCCGACAGGTCATCGGGGTTTTGGAAGCGGTTGGAATTTGCTGCAACACCCAGTGCGTGCTCGGGACTGCCATCCTCACGATGCTGAAGCAGGGCACGCTCGTGGGGTGCAGCTTTCTTAAAGGCGCTTTTGCGATAGCCGTTTGCATTATTCCTGCCGTCAGCACGAGACGGTCCTCGCGGCGCCCCACCACGACCGCGTCTTCTCGACGATGCAGAACCGGAGGGACCTCGCGCGTTGGCGGGGCCAGAGGGTGGAAAGCGAGGAGCGGGATGGCTAGATTCGAAGGTGAATTGAGAGCGGTTGTCCTTGCCGCCGCCGGGTCGGTAACTGTCACCGTCTCCACCAGTGAATGTCATGCGGTCTGCGAGCGGTGGCGGGCGGTCGCGCCCAGGGCGGTACGAATCGACCATGTCGTGTCGCGTTTTCTAGGTATATTCGAAGTTGCGCGCGACTAGCGGGTATGTTTTGTGTGCGTGTGCGGGGGTGGTTGGTCGACAGCGAGAGATCAGAGGGCAGAGGTCTTTGCGCGCGAAAGTTTTGTGGCGAGACTGTACGGGTGTAAGCCAAGCCTTTAGCGCGAACCTCTGGCGTTGTGGGGTGAGTGCAACCAGCCCCTCGTCTACTCCACCTCCGTTTAGGCAATAGTTGTTAAATCCAAATACCATATCCAAGCGCCATGTTGTGGCGATGGAGGCCAATTCAGATATCACTTGGAACTGGCACCGAATTGGGCGTCGGATCGTTCGAATGGGTCAAGCATCTAGTATGGCTCATTTGCTTGCCTCGTTGGTGCAGCGTATAATGGTACAGTATTGGAACATTAGGAAATAATACATATACATGCGAGAGTGGAGAGACGTAAAAGCATACTCGTGCCAGTCAAACTGCACTCTTAACCACAGAGCGCCTTCGCTGTACTGTGCCCAGGGAAGGCTCAAACGCTATGCCAAACGCCGCTCAAATGCAACAAGACATCCCTTCGTCACCGTGTGCAATGCTTTGAGAGTTGATTCTTTGGCCACAGTCGCAGTGCTGACAGCCCGACGGTGGGTGTGGATTCTTGCAAAGTGTCCACCGCTTCATCTGAACTGGATTCGCCTCAGTCCTCCTTTGTGAATTTCGGCTTGAAGCCTTCTCTCAATTCCTTTTCTCTTTCCGCAACACGTTGGTGGCCTTGCAACTCCCTCTCAATCCTCTCTCTTGCTCTCAAGATCTTGCTCTGCAAATAGAAACTGCCGCCCTTCTTCGGGTCGTTCAGGTCGAACAGTCTCTTGAATCGCTCTGTGACTACCTCCGGCTCGATGTTGCCCATCTTTCCTGGCCCCACGTTCAAGATTTGGCAGGCTTCGTCCATGGTGATGTTTGAAGAGGAGAAGGCGCTCCCGCTTTTGCCCTGGTTGGCTGCCGCATATTTCTGGGACGCGGCGGCTTGACGGTACGACTCAGACACGGCTCGACCTATTATTCGGGCGCCGGAGAAGACGACTTGTGTTATTATACGATGGGCCTACAGGCGTTAGTCTACAGTGGTATGAAGAACATGGGCGGGTGGATCGTACCATTGTCGACGGGACGGAAGCAATGTGGAAAAGAGAGCGAGATTGTTCCTCCTTGAAGCGAGAGACGCAGAGCTGCTAGTCTGCTGCTTTCTGGTGGCGGGTGCTGTCGGCGACGAGGGCGTCTCCAAAATTTCTGGGTCGCCTTCCGCAGATTCGGTCTGCTTCCGAGGCTTGCACGTGATCGATAGCAGCACAGCCAATCACGTCACGATCGCAAACTGAATCTCCGCAACCATTGTTCGTGTGTGCTCTGATGCTTGCAAATGTAGGCGGCATGGTCAAACTCGGAGTTACAAGTGATGTCTTCCTTACAAAACATGTCAGGCCTGTTGTTTACTCGGCACCCGTCGCCGAGGGCTGCCCCAAGGCTCCCGCAAGTCGTCCTCGGACTAAGGCCTTCACATGCTCAAACCCCCCGCCGAAGAGATGACCATTTGCCGCCGCAGTACCATGGGCGTTGCCTGCATGACACCTTTCTAACCCGCCCGGGCTATTCTCCTCCTCGTTCAAGCGCCGTTTTGATTCTATACAAACGCACACCCACCCAGAGCGCGGGTGGACAAGACCGTGACCCTCCGCCTCATCTGCGCAGCCGGGCGATGACGCACATCCCCATGCATGGCCGCACTAGGTTGGTTGCCTCCAGACTCCCAACCGGATTGCGTCTACACGTCGATGCGCAACCACAATGCTCACACTCGCCTAGATACACCCTGGATAGAGCACATGTCCACCCCTCGCAAGGCCAGCAATGATGCGTCGTCTCCGCAGTCAACCGGCGACCCGAACCCGCCCACTTATGCCTCCTTCTCTCCCGCCCACCTAGGCCAGACGACGCCCCAGACCAAGCGGCGCTCTGCCATACTCGTGCACCAAAAGTCGCCGCTGCTTGCTGCTACCCCGCCGCAAATCACACGCGTGCTCGCATATTCGCATCCCTTCATCCTTCCGCTGAACAAGTTTGCTGGGCTGGTAACATGGACAACGGGCGATCCCTGGGAGAGCTTTCTCCTGGTAGCAGCCTTCTGGGCAGCCGTCATGTATGGCGATGCGGTCACGAGATATGCTGGACCCGTCATCGTCGTCTCGGGCCTGATACTGGGCATGTACGCGCGCAGATACTCTCCGCTATCGTCCACCGGGTGGACTGGCGAGAAGGGGCAGACGGAGCATAAACGAGTCGAGTCGGACACCAACATTAAGCACCACAAGAGCCTCGAGGAGATTGTGGACAGCTTAAAACTCTTTACTTCACGCTGCAATATCCTTTTGGACCCATTTCTACGCCTGACAGACTTCCTTTCGACTCAGAGAACTGCGACATCGGCTACAACACGACCAGCACTCACCGTGTTGTTCATCCGCATACTCTTTGTGCTTCCGCTGTGGATAGCTTTGACGCTCCCACCATTTTACATCCTCACTACAAAGAGAGTCGTGCTAGCAGTGGGTACTGTGATGCTCAGCTGGCATTCGCGACCTGCGCGAGTTACGCGCACACTGCTCTGGAGATCTAGGACGGTCCGGAAAACATGGGCCTTCATCACTGGGCTAGATTTTGGTGAAACAACACCGGCAAACCAGAAGGGTCCCCCTCTTCCACCACGGAAGAAGAGTACACAGGAAGTAGCTGCCTCACTCGCCGCTAAGCGCCGGCCAGAGTCAACAGGAGTACGCTTTACGTTTTCCATTTATGAGAATCAGCGGAGATGGCTAGGCATTGGCTGGACCTCGTCGATGCTTGCTTATGAGCGAGCATCATGGACGGACGAGCATCTGAACCCCGTGCCACCGAAAGAGCAGTTTGAACTACCCGAGGTTGAGGGCGGGGGCGGAAGATGGCGGTGGGTGCAGGGCAGCGAGTGGAAGATTGACGGCGTTGCCAAAGATGGCAAAGCAGAAAAGGGTGCGTCAAAGGAAGAGTCTGGTTGGATATACTATGACAACAAGGTATGCGGCTTGGTTTGCCCATGCAATACAGGGATGCTAACTTCCGGCAGTGGAGAGATGGCCGAAGAGGCCAAGATGGTTGGGGCCGCTATACTCGCCGTCGGAAATGGTACCGCGATGCCGAACTGGTCGAGTCAACCCCTTCTACAGAAACGACGCCTATCCCAACACCTAGGCCTGTCCCAGCCGACAATTCCGGCGATATCAACAGCAATCACCTCAGGAAACTCTCTTCTAACCTCAGCGTTGCATTAAGTGCAGACCCAACGCTTGTCGAGAGCGATGGACGCGAGTACGCTGCATCGGTAACATCGGATACCGATGCCGCGAGTACCAAGAGTAAAAGAAGCTGGTTCAGGAAGCGGACCAAGAGCACCAGTGGTAGTGTTAGCGGTGCTACAGTGGTTAGCGATGCGGGGACCAGCGGAACCAGAAGAAGCGACGAGGACGATGTGCAGAGTCCACTTGATCGTATGGTTCGGGATGAAGAGTGGAGGCTTGGTGACGATATTAGACAGCACCTCGATATTTGAATTGAATTCTTGCATGTCTTCTTGCATCCACAACACAACCTAAACGAAAGTACTGGACTTTAGCTAGCCTGGACAACCTAAGGGGGGCAAGGTCGCCGAGGGAAGCCGGCAACTCTGTAGTACAGCAACATAGCAAGAAACCCTATTAAACCTGATCCGAAAAACACAAGCCACCACATTAACCTTGCGCTCGTAACTCTTGTTCCTACTCTGTTCTGCCCTATTCTGTGATCGTCATCCTTTGGAGCAAGCTGGGTTGCCAAGTCGATGTTTTCTTCATTGGGGGAGCAAGGTTCTGCAATGTTGGGGTTCTCTTCGGTGGACATTCTGAGGTATGTGACTTGTGAAATATTGTTATGGCGGTGACGTTTCTTGTGTACGGGCTTGACAGTGATTTAAAGATATATAAGAGGGGTCAAGGGTGAGCGAAGTTCGTCTGTACATATACTGCAAAGTTATGCCAACCGCTCAACCAATCTACCAAGAGCTTCTCTACGTTCTGTCACTCCTCCTCCTCCTTCTATGATGTGAATTCGAGCTATGCCAAGTACAAAGGAACCGTTATACCCGGTTTTGCCCCTTCCCCGCCAGACATGGTCTTATCCGTTCGGAGTCAATTTGCAAGACAACATGTACAATCTAGTTCAGTAGATGAGAATTCAAAACATACGTAGATTGAGTGGTAGGTAATTAGGTATCATGAAGTTTTTTTTTACGCTTGTTTGTATTAAACATACAGTTATATACAAATATAGTCACCTTGCTAGCTTATCGCACCTATTGCAGAAGCCATACTAACCTAAACGAAGGACCAATAGCCATCATACATGTTAAAAGTAGGAAGTATAGAACCGCCCTTGCGCATTTCCAATTTACGTATTGGTAGCACTAGGATAGCTCGAGTGCGCTCGAGTCAGTCTATGTGCTCTCGGAACTCCACATGACGTCGCGGCAACTTTTTGTCCCGCCCATCTACTCCAGACTTCTAGCTTGCGACAGCGATGCGACTCACCCTCCATGTCACTCTCCAAGTATGCCAAGACATACCTGCTGAATCAATCAAAATACAAGCATCTTAATGCCTTTAATTCCCTAGTCGCTCCGTCCGTCCTCACCGCGCGCGACAATGCCACTGAATCGAATCCCGCCTCGAGCGACATTGCGGATAAGCCAGTCGCAATAAAAGACAACATCTGCACGAAGAACTTGAAGACGACAGCTTCCTCCAAGATTTTGAAGGACTTTATTAGCCCATACGATGCGACGGTAGTGAAGCTTCTCCAAGATGAAGGTGCGGTGGTGATTGGGAAAACCAACATGGATGAATTTGGCATGGGCTCGCATTCGATCCATTCGTATTTTGGCCCTGCAAGAATGCAGAGAAACAAGAGAGAGGATCTGGTTGCAGGAGGAAGCTCAGGCGGGAGTGCGCTTGCAGTTGCGAGTTCACAGTGCTGGGCGTAAGTCTTTGACTATTTTTAAGACCAGTCTCCATGTACTGATGCAAGCAGAGCACTAGGAACCGACACTGGAGGCTCTGTCAGACTTCCGGCTTCATACACGGGCGTAGTTGGCTTCAAACCGAGTTACGGACTACTGTCAAGGTGGGGAGTGATTGCCTACGCCAACTCGCTAGACACTGTTGGCATATTCGGGCGGAGCACTGAGGACGTGAGGACCGTCTTTGGTGAGTACAAGTCACATACTAAGCGGGTAGCACATCTAATGTAATGAACAGACAAACTAAACGCTCACGATGTGCAAGATCCAACTTCCATTCCTCGCTCAACGCGCGCGCGTTTTAGAAAGCGCAAAGAGACCCAAGCATCTTCCCTAAGGATTGGAATCCCTCTCGATTACAACATCGACACCTTGCAGCCTGTTGTTCGAAAGACATGGGTTCGGCAATTGAAGCAGTTGTGGGATCGAGGGCATAGCCTGCATCCCATTCGGTTACCGACAACCCAACAGGCTTTATCAGCTTACTACGTGCTTGCCCCGGCCGAGGCATCTAGTAACCTTGCAAAGTACGACGGAGTTCGCTATGGTAGTAGAGCAGAGGGAATCGACGGGACGCCTGATAGCGTGCTGTTTGCCAAAACTCGTGGTCAAGGTTTTGGAGCCGAAGTTCAGCGCAGAATCCTGCTCGGAGCCTTTTCATTGAGCGCTGAAGCTATTGACAACTATTTCATCCAAGCACAAAAGGTCCGCAGACTGGTGCAGCAAGACTTCGACAGGGTGTTTGCCAGACCGAATCCGTTATTTGAGAGTGAGGTATCTTCAACAGAAGCAAAGGAAGGGGTTGACATCATATTATGTCCTACAGCCCCATCCATGGCGCCATCGTTATCGGAGGTAGAGACTCAGGACCCGATTCACTCCTACATGAACGATGTTTTCACAGTCCCAGCCAGTCTGGCTGGACTACCTGCGATTAGTGTGCCTGTAGGGGTACGCTCTGATGAAGAAGATTCTATGACATCTGAATCTATCTTCAACACCGTGGGCTTGCAAATTATCGGTCAATACGGAGACGATGAGCTTGTGCTTGACACGGCGCAAATCATGACCGATATTTCACCGTCCCCTCAAGCGCATCATGGGCCGGATGTTACTGCTTGGGGTGTTGGTGCGGAAAAGTGACTGTAAGATACAAGGCCAGGTTAGGATGAGATGTCTGTACTAGCAACGTCCAGACATCAGTCTTCTAAACGCTCATCAATGACATACGATATTACGGTGACCAACACAGCCCAAGGGCCGCACCATGTAACCTTCTTTCTACGTTCATCTGTACCCTCATGTCATTCGGCAGCCATGACACGTCCACAAAAAGTGGACATCAGAACGGTGACATATCGAACAGCCACATGTCTCGGTGTTTTTGAGGGGAAACCCCCGAAACTATACTCTTTTACCCAAAGCCACAATCCTGGTCTCCTCTTAATAACAGATATGATATGCCGAGATTGCACAGTAAGGCAGACAGGACAAGCCAGACCATTGCACCTTAGCCTGGATAGTCACACAGCTTGCGTGGTATGTTGAGACAAGCACGTTTTACATGGACGAGTACATGCCAGCCGCACCTTGTGTGATGTTACGAGAGATAAGACTCGGCATCTCCTAATGCCGTTGTCTTTTCGGTTTGTAGCGGCCAGGAGCATGAGCGCCTTGGGCACGTGACTTCGGACTAGTTGCATGGCAGGGCTACCGCGATTGGCTGGCATGTGAAGCCATCTCAAGGTAGACTAGACGCGATCGAGTCACGCGGGGAACATCTAGACTTAGCCACTACGTCACCACGTGCACATGTGCTCTAGAAGCCCCGAGTGTTCTACGCCAACGACAACAGGCGATTAGATCGTAATGGCTATGTAATAGCGTATGCTGTTTCTATCATACAAATGCGTCTACTGCATGTCTCGCATTATCCGGTCTGCCACACAGGTACGGTCCCGGCAAGACGCAAGAGTGGGGGCTCTCACATGTGCAGTATTCCAACACGTTAAGCATGTACATATTCATGTACATGGCCAGTAAGCAGCCGAAACGTAAACACTCGATAGGAACAAGATGCAGCCAAGTTTGATCCCACGTTCACGGCCGTGCCGTTCTATGGCGCTGCCCGAGCGAAGGGGTCCTGTGAGCGCTCATCTTACGTGTACCCGTGGCATCAAGTCCCAGATGTAACAATAGGAACATTCCCAGTGGAGGCCCAACTCCGGCTCCTCGGGATAATCGAGTGGCCAGGCTTTCACTGGCAAGTGAAGCAAAAGGCGTAGCGGAGCCCGCCGTACACACCAGACGGAGTCTCTCGGGGACTGCGCGACTTGTGCGAGTGGCCCGTCGCCTGAAGCGGTTATCCGACCAAGTCCCCCAACACCGAACCGTCCAAGCTAGCATGCTGTAGCTTCCTCCAATCAATCCCACCCAAGCCCGACATATGACCGCCCACCAAGGAGATCTCCCGATCTGTGATTCCCAAGTCGTCTGTACGGGTAAAACCAGTGGGCGTGGTAGTATCGGCCTTAATAGGTCCGTAGCTGAAAGGAGGGGTCAAATCCAGTATCATCGATATGTCACTGATTGGAGACACAACCCCACCGCCATCCTGGGCCCGCACAAGTCGCGCATGACACCCCCCAAGCCCGAGGCATCCACTAAGAGGTGCGGTCTCAAGCGTGGGTGGATGAGGATTGGGGGGGAAGGGAAAGCTAGGAAAGCATCAAAGGGCAACCGAGTTGGGTCTATATAAGTAACACCCCCTCAGCACCTTGATGGCCTCATCGCGCTTCAATATTTGCTCATCTTCCATCGACCAACCAAACTAAACGTTTTTATTTCACCCATTTTAACCAATCACTATCATCATGGCCCCCTGGTACGTCCTCCCCCTACACACACCTGTCCCTCTCGATCCAGCATAGCGGCCGCACCGTGATGGCCAAGACCCATTCATGTGATGGTCAGCTCCAACGAGCTTTTACTCGTCAAGAAATGCTCCGGAGAAAAAAGAAAGAAAGAATGCTGTCTTGTACCTAAACTAACTGTGCATGGCAATTAGCAACTGCACCTCCTGCAAGTGCGCTGGCGACTGCTCCAGCTGCAACTGCGGATCTTGCTCTGTACGTCTATTATCCATCATCTTATCCCTTTCTTACATTTACTTCCTTGAAAAAAAAAGAAAGTTTTATATATACTGATAGCTATCCTGTAGCACTAAGCACCCTTATGCTCCCCGCCTATTAGAGACTCCCCACACCCTAGTGTCCCCCTTTGGACGGTCAAGCTTTATTGTACGAGACGGATAGGACTGGGTTTTCATCGAGCATATGGGAGATGAACAGTCTGTAAATTACACACGTCTGACGTTAACTCTTTGGAGGGGGGGAAACCTCATGTCAGTATTTGGGTGGCGAGGGGGGGAGAAAAAGAGGCGAAGCTCTTCTATTCTTTCTTTCTCTATTGCTGGGAAGTTAGGATGTATGAAGTTATGAATTGATGGACGCTCATTTTGAATGAAAGAAGTGAAGAATCAAATGATGGTTTGTTCTGTCTGTGCTGTGCTTGTGAAGGGTGAGTGTGATAACAGTGATTTGGCAGCAAGATCGTTGTGAGGGGTTTGGGTAAGCAGGGAAGTGAGGTGAAAGCAGGATACTCCCTTATATTTTGTCCTCTGAGCAGACGATGGATTACTGGTAGAAAGGGGTGACTTGGATTCGTTGTCCAAGGATGAGCAATTCGATATTAATTAGTCATGGTAGTTGGAACACGTACAAGATCACTTGCCAGTTGAGAGCGATTTCTAGTTCGTGGTTGATTTCTTGGAATTTCAGTCTCACCACCTTACGTAAGTAACCTCTCTTTTACACTGGACGCTTGGAATAATGGGGGAGTAGGACGTGGTGATGAGCAATAACTAGAATGGAGACAGTCGCACTTTTGCAGATCTACATGTGAGATAGGAGGTTAAGTGATTACATGTTTACTCCTTAGTGCTGATATCATACAAGAAACCGAGCACACTTTGTTTGTACATGCAGATCTGAAACTTGATCGATTTTTCGCCGTAGATGCTCGATTTAACCCTTATCTTTCTATGCCAAGATCCGTAGTTTGTAGACTTGCAAAGCATTCAGTGGCATTTTCTTTTCTCACTCTATTTCCAAACTTTACATTGGCATGAAAAATCCCGCGGCGCAAGTAAGCCAATGGTACCTTTGCGTACCGCTAAGTTTAACAAGATATATCCATGGCGGTAAAAGGAAAGTTCTACTGCTACTGACATGGTCGTCATACACTCTCCTTTCTTTTTAACAAAACAAGGGTCATTTTAGTAACATCAGGCCACGGTTTTCTGACTGTATTCGACTAGAAAGGAGAAGCGCCCATGGTATGTGAATATTAGGTATGCCTCTGCAGCTCCATACTACTCCGCAGTTGATGTTCTGTGATCTGTACTTTGAAGTCCGATTCTGTACACTGAACAGTGCAATCTGCCATCTTCACCCTACGGCATATACTGACTTTCTTGGCTGCTTGACAGAAAGCTTGTTTTGTTTTAGTGGCGTATCCTTGATTTCAATCATGTTACCGAAACAAAAACAAGTGTCCCAAAGCTGGCGCATCTAAGAATGATGCGGCTGGCAAAGCTTGTCAGCGTTCTGAAGTTTTATTTGATAGAAAATTCCCAAACGCCTGCGCTATGCAAATGAACACAAACACCCATGTTCCTTGTGGTTGGACCCTTCCACACAGTAGTCGACACTATTCGTCCATCTGCCACTGGTACTCGAGCTTCTCGATATTAGCTTTGTGATTCCTTGAATCAAACCACTGCTTCTCGAAACCATTGCTTCGGTCAATGCCGTCCCACCGGTGGCCAGGACGAATATTGTACCTGTTTGGCTGGAACGGCCCTTTGTACAATGGCTTGCCTGTGACACTGCGCCCCGCCTTCTTCTTGCGCAGGAAGCCCAGAGCCGGGTCATTCCAATGGTCTCGCTCCTTCAGCTCATCATTGAGCTCGGCATCGTCTGCGTATCGAGCAACCGTCATCGTCTTCGCGTCTTGCAGCTGTTGTTTCCGGCGCTCGGCTTCGGCGTTCTGTACGTCTCCGCGCGCAGCCCGTTCCTTCTCACGCTTCTGACGTTCCTCTTCCTCAGCCTTCTTGCGTGCCTCTGCGCGCTTCATTGCGACATTGATGATGCGACCGCTGGCATCTCGGTATATGGTCTCGGGCGCAGCGCCTCCCATTTCCTTTGCGATTTTCTCGGCCTGACGCTTCTCCTCAGCCATCTTCTTGTGCATGGCGGCCTCGACTTCGGCGGCAGTCTGCAGGCCTGCCTTTGCGCCTGACTCTGTTCTGAGGATGCCGTCTTGGTCCACCATCTCTGGCGCTTCGTCCTCGGCCTCTGCGGCCTTCTGACGATCGGCAACGGTGCCTGCGATGATGGCATCAGCGGCAGCCGCGTCGGCGGCGAGTTGTGCTGCGTGTGAGGGTGCAGCGACTCCTACAGCGGTCCACGTCGCTGCATCGGCGCCTTTTGATTTCTTCTTTGATTTCTTGAGCGTGCCTCCACCGACTGATCGATCCAATGTTAGCCATCGAGATCTGCAATCCGAGCGAGCTGGGCTGGGCTGGACTGGGGGCACTCACCTATCATTGGCGCGTCGTCGTCGTCATCGTCGGCCTTGTTCTTCCAACCCAGGTTGTCGTCGTCTTCGATGATGAGGCCGGCATCCTTGTTCTTTCTTTTGCGCTTTTTCGATTTCTTTTCCGAGTCGGCGGTGAGATAGTTTTTGGCCAAATAGTCTGCAAGTCCCGACATGCTTGATTGGTGGTGGGGGTGGGCGCGGGCAGCGTGCATGTCGCGAACTTTGGCAGGGAAAGTCGACGGGCTTGGCACGCGCATCATGCAGTGTCACGTGATCTCGCGTCATGGCGTTCTCTTCTGTCGCGATTGGCCCCCGGCCAGCGATCTCCCTCATTTCTCCATCTCATCTTGGCTTACAAACTATTACAATACATACACCTTGTACTATGGCACCGGGCGAGCGCTCCGAAGAGGTGTGGCTGTGGTACACGGCGGTGTACGAGGCGATCCAAGAGATACCGCATGGCAAGGTCACCAGTTACGGGCACATTGCCAGGCTGGTGGGAAAGCGTGCGTCGTGCTGCCGGATGACGATGACGACAGGTTGCTGACTTGTTCCTTTGACCACAGCCGAATGTCCCAGGTAGCATACACTCATCACCATGGCATCCATACTATGTCACTACGCAACTAACGCATGACGTCAAAAGACAGGTTGGCGTCTGTCTCAGGAACCTGCCCTCGCCATCGGGCGACAGCAGCAAGACGAGGCCTAGGTTTCATAGCGGCAACGTGCCTTGGCAGCGCGTGATTAACGCCAGAGGCAGCATCAGCCCGAGGTCAGCGCCCCCCGGCATGGCAACAAAGCCCTCATCATTATTGTTGTATTAACTAGGACAAAGAGGACCAAGTGCGGCGGCGCACCAAGCCGACGCGCTGCGCCGAGAGGGCGTCGAGGTAAGGCAGGATGCTATGGGGCAATACACGGTGGAGCTCGGAGAGTACGGATGGTTCCCCGACATGCTCCCCAGCGAGGCTGGCCAGGTTGAGGGCAGCGACACGGACGAGGACGAGGCCGCGTACCATACGTGAGTGAGGGCAGTGGATAGGGGTCTATTAGTGGCGCATGCTGCGTGCCATGTAGGGTAGAGTGCTTGACACGTTAGAGTTGTGAGGTCGCTGATTGCCCAAGGGCGCAACCCCGTAGTATGGTAATGGTATGGGGTGCATGGCCTTGGACCGGTTCGCGAAGGCTTTAGGCGACGCGGCTAGTGAAAAGGGCGCAGACGCAAGATACGGCGGCCGAATCCGGGTTGTTATCGAGACAGCGTGCAAAGGGGCGTGGTGGAATAAGCTGCGCCTGTTGGGATGCCCACACATGCTCCATACATACGTAGTGCCGTGTGAGGTGTGGAGGGCCGCGTGTGGGGTTGGCGATCGGGGGCTTGAGCTTGAGGTAGACAAGGTCGAGGTCGAGCTCCAGGACCAGGTCGCCCCCCTTGGCCATGACATGACGGTACCTTGAAAGGTGCGCCAGCCAGGAATGCAAGCCGCCCACGTTGGCCAGCAAAAGGCTCGGGGTGAAACGGCCATGATGACACCATGGCCGGCAGCGTCAAACCGGAGGCGCATCGGGTCAAGGCGGGCGACGGGCCTCGGCGAGTCGGAAGCTGGCATTGCTGTCATGAGCCTCCCACGCCCTCAGCGCGCATCCTTATCAGGAACCACGACCAGGAGCGGGGACGCGGACAGTGCTGACGCCTTTGACCTCATAAAGGGCGGCACTGTCCGCGGGACGGCGTATTCAAAGTATACACAGCCTGCATAGCCACTCGCCCTTTGCCTGAGTCACTTCTTGGAGTCATTCACAAGACAGCCGCCAGGCATCCCTCACGCCTCCCTCTTATACCTGACCTAGCCTGCCTGCCTATCTGCCTACCCGCCTACCTACCTGCCTACCTACCTGCCTACCTACCTGTTCACCTCCTTGACTACCTACTACCTACTACCCACGCTCCTACACTCCTCCTGTGCCACCCCTCACAGTCTTCCAATACACCCCATCTCTACAACACCCATATCAGACACGACTATAGTACAGTCAATAGCCCCGGGCATCGTCGCCGCCGCCCCCAACGCCACTATGTCAGCCTCGCAGACCCTCACTGCCGACCTCCGCAGCAGCGCCAGGGAGTACAACCGCGACAAGAACAGCAGGGCAAAGTGGGCGCATGGACAGTCGTATGGCCCTGGACGACGCGAGGAAGACGGCAAGCCACGCCCTGCTAAGCCCTACCCTCATGTCAAGTAAGCTCCTCCCCCCCGCACTCCTGTTCGCCTTGTGGGGGCCCCATCAGAGTGCTAATATACCATCCAGGTCCTCGTTCTCTGGCCCCATGAAGGCTCGCACCGCCTTCAACAAGGACATGGCTTCCGCTAGTGACGAGTCGTCGGCCGACGAGGACGTTGACCATCCGTCGGCTGCCCCAGCCCCAGACGCCGACATCGCATACTCGTACGACGCGACCCGGGGTCCCAGCCACGGCAGCCAGATCCTGAACTACGCTTTGGACAAGGCGGTCGAGCGCTTCGAGACCAAGGAGACGGAGAAGCTGGTCAAGCGCGAGTACGAGGTGCTCGACCTGGACGACGACGACGCCCCACGCAACAAGCGACGTGTTGCCCCTGAGGACGAGGAGTATGAGTTCATCGACGCCTAACGACCCTGACGCGTTTCTTGATCCCGGTGTTTCTCTGGTTTGGCCTTTTTCTCATGCTTGTTGCATTTGACTGTGTCGGCGTTGTCTGACGGGCGGTCTTGGTTTTTGGTATGGATTTGTAATTGACGGCAGCATCAATAGGCGAGCGTCTGGCGCTTCTCTGAGGACTTGAGCAGCCCTATACCCGTTCTGGCTTGCTTTCTGGGGTTTCTTTTGCGTTTTGCGACATATGGATCCTGTCTGTGGCTTTCGCAGTGTAGGGTTGATTCTGTGTCTAGTTGGCAATGATATCACTAGCGGGCGGCATGAATTCATGCCGTTCCAATCGAGCAGCTTTGCAGTGCCATTGCATTGTCCTTCCCAATCCGGCGCATAGCGCGACGGGCGACGGGCGACGGGCGCACGCAGGGCGTCACCGTCAGTCTTGGCCCACCCATCAGCGGGCGGACCCCTTAACTTGCGCGGCGCTACGTCATCGCCCAGCCAATTGATGCCGTTTTTTGACACTTCTGGAAGCCTTCCTCGCCCAAACTCTCGTCTTATCTTTCTATCCCCCGCGGCCTCCTTCATGGCGCGCGTGACTCTGTCCCGTTCCACGCACAATACGCACAATCCACAATGACCGTCTCGGTCGACACCGCACCGCAGCAGCACAAGGCCAGCCGGCCGCGATGGATCCTCCACATCCAGGCGCAGTTCTGGCGCGTGCTCATGGGCATCGGCATGATGCTACACCGCCTTGCACGACCACGACCCCCGAAACCCGCGTTCCACAGGGACATTGACGCCACCGTGTCGCCGATAAAGAGCAAGTTCCGCCTTAACTTCTACGTACCCAAGGACTACAAGAAGCACAAGAAGCTCAAGGGCACTAAGAAATACCCTGTCGTCATCAATTTCCATGGCGGCGGATTCGTTCTCGGAACAGCACACGACGATGCGCGCTGGTGCGGCGTCGTCGTTGAACAAGTCGGAGCCGTTGTAGTCAGCGTCGACTATCGTCTCGCTCCCGAAAACCCCTTCCCTACAGCGGTCGAAGACGGTGCCGACGCGCTGCTATGGCTGGCGCAGCACGCAGATGAGCTGATGCTCGACTCGGATCGCTTCGCCATCTCAGGCTTCTCGTCAGGAGGAAACATGAGCTTTACCGTCCCATTGTGCTTGCAGGGCGAACTCTTCGACCGAACTGCGTCTGGCGCCAAGATTGTCGACCAGCGAGCGGGCAACGTCCCCAACACCGTCGCCCAGCAGCCTCAAGCGTCTACGCAGTACCTCACACCAACCGGCTCACGTATCCCGCTCATACGCCAGAAATCACGCCTCGACCGAATCGCCATGCTCCGCCAAACGGGCGCCTCCTCGCTGTCCCTCGTCACTTCGTACAAAGACAGCTCGGGCGTCTCGGTCATGACGGAAGCCTCCAACGCCGTTCTCAAGATCAGAGGCATAGTGTCCTTCTATCCGCCGACCGACTACACACAAACACGCGCACAGCGCCGCGAGACCTGCTCAAGAGTCGACCAGAACCTCCCTGCCGTCTTCACCGACCTCTTTGACGATTCATACCTCCAGCCCCCCTCCCTCGATCTCTCGCATCCGTGGCTGAGCCCTGGTGTAGCACCAGACCGCATGCTTGAGGCTCTGCCCGACGACATTGTTCTCTTCTGCTGCGAATGGGACATGCTCCTCGCTGAAGGCGAGCGCTTTCGTGATCGTCTCCGAAACGATCTCGGCAAGCGCGTCCATTACCACTGCGTACCAGGAGTGCCCCACGGCTGGGACAAGGCACCTAACCCCCTCAGAGAGAGTCCTGGGGCCAGGCAGCAGTACATGATTGCCTGCAAAGAGTTGAGACGCATGTTTGAGATTGAAGACAGCGACGACGAGCCCCAGTCACATGAAGATATGCCGTGTAGGCAATATCATACGAGTGTGGATCTGAGCAGATTGGGTAACCAGGCGTCTGGGAGCGTGTAGAATTGCTAATCTTGTCTTATCCTTTGTTTTCCCAGAAAATTGGGGACGGTTCCAGTTCGTATCTTTTTATTTGTTGTCTTGTAGGCTATCTGAATACCACACGAGCAGCGGGCGTTTTAAGAGAGGGTTCTTTTTTGAATACATATTTGGGAAAAAACAGGGGATTGGTATCGAGGCCAAGATTTTCTCTCGCAGCGACGTTCATGTATTCTATTCCTTTACGAAAAATGTCCATCTTCTGTTTTTTCTTGATTGTGGTTGCTTGTTCTCTCCGATCAAATGCTCTGGTCCGATCCTTGGCCTTTAAGACTCGCTCCTTCCTACATCTAAACACAAACCAACCACACCACGCTGTTCTTCCACAGAGTTTGCGCAATGCCAAATCGTGAAGCGAGCATGCATCAGTAATCAAATGCAGGTTGGTAGGGGCGTTCGCTAATCTCAAATCGCTTCTCAATGCTCCTGCAGGCGAAATCGCTGTGTACCTATTGGCGGGGGGCGGCTGAATGGACTGTCTGCCTGATGCCCTCAGCCACGCTGTGGGCGCTCAACACTGCTGCGCCTTGTTTTGAAGCCTCAGGTTGCGGAGAAATATCAAAAGGCTGCGATTCGCACGCTGAGGCTATTACATCGATAAAGCACCTCAGCAACAAACGTCAGAACGAGTCACAATACAGCTAAGTGGAAACAGAAGCCATGGAAGACCTCACGCCCCACCCCGATCTAGGACACGACGAACTCCCTACCGACGACCTGCGTCTTGTCCAGAGCCACAGTTTGCGAGGAAAGATGAAAAGGCTGCTGGTTCGCACGCTGAAGAGATTATATCGACAGGAAACCTCAACAGCAAAAGCCAGGATAAGCCACGATACAGTTGAAATGGAAAGAGAAACCACGGAAGACCTCATGCTCCACCCCGCTCGAGGACACGACAATCTGAGCCTGGCCGGGCTGCAGGAGGACTCTGCAATCTCTGGAACGAGTCCTCGAGTGGAGAATCACTACTGTCAGGAATGTGCATATTTGCATCTAGAAAACTGGAACGCATTTGCGGATAGAATCATCACGGTTGCAACCAAATCTCTAAAAGCCAACTGTGCTCTCTGCGTTGAATTCCGTCGTGTCCTCGAATGGATAACTATCCATGAAGGCACTGGTCCGCGTGGCTGGTTGTATTTATGTTGTGTTGTTGACAGCCGACATAAGTGGAAATCCAGGGTTGTAGGCCTGGAATTTCGTGCCTCCTATTCACGGCTTAAGGTCCCAGTCTTTCCTGTGCAAAGCACAAAATTTACACATCCACCCGTCGTTCGCCGGATAACTTGCCCCAATGAGCCAGACTATCAATTCATTCGGACACAATTGGATATCTGTAAAACGTCTCATGGTAAAGATTGTGGAAGCGCGAAGGCTGACAGCTTTGTGTTGAGCGTCATCGACTGCAAATTCCGTCGACTTGTTACAGCAAAGCCTGGAGAATCTTATGCGTGCTTGAGCTACGTGTGGGGAAGCGGCGCTGCACAAGAGCTGGAGAGTTTCGGGAACGAGCTACCCGCGGATATACCAAAAACTATAGAAGACGCCATGGCTGTGGCTATTGCCCTAGAAATACCATTTCTATGGGTAGATCGTTACTGTATCGATCAAGGAAATCTGCAAGAGAAGCACAATATCATCCGGAATATGAACAGAATTTATGAGGGCGCAGAAATCACAATCATAGCTGCTATTGGAGATGACCCTCATCATGGCCTTCCCGGAGTCCGAGGTACTCCAAGACAATCACAACGGACCTTGAATCTGTTCGACACAACCTTTGTCGCCATTGGCTCCATTTACGATGAGATTAACGCTACGAAGTGGGCGAGTCGCGGATGGACCTACCAGGAAATGCTCCTATCCCCTCGACGACTAGTGTTTTCCAATACTCAAATGTATTTTCAATGCAGAACCATGCATTGCACGGAGAGTTTGCATCCCAGTTTCACAGCTTCAGACTGTGCATCAGATGATCAATTTCGAGGGTTTCCATTCCAAGGCATTGGTCACACTGTTTCTGACCTGCGAGACCGGTTGATGGAATATTATGCGAGACAATTGTCGTTCGATACCGACATCATAAGTGCCTTTGATGGCATTATTAGCGCCTTTGATCAATCTGAGCACTTCCCTTTCAGGGTGACACAATTTTACGGTGTGCTAGTGTTATACGAGCACGACGATGAATATCGGATACGGAAGTCTTTTGTCTCAAACCTTTTTTGGCAGATCGAAGGATACCCACGCAAAAAAGAAAGCGGATCGTTTGGTCAAGCAGTGCAGACAGCTTCTTTTCCTTCCTGGAGCTGGGCTTCGACCAAGCAAGCATCGTTTCCACTTATTTGCACGGCATTGACACCTCCCAATGAAATGACTGGCCTAGGGCAATGTGATGATGTCGAAGTTCGCATCAACCACAAGGTAGATGGGGAAATGGACCTCTCTGCTTTTTTCAAGCACAAGGATAGTTATGAGATGTTTCTTCCCTCCATAAAGCTGAGAACTTGGGTTCTTCAATTTCCGATCCGATGGAACCACGATGGCGTACCTGTATCACTAGGACGTACATTAGCTCTTGACCTTCCGCTCGATGCGTCTTGCCATACACTCCATCTGGCCTATCTGGGAACTTCTTTTATTCGGAGCTATGAAAAATGCTTGCACGCCTTGATTCTAGAGGAAGTAGAATCCGGAGTCTTCCGTCGTATTGGCTTGTGGGAATCTAGCAATTCGTACTTTTTAGGGAAGCAATCAACACACGATCTACTTGTCGAAATGCTAGAGTACCCGATTAGTCGCGCAGAAATTCATTACTGGCTGCCGGGCGAAAAAGAGGCTGCATCTCAGCTTAAATGGGAGATGAGAGATGTGACTATAGTATGAAAATAAATAATAAGGCTTGAGCAATCTCCATTTATGACGTCTCTGCTATTCGAGTTACCCGAAGATATAAGATGTTCAAATCGTGCTTTGCAACAAGTTCTGTTTTCCTCCCGGCGGAGCGAGTGTGACATTAAGAGCAACCTAGGTGAAACTTTGGTTGGAAAACTCCAGTAAAACCAATTATCAAATAGACACATTTGGGACTCATAGGATGGTAAAATGTATTATGTAGTGATATGGCGATCACTGTGGAGAAATACCAAGCTAAGCTAGAGTCAAATATGGCAGTTGTTCAGACATCGACGGATATATCCTGAATAGTTTTCTTATAGCGACATAGGCTATCCGCGTGGATGGCTTGACAGATACATTTTACTTCTTCATTTTCGAATGTAAAAGAAGAAGAAAGATTAATTTAATCTCATGTAAATTTACAATGGCAGGGTAAAATCATATGCTCCTAGAACTGCGCAAAAGGGGTATCCAAAACCATATCATCCCACGTAGTTTTCGACAGCAAAGGCTAAAAAAAAGAAAGAAGAGAGAAATGGTCATCTGCGCCATTGCCATCCTCCACCTTCCCCTCTCGCATCAGATCCTAGCAGTACCTCAAACATGACCAACAGTTGGAATATTAATATCAAACTCCTCGTCGCTCTTAGCCACCCTCCCCAGAATACAATTCGTCTTTCTCTGCATCTCCTCACTCATACCCGGCACATGCACCTGTGCAATATGCTCCATCAGCGCCTCAACGCCGGCATACACTTCCGACACCTTATCCTCCAAACAGCAAAACACGCAGCCGTAACCATCATCTGCACAGTTCGTCACACCACCACCAGCACCACCAACAATAGTACTACCCTCGCGTGCAGCAGTCGACACACCATGTCTCTTCTTAACATGTGACTTTGCCAGAAAAATCCAGCGATACCTAATCCCCGCCGCCTTTGCCGTCCTCACTCTTGGATCCACAATATCGATACTCTTATTCTTCTTGGTCGGATGCGGCGCTTGGAACAGCTCACCGGCAAACGCGCAGCTTTTACAGGACCACATGTGCTTGATGACATAGTATCCGCAGGGCTGGGACCGGATGGTAAGGCCTTTGGTTATGTCGGAGCGGATGGCCCAGGCGCCTTTGCAGAAGCCGTTGTAGGCGGTTTGCTTAGCTGGTGGCTGCTTGTTCGTCGTAGTGGCGGTGATGGTGGTGCTGCTGCGGACGACTGGGTCTCCGGGAATGGTGTCGTGTCGGGTTTCGCGCATGCGGTCGCGATTGTGGTCGCGGTCGCCGGGGGGCGGCAGAATGCCAATGGTGCTGTCGCTTGAAGTTGAGACTCGGGAACGGAGCGAGTGGTTGACGCTGGTGGTTCGTGTCAGTTTTTTTGGCTTCAGCGCGGCGGCTGCAGTGGCGAGGGCGGAGAATCCGGATATCGTTCGGTGATGGTGCGACTGGGTGTTGGTTTGGGCGTTGTTGGCCGTGATTTCTACAGTATACTGTGTACCCGATGATGAATACATGTTGGAATGGGTTCCTGACCATGGCCCGTCCATTGGTAGGCTTCTACCAGTTTTGACCGTGTGAATCACATTGGTAGTTGTTGAAGGCTTTCTAGTTATTCCAGACGGGTCATTTGATGAAGTGTTAGGCTGATTGTGTGAGGACGGTGTAGGCGGAGGGGTATATTCATCTTCCGGAGCTGCGTATGGAGAAGATGGGTTGCGCAAGTTACGGCATAACCCATCTTCTTCCTGACAATCTTTCTCGAGGGTTGCTGGTATCGAAGAAACACAGCCATGATTAGTGGGCAGTGACCGCTTAGACGGCTCACAAAGTGTTGGGATAGACGATCCTTGAGAAGAACTGGAGCCGTTCCGATCGAGTGATGCAGGGTTAGACTGAGCAGAGCTATTGTCTGACGATTCAGACCATCTCGGTTGTCTTGATGCTCTCATTTGCACCTGAGAGCGCGGCCGGAGATAGCCAAACTGCTCATCCTGTAACCCAAACATGTCTTGCTTGAACACCATGGGCCTGGTGGAATGCACTGAATCCTGGTCCGAAGTTGCTGCAGCCCTTTGTCGTAGAGCATCGTAAATCTCTTTTTCAAAGTCCGTCATCTCGGTTTCAGATACATTACGGTCGCTGGGCGCGCTGTGGGGTTCATGTCGCCCAGAGTAGCTTCCGCCATATTCGTGCCTCTGTTGCTCATGACTTTCGCTATCAAAAACAAGCCCTTGGTACGAGATTATCATTTTTTGGATATCTCTCATTATTGCTGCGCGATGATCCGGAGGGAGGCGTTGTAATAATCTGCTCAGATCCGAGCCCGCGACTGGTGAAGGTTCATATGCTGGAACAGCCGGACTAGGCGCGTCTTGGCTGCCAAGCGAATGATAGTACTCAGATGGGCCATGTAACATACGCCTGTCGTCAGAATGCGGGGTGTGGCTGGCGTACTCATCCGGTAACAGGCGGGCCGACTCGTGGCTGCTTGCATGTGTCGGTGGTGATGACGAAGGGCGAGACTGCCATGGTCTTGACTCGGTAGCGAGGTCCTGTAGGTGCCGTGCCATAGGTCTTCTCAAATATTCTTTGTTTCAACTCTTCCAATGTTGTGAGTGTCTCCTTGCGATTCGTGTCGGAAGCCTTCCGTAGAAAACGCAAATTAAGCATACAGACCTCGCTAACAGGGTCGGCTTTAGTTCAGTCCACTCTCATGCTGTGTATTGCTCGAAGACGCACCTTGTCGCTGCCTGCTTAAGAAATGTTGATTATTTGGGTCTGCAGCATTAGTGTTATATGGTACAGACGCTCGTGAGCGGTATCTATCATGTGTGCTGATAAGCAGTCCAAACATGTTTCAGGTCACGGATGGGGTTTGTTTTACCATCACCAATGCGTACAAGATCACCAACTCTAGTTGGTCACGCCCGTAATGTTGGCCAACTTACTATTGACTCGCCGCGAAAAAGCTTGAAGTCGCTCTTCGTCCCATTCTTTTTGAGCAAGTCGCGGGGCTTACGAGCACCACGTTTCTTCCTGACATGTTTCAATAGTTCTAAGCGGCCGTGGGATGCGGAGATCACGGCAGTTACAGCAGCGATGACCTAAGGGCCTGTAAGTGACTGTTAGGCTCCAACTCTACTATCCATTATGTTCGAGATGTGTTGAGGCGCATAGAGAGGTATACAAATTGCTAAAGAAGCCCCACCTGGAGATCAGACACCTTCAACACGTCTACTAGTTGCGCGGCCAGTCCGCGCTTGACGTGTCCCGTTGGCTAGTTGCAGTTTCGATGTGTAAGTATGGGACTATTGACAGGCAACCTAGAATTAAGCTTGACACAGTCGCCGACAGGAAGACGTGCGTGGATCGCGAAATTTTCAACCTTGTTGATGCGTTGACCCCGACTAGCAGTTAAGGACCGATTACTCCTGGCAGTCTGCTCAACCAGTGCCAGGAGTTTTGTTAACTACCGGCCGTGTGGAGGCGGGGAATCCTAGGATAATGTGCCAGGTTGCCACACAAGAGGAAACGATGGTGCTTAAGCCAAGACAGACATCAAATATCGAGTAGCAGAAGCAGAGAGGCAAGTGTAGCGCGAGAAGAAAAGACCAATGTAAAACCATCGAGGCAGTCGGTCTCAGGTAGTGAAAGCTCAGCCTCAGTCCTTATGTCTATTCGGACAACATGCGAACAACATGTTCGTTCGGCTAAGCTTCTGATGAGCCCGCGTCAGGCGACAGTATTGCTTGGGTAAGGTGCAACATCCAAAATGCAGTCTCCCTAATAGTAAAGGGCCGTGGCTGAAACTCGAGCAAGCTGTACGAAGCCACCTAATCCGAAAGTAACTCGATACCTGTAGAGGCTGCAGGACGAACTTAGCTGACGGTCTTTGGTTCAATCACATACAGGACTAGCATCGCATCCATGCAGTAGGGTTGCTGTCCTGGTTGCTGGACATCCTTTTTACGCGAACGACATGTGAAGCTGACTACCAGGAAGCTGTGTGAAGGAGGCTGTTGGTGGACAAGGAATATACTGTCATGCACGAGCATATTCTCAAAACGTTGAGGTCCAGACGCTCAGCCTGGTGGGCGTCGAGGAGCCTGTACACATCTGGGCAAAGATGCGTTCTACGTACGTAGCGTTTAGAAAGGAGTGCTATCAGTAGCTAGTGGGGCCGTCCCGTTTATAGCCACCATTGCACTCTTACAAAGGGTGGCTTTCGCTGCACTACATCCGGATGCCACAGGATAAAGGCGAGCTGAGACCCGTGCTGAAATTTGCCGCCATTCACCGGTGAAACCCTGGCCCCCAGACTGCTTAGAGCACGGGGCCTATCTCCAGTGGCCTGACACCGCAATGTTCAAAGCTAGCGTACAAAATAATGAAGCTTATTCCAGCGTAAACAGCACATCTCTTACGCGATTACACCACGTCATCTCGAAGTTAAAACACAATTGTGCATTTGAGTAAGCTATACCCTGGCAAACAATGCACATTTTGAGCATACATCATGTACAGGTAATAGCATTTGAGCTTGACAGGGCTTTTGATGGATGAGTCCAGACCTGGATGATGTCCTCTTCTCCCTTTTTCCCCCTCAACAACCGAATACCCCTTGCACACCGTCCAGCAGTACACTTTTGCATGGTATCGCCTCCCCCTATTTCCCCTGTTGGTGCAATGAAAGAATGTCAAATGAGACTCGGATAAGTCCGACCGAAACGACCCCCGCTAAAAAGAAGACAATGAGAAACGATCATTGTCAATGAACGAGCACAAAGTGTGCCCTGTATGGATACGAGAAGACATTGCGCCGTTAAAATCCTGTAAACCCTATAGCCCAATGGGCAGCCTTGAAGTACCAATGACGTAAGAAAAGAAGGAAAGAAAATATGTCAGAGGATTGGAATGTGAAAAGAGGTCTGATGACCTAAACAAGAAGTATAGAGAAGAAAAAGAAAAAGGTCGTCTAAGCGTCCTCGAGCTGCACTCTATGACTTTTCCGGTTCTTCACTTCAACCATGGTGGGCGTAAGGGCTAGTTTATCCACGACGCGGTCCTCGTTGGGCGCCATGGAGTTGCGGATCACAGATCGAGGGCTTTTTGCTCTGCTGAGCGAAACACTCCTTGCAAGACCGACGGTAGCTTGCGCTATCACTACTTGTTCCGTTTCTGCTTCTCGCCGCGCCTGAAGCTCTGCGCGTTTTTCGCCGAGCCGGCTGGCAGAATGTGGCGGCGTCGAGAGACTCTGGAGCCGTTGGAGTGGCGAGGGTACATCAATGGGAGCAGAAGACGGGTGCGAAGAGAGCGCCGTCATCTTGGTTACTTTAGCCTGTCGATATGAGGGAGAGCGCGCGGGTGCGGAGATTGGTGTATCCGGGACAATAAGTGCTTCGCGTTTTGCTGCTCGAGCTGGCTTCGGGCAAAGCTCCCACTCTGGTTCCCGGTCGTCGAAATGGAGTTTCATCGGCTGAGAATGGCCTGGAGAGGCCTGGGCGACGATAACAGTAACGGATTCGCCTTCGGACTCGAAGCTGCAGATGGAAGTCGGAGTCAAAGCAGGCTTTAGGTACGGGGATGCTGCAGGTGCAAGCTTCGTGGCATCAGTGTTCTTTTCAGAACGGTCCGATATCTTCACAAATTCTTGTCGAGTAGGCGATTTTGTAGGCAACGTCTTGGCACGTCTCATGTCCTTCTTGCTGCGGTTGATGAGTGGTGCGCCCAGTGGCGAAGGTGCGCGGGTTGTGGTGGTGGGAGGAAACAGCGTTAATCGCGGAGAGGCTGACACTACAGCTGGCGAAGTGACTCTGCGCTGAAGATTGAATTCCTCAGCTTGGGGAGGATTGTCCTGTTTTACTGTTAGTCTATATACGCAAAGCATTTGATATCTGATAGACGTACCTTTCCAGGGATCTCTTTCAATAGTTTGATCTTTTCTGCATTTCCCTGGCGTCGCTCTAGAAGCGATGAACGGTTTGGGCCAGATTGCAAAAGGCCGCTGAACATGACGCTGTATCTTTCGAGTGTAATGTCGGGGAGTGTAATGTCAAGAAGTCGACCTTCTGTCGGTGCCGAATCCTTCGACCCCGCAATTGGCACCTTGTTGGAATCTTTCAGAGATGCAGCTTCTGGTACCGAAGAGTCTTCGTTGGTCTTCTTTGATGAAGAGGAACCCGTTGTAAATGACCGTTGACGTGTCACTTTGTGTCGATCCGAAGCAGGACCTCCCACCGTCACTGCACGATCCCTAGTAGCCACCGCTTCTGGAGGCGACTCAGGTGCGTTAAACTCTCCCGAGCTCCATTTCCGGGATTCCCGTATATCAGGCTTGTATGCAGGTGGTGACACATTGCGCAGCCTTTCCCTCGCCGATTCCTCTCTCAACGAAGCCTTTGATTCGATGACTTCCTCGTTATGGTGGCTATCAGTGCGAGCTACTTTATCCAGGGTCTGCGACAACTGGTAAAAGGCGGCCTTTTCCTGCTGGTTGACGGGAGGCGCCGCTTTGCGGAACAACGATTTCCATCGACTTATCTTGGGTTTGGCTGGCTCTGCGCCGCCGCCCAAGGATGGCGGAGAGCGGCTCGGTTGACTCGACATATCTACTGAAGGATCTGGAGAGCCAGGATTCGTCGTGGGTTCTGCTGCTTGAGGTGGTGGGTTCCAGTGCGAAGCATAGGTTGGCGATCCAAGAGCGATACCAATGATCCCCTGTTCTTTTGTGACATCAGATGTATAGAGCACAGTTGTTGATGTTGTAGGAGATTGAAAAGAGTGGACATATTCCTCCGAGTGGAACGATGGCGCCGGATTTGTCTTCCTGCGAGGCGTCACTGGGCGCTGTACAGGCCCACCCGACGTGCTCGGTCGGATTGCCAGGTCTGGGGCCTTGAGATTTCCCTCCACTTGCAAATTGACCGTAGATGCCGTGTATTTGTCAAGATTTGTTTGAGAGCCCTTTATGGACGGCATTGTGTTTCCCTTCTCTTGATCAATGACATCTTTGCGGTTGTTTCTTAGAAATCTCAGCGACTTGGATCGCGTGAGCATCCCGGGCATGTTGGGTTTCAAAATCTGTTAGAAGGTATCAGATAGTAAATTGGGGAGGGTACAAGGAGAATATCGCAATGGGATGGAATTCGCGAAAAGGAATGGACGGCTGCAGAGAGCCAAAAGAGAAAAAAAAACAAAAGGTAGCGACACAGTCGTTAGAGGTTGAAAGGTAGGAGAGTTGAAGTGACGGTGGGATGTGTGCCCCGGTGTCATCACCACACGACCAGAGAATGGACCTGGCGCCTCCACACTTTGCACACCGTCATCATAGTAGCGGCAGTCATTTACGCCCACTTTGGCGCGTCTGAAAGAAATTACGCATGGTCGAGAACCCGGCATCAGACAAGGATGATAAGCATAACATGGACAGAGGATTTCTGATTGGCTGCACAGGCAACTCCACTCTAGTGGATCCCCTGGGAGGCGACGGGATTATCATAACAAGCGGCTTATCAGAGCTAGGACGCGGGCAGGAATAGGCGGCTGTCTGTAGCAAAGCACCGGTGTGTAAGGAGCACGAGCCCAGTTTCAAGACGGTGCGTTGCCGAGGAGCAATTTCGCGATGCGCCGCCAAGGGCATCAGAGCAACACAGCAGTGGCTGAATGAGATTATCGGTCCGTTGCAGCGGCACATTTCTCTGGCGCCGACGAGAATAATGAGCTGAACAGCCCACCCTTGACTTCGTGGTACGCAAGCACAGGCATTCGGCACAACACTACTAGTACAACAGAGCGTAGCGCTTGTTATGTAGGGGGGTCGTGGCCGTCCCGACCATCATCCGTCCAAAATGAAGCCCCACAGCAAGGCCGCGACGTTTCGGATGCAGCACGACGATGTCTCGCTGTTTGCTATACATGTGTACAAACCAAGGCCGCCAGGTCTGAGCGCAATGGGCAATTGCATCAGACGTCAAGTGTCGGTGTCTCAAGTATCGTGCCTGGTTGACGCGTAGGTCATCGAGCACGCCAGACACGACGCAACGTGGGTGTTATATATGGTGCACCGAAGGTGAATGGAAGCATGCTGCCTGTCGTATCCCCACATCTTCCCTGCGTCGTACGGCGGCAGAAGGCGGATGCACGTCCCTTGGCTGTTCCAGTGTCCAACACTGTAATGCGGATTAATGCCTCTTTGCCTAATTCTGCTCATCGCACTGAATACCTGATTTTGTCTCGACACATACCATACACACGCTCTATGCAGAAACCTCAACAAATTCACAACACCACTTGTACGCATCGTCCTCAATCCTCAGACAAGGACTTGCCCGGCCTCCAGTTTCTGTATCGCTCTGCCTCTGCTGCAATCGTGTGAGGGACGTGCTGCTGCAGTGCCTGCTCGAAATGGCGCATGCGGACTTCAGGCGCGCTGTCAGGTTGCATCGTGTAGTCGGTAATTGCCATCTCGACAGCAACAGCACACAGGCCGCTAATGTCTGCGCCACTGCTGCCCTCGGTTTGCTTAGCAACGAGGTCCAAGTCGACGTCTGGTGCAAGGGGTCTTGATCTAGTGTGGATCTGTAGAATCTGCTTCCGTGCTTCTTCTGTCGGGAGACCGATGTGGATGTGCGCATCAAAACGGCCCGTACGAATAAGGGCTGAATCCAGTATATCGGGCCTATTGGTTGCACCGATGATGAACACGTCCTTGAGTGCCTCAATTCCGTCCATCTCGTTGAGTAACGTTGTCACAACGTTCAAGCCGCTCTCCTGCGTCTTCTCACGCGACTTTCCAATTGAATCAATCTCATCAAAGAAGATGATGCAAGGCTTTGCTGCTCGTGCTCTTCGAAAAACGTCCCGGATCGCTCGTTCAGACTCGCCAACGTACATCTTGATGAGCTCGGAGCCCTTAACGGCAAGGAAGTTTTGCTTACTCTCAGTGGCCACAGCTTGAGCAATGAGGGTCTTTGCGCACCCGGGTGGTCCGTAGAGGAGAACGCCTTTGCGCGACTGAGGCCCGCCGAATTTGACGTCAAGGTCAGGATACTAATGGTGCCGTTAGTCTCGCCATCCAGAGGCCAACAAAGTTACAAGATGAAGCATGGGTCTTTTCGCAACGCGAACATGTGGAAACTGATGTACACATACCTTGAACGGGCGGATAGTGATGGCTTCCAGCACAGCGCGTACGTGGTCTAGACCAGCAATGTCCGTCCATCTGACCTTTGGTACTTCGAGAATGCTATCCTTCAGCACTGTTGGGCGCACCTGCTCTATCACGGCCTCGAAGTCCTCCTGCTCAACAAAATCGGTTTGCTCATCCATCTTGCCTAGCTCAGCTTTGTTCTTTTCGTCAATCAATGTGTCTATCCGTCTTGTATGGTGTTTCCTAGCGAGATAGCACAAGCTGGCAATATCACGGCCTACAAACCCATGTGAACGCTCCGCAAGAGCAGTAAAATCAACATTTGGGGCGTTGCAAGCCGGACCCAGTATCTGTCGCACGATATCTTCCCTCTGCTTTGCATTTGGTGGCAACAATTCAAGTTCTGTTTGAAAAGCGGTCGCTGTCCGAAGGCTGGAGTCGACATCATATACGCTGCGCGCTGCTGCTGCGACAACGACTTGGCTGCCTCCCAGAGTACCCAGCTCAATCCGCAGTCTGTTTACCAGCGAGTCGGCTTTGTCTAGGAGCCGGTCAAGATTGTCCATTAATATCAAACTGGGCTGGTTTTCGCGGGCATCTTGGAAAATATCAGAGACAGCTTTGGCCTGGCCTTTGGGATTCGTATCGGGGTTGATTCTGTAGACCTCGGACCAAGGACATTCTGCCAGTCGCTCAAGCAAAAGACTCTTACCAGTGCCCTCTGGGCCATGCAAGAGAAAGGCAGTAGGTCCGAGAAGGTGTCGATTGTGCAAATGAGGCAGGCTGTTGGTCAAGAAGGAAAGGTCCCGATTGATAGTCGCAATGTGGTCGGAAAGACCGCCAATCCCATCGGACCTTAACTGAAGTACACCTGACGGCTTTGGAGTAGACGGCTCAGGCGTGAAATTGCCCACAGTGATGATTTGAGTAGTAATCTCATCAAAGTATACTGGATGTTTCTCCGTAGGAAGCGGATCGATGCTTTGCACCGTAACCCGAAGCTTTTGGCCTTTTTGCTTGAAGCCCTTTTGTTGGATTGGTAAACTGCATCCAGGTAGAAGAATGTCGGCGTCCGCTGCTGGGCCACTGTCAGCAGAGAAATCCTGGACCATGCAATCTCGATTACTTACCCAAGGCATGGCGGAGCCAATACAAAAGTTGCTCGCTTGAAGCAAACTTGGCCGTTTGGGTCGGTGCATCCACAATACTAATTTCAATAGATTTAAGAGGCTTCCAGGAGTCGGCCTTTTCGATGGAGACCGGATCGTTGAGTGCGAGATCATAGTGTTCCCTCAGGAGATCAGTCACCTTGGCAATTGGCTTGTTTCCGGGGTTGGTCTGTGAAGCCAGCCATGCAACGCCATAGCCTTTGAAACCTGCCGCAGTGCTTAGCCGAACACAGTCGCCGTTGGAGAGCCCAAGAGCCTTCAGCTCTTTCATGGACAGATGGACGCGAAAGGCGCCGCCCTCAAGTGCATTGCTCGGGATACTAGGCGGATTGCGCTCCAGCGGACGCAAGGTGTAAGTGGCAGCTGGGCTCATATTGGATTTTCGTCCGCCGCCGTAGTACGACGAGAGTGGTTTGTGAATCGCGATATGTCAGGATTTGGGAGAGACAAGTGCCTGCACTGGCGTGACTCACGTCACGTGTCTTGCTCTGTACATTAGATTTTTTTTCAGAAGCCCTGAACAGCTCCAGCCTGTGACGCTCGCCTAATTTCCTCTTCGGGCTGCGACCGACTGTGGTGGAGGAGACGTGATGTGACTAAGCGACGGGTGCGCTAGTCCTGATGGGGATACTAGCGCGGCGTCCCAGTGAAGCTTTTCTGTGTCCGTCGCTGGCTAGAGGATTGCAGCTTTGCAATGTGACCAAGCCGTGCAATTGATGCCACCGCCGCGCCTCTCTCGACACCTGCGGCCATGTCACACCCCAGTGACCGCGAAGCAGGTCCGCTGCGTCCATACGACGGGCCGCGCCAAACTCTCGGCCACCGGCAATGACACCACCCCGCAGACACCCAGTGCTAAAGGCAGCAATGAGGAGGGCAGCGCGTTACCTGGCCCTACCGCCTCCCAAAACGAGATTCCAGCGGAAGAGAAGTCTTGGTTGAAGAAGGCATGGGGCCGTATTGCTTCGTTTGGCAGGCACAACGACCAATCCGTATCCATCGAGTCCCAGTCGGGACCGTCACCACCTCATGCAGAGCAGCCAGAGCATCCTGCAATCAATTTGCAGGAAGCCGGTGAAGTATCAGAGCGAGGGGAACTAGGTACTACACAACCAGCTGCTAGGTTTACGGCAAGTCAGCAGGATGGGGAAACCCAGCAAGGACCGATGAGATTTGCAGAGTGGAGGAAAGACCACTTTGCATCCTCCGCACAGACCGAAATGGTAGCTATGAAGCAGCAGATCCAACAGTTGTCCGAACAGATGAAGGCCCTGCAAGCCCGCCTTGGAGCAGGCTTTTCGACAGCGCAGTTGTCATCTACATCTGCAGCAGTACCACGCACTTCGGCGATGCGACCCGACACAACGCAATCCAATGTGAAGAATCAGCATCTAGCACATTCAACGCAATCCGGCTTGGAGGATCATGACCTAGCCTACCCAACCCAGACCTCACGTCATCTGCTCCTTTCGACTAGAAAACTCTCGCCCAAGATGCTCCGGATTTGGCAAACAGCTAACTCTGCCTATACACGCTCAGTTGCCTTGTATGGAACAGCAGTGGGTACTCTTGCCAAACAGCACCCTCACATAATTGCACCTCTCGCCCCCTCTATACTACGCCAGTTCCTTAAGATACGCCGAATTGCCTTGATGGATGACGACGTCAAAACCGCTTCCACATCTGTAAAATTTATGCCAGCTATGCGCAGGCTTCGTTCCATCTTGATATTGTCTTCGGTACCAGTCCCCAGCACCAACGATCCTCTGGTCGTTAACGAGGTGGCCAAATACTCGAGGATGTTGTTCTATGGCAATCCCATTGCCCATACCTTGGACGGCTGCTGGAAACGTTATCACCTATCGAGCAGTGTGCTTAGCGACATAGCTACGAGACTAGAGAGTCTTCGGTCTCCAGTGGTAGCACCGATTGCGAGGCGTATTCGCGAGCACCTCCTGACAGTAGCTGAGTACGTATATCTAGAAGGAGATAGCCCCTTGGCCGATTTGATGGGACAACACTACGACGTAGAGTTTGTACTACGGAAAGCGAGACAATCGGCTCAGACGAACCCCCCAGGCTTGATTCTGAGGCTCGAGTCAGCAGTCGCATACAAGAAAATGGTGGTATATGACAAGCAAATAAGGGATTTGACAAAGAAGCTAGCACTCATCTTACCTGGAGTATCTTCGTTCAATTCCATGCAGGCTCCTGAAAACTTGCGGGCTCAGTTTTGGTCGCTCCGGGGTCCTGGTGACATGGCCGAAGACAAGAATGATGGAAAGAGGCTTATGCGTCGGATTCACACACAATCGCGGTCAATGAAATCATCGACAGATCTGAGAATCAATACCGAGGACCGTGGCTTGAAGACGGCTGCGGCTAAGTCATCCCCAGGGGTCAAGGACAGCATGTCATCTAATCGTCTGTCCCATGCAGAGGCTTCCCCTGCTGCTGGTACCTCCAAATCGCCCAAGCTGCCACCGCGCACCGATGAAGTCAGCGAACAGTCGCTCCTTGAAGAGCTTTTCCCAGAAACCAATAGCACTCCACAGCCCCGGCCCACGGAAAGGAAGAGAGACCAATACCCCAGACTCAAGCCACCCAGGTCAACGAACACTGTCCGCCTAGTGCTAAACGATGGACCTCGTAGGGTCGCAGAACAGGCAGCAGAATCCTTCCAACAGCACGGAGAGCGAATCACTGTCCTCCAACTGACTAATTGCAGTACTGGATTGACAACAGCCGACTTCCGTCGTATCATCCCCAAGGGCAAGCACTTGGAGGGATGGCGGGGAGACAGCGATTTCTACAAGGTCATTCCCGGCCGAGACCCCCTGAGTCTGGAACGGCTGCCGTTCTACTACTTGCTCTTCAGAAACGCTGAAGCGGCTCTCTCGTATCAGAAGAATGCTTCACGACTGCACAAGCTCAGTGCTCGTTACCAGCCTTCGAGCATCTTGTCAGCCATTCCACCCCCCAAGGGGTTCCTCGAAGACGGTGAAGACATTGCTGCAGCCGTTTCGTCGTACAATCTCTTGCCCAAGAACCATTCCTTGAGCCTCAACGTGGTCATGCAGCCATACAACCCGGCTCTACGCCAATTGATTGAACAAGGCGGGTATCGGCCTATTGTTCCTTCAAAGGATGAAAAGGGCAGGCAAATCCATAGAGTGCTACTGCACATTGAAGGCTATGAACCCTCGCCGTCTGACTTGTTTGCGGCCATTAGCCGCGACGCATATGGGCAGGGGATGCTGCATCCGCTGCGCAACGAATCGCAGTCGTCGATCCATCGCCTGCGCGACCTGATCAACCTCAAGATGTCGAGCAAGGCTGTTTCGTCGGCCCGGCCCCGGGCATACGGGACATTTGACGAGCCCAACACTCCGTTTGCGAACTCGCTGTCGTCTTGGGAAATGACGTACGACGATCCAGAGATCCAGAGCATGATGGGCGGGGCTGAGGAGGATCGGACACAGGCGCAGATGAACCAGGAGATTATGAACCGCGTGTACAACCGGTGGGTGCTGGACTTTGAGGATGAGGATAGCGCGCGCAGGTGGAGTCTGAGGTGGCATCGGAGGCCGCTTCCTGACGTGGCTAGTGGAGAGTCGACGTGGAAGGATGATGAGGAAGCGAGGATTTGCAATACGGAGGTTCTGTGGTGAAAAGACGGATAGAATAGACCATGTAACTGTACTGTGTACCATGTATCATGTAATCATGAAGGTTGATTGAAGCACATTCTACGCTGATTATTCGAGTGTTCTAAAAAAACATATGTTCGTCGTGAAATTCGTCTATATGTGTTGTGGTGGTGGCTGTGACGCCGGGTATCATTTGTTCTATCCACAGAGAGAGCACTTTGGTCCTTTTTTTCTCTTTCCTCCACACCGAGGCATTCTGCCTAGACGCCTGTATCTGACTTATTCTCGGCCATTGTCAGAAACGCCGGACTCCAATACTCATTCTCGCCCGCCTGAGTATCCACCCAGACCAGGCTATCAGCCATCAAGTCATCAATGACGGCGTGGGCGCGGGGCCGCTCCCAATTCAAGTTGACCTGCAGCATGGACAGAGTGACGTAGCCGAGCAGCTGTATGGCCTCGAGGACAGTGCTCTGGTCGACGTTGAGTTCCTTGGGGACGCTGCGGATGAGGCTGCGATGGCCGATTTTGACAATGGAGAAGCAGGAGCCGAGGGGCGCGAGGGCCTCGACGGCGCGCTTGATGTCGTCGTCGGACACGGAGACGCTGCCGCCTATGCGCGACGACTGCGACAGGCGGGCCTGCAGGTCCGACAGCGAGATGAGGCCGCCGTTTTCGGCGCGTGTGGCGCGGCACTCTTCGACGATTTGCACGCCGAGGTTGAAGTAGAAGTCGTTGAGGTTGCTGCCGAGGAGCTGCGTCCAGATGCTTTCGCCGCTGTTGGCTGCGGTCGAAGACGACGACGATGTGTCCTTGTGGTACGAGGAGGCGAGGAAATCGATGTTGAGGGCCGAGCACATGCGGGCGAACTCTGCGCGGAAGGCTGGGTTGGCGCGTATGTCTTTGGAGTGGGTGATGGCGAAGTTGTGCAGCAGGGATTGGAAGACGGAGAGTTGGGTCGAGAGCGAGTCGGCGTTGCGGGTGCGCAGCGTGGCGCCGTGCGAGGTGTAGTGGTGGTTTTGTAGGCCGCGCGAGGAGAGGGAGGAGAGGCCTGGGGTGCGTCGTCGGTCCATGGTTGGAGGAGCGGGTGGGTGGTGGTACTATGGCGTGTTGTGCTTTGTCTGTTGCTGCTGTGCGGATGTCGTTGCTCAACGTCTCGTATCGGAGCTCGGGTGGGGCAGGTGGGCTAGCATGTAGCAATGCAGCAAATGCGGATCGACACTGCACGGGTCAGACAACGCGTGCAGATGGCGTGCGTCGAGGGTGACAGCGCGGCGAGGTGAACTGTCGAGGACAAGACGGTGAGCGAGACGCTGATGCGGCCATCCGACCCGCAAGCAGAAAGGCCCAGCCAAACGCTATACGAATTGCATGACGTATGGCGTGTATGGTGTCGGTCAGACATCGGGCGCATCACAACCGTTGGAGCGCTACTTGGATCGCAGACGTGTGGGAGTCTAGGCACTCTAGACGTGCTGCAGGCAAAAATGGCCTCGTTCTTCATCTTCGGCGTGTGCGCTGCGCTCTCTCTGCCTCCATCACGCCCATGTGCACTGGTTTGATACGACTGGACCCTGGTCTCGGCGCTGCGTTCACGTGTTTTTCACTATTTTCTGCCCGTTGGACCCTGCCTAGAACACATGATAACCCATTTCTCCCCGGCTCACGTGGAGCTCTGCGACCAGCCCATCCTCAAGATCCTGCGCCACTCGTGGTTTGACGAGCTCTTCCGCCCCAGCATGGGGCCCTCGACCATCAACAACTGCATCCTCTTGCTAGACCTGCCGCCAAAAGCCCTGGCCGGCATCGACCTGCTGTCCTTTACATCATCACCGCGCTTCCGCGGTATCAGAAATGTCCCGCCCGGCCTGCATTTTGTCTTTGCCGCGACCGATCGCGCCATGTCGGTAAGACATGGTGCGTGGTTCTACGTTACGCCCGGCGTCGGCTCGCCTCAGGTCTTTGTCAAGAAATGGGACGAAAGCACCGAGGATTTGGTGGCAGAAACATCACAGACCGAGGTTCTCAAGCACAAGGCAAACCTCGGAAGCATATGGAAAGATGGCCTGACGCCGTACCGCCAGACCGTGCAGGAGGGCGATTCGGGGGCCGAGGAGGGCTGGAGCGAAGTGTCGACAGACTGGAGTAAGCTTACCACGCACATCACACCGACGATTCTGTCGAGGATATGTGGATTGAATCCCGACCACTGGAACTTGACGTCGGCTTCATCCGCGTCACAGGACCTGGATGAGATTCCCGGTCTGGAAACGAGCAACAGCATGCTGCATCCAGAGAAGGAGCTGAGATTCCTACCCATTGATCTGAAAAAGACATGGAGAGAGGGCGCGACGGGCCGAGAGCGGACAGAAGCTGCGCAGGACCGATCGTGGTTCCTGGGCGACCTCATCGACAAGCACTGCCAGGCTGGAGACGAACGGGGTCGAGAGAATGAGGTCCTGGGCGAGCTGCAGTTTGCCTTTCTCATGGTCCTGACCCTCAACAACAACTCTTGCCTCGAGCAATGGAAGCGACTGCTACGACTGCTACTTACCTGCCGGCGCGCAGCCCAGGAGCGGTCTCACCTCTTCCTGGACCTGCTCAAGTGTCTACGCCTACAGCTTAGCCACTGTGCAGATGTCGAGGGCGATTTGTTCGACATGAACGACGTTGGCGGAGGCTTCTTGCGACCGCTCCTGGGCCAGTTTCGCAAGGCTCTCGACGACTTTGACGGCAAGTGGAAAGCTGACTTGGTCGACGAGCTGGACGACTTGCAGGAATACATGGAGAAGGAGTTTGGATGGGCGCCAGAAGGCTCGTATCTGAAGCGCGGCATGTTGGAGTTGGAGGACGGCGAGCGGGTGGAAATGGAAGTCAGCGGTGCGGACGCAGAAGACGAGCTCGGCGACTATGCGCCTACTATTGTCGATCTGACACCGGAGCAGCAAAAGCTCTTGCACGACAGTGAACTTGGCCCCATGCAGCACGCCACGGGCAATGTGGAGGAAGAGTCAGAAGACGACGCTGATCTGGACGACATGGATACACGTTACTGAGAAGGGCAGACATGGTGGTGGTTGGGGCGGGACGGAATCAGCCTGCCAGCTCACCGGTTTCATCTCCACATTGTCGCCTCCCTTGCGCTTTGGCGGGCGCTAAGAAAGGCGTCGAGAATAGACGGGTACAGGAACGGACCCACGGTTGACACTGTCATGTGGTCTGCGCTAGCATCAAGTAGGCTATACGCGCGCGGATCGCGTGAAGGGCACAGCCCTGCGCCCTAATGTCGAATGCCATCATGGCTTGAGTTGGGGTTGGGGCAAATATGACAAGATACCAAGAGACTACGAGGCCATGAGTGCCGTTATCCGAGTTTTGGACCAACGCGGACAGTGAGCGAGTTGTCATTTGTTTTGGCCCCCACCGTTCTACTATCAGGCGATGTCTGGAAATTACGGCTACAGGCTTGGCCTCGCTATGCCCTGTGGCGCTATAAACGCCCCTACTCCAGAAAAGCTTCAGCCGCAAAATCATTAGGGTGACCCTGCAGGCAACACGGGGCTACTTGTTTGCCTGCTATTGAGGAAATTCGCCCATTGGCCAGTTGAATGTGGTGAGAGAGAGGCTCGCGCGCGAAATGGGCAAGTGATGAGCGAGGCGCGAACAGAGGCTGTGCTAAATGAAGACGCTGCGACTTTAAGGCCCCCTTGTCAAACCTTGGGACTCTAAGCGATGGCAGTGCGCCTGAAAGTGTTTTATAAAGATGGCTACGGCCCTTGTTGATTCTTGAAGCACTTTGCATTGCCTTGGCTGTGAACTGTCTTGTCGCGTCGAGCCTTTGCCATTAACGTCGAACCACTCGCCCTTCGCACCACACGTTCTGTTAGCACAATGGAGAAGCAAGGTGGTAAGTAGCCAAGTTCTTTTCCTTGGGTACTTGGACAGTACAAGAGCGGCACACTGTCTCCACAGCAGCTAACAGCGATACAGTCCCCATGCAAGCGTACCCTCAATCGCCAGAGGCCACCGGCCAGCCTCAACCGCCCATGTATGCGCACGACGGCCAAGCGCCCCAGCAGTACGCACAGCCGGCGCCACAGGCCGCGGCGGTGCAGCCCGACCACCAAGCTGCGGGCGCGCCAGGCATGCCGCCGCAGCAGATGCCCGGCACCCAGTACCAGAACGCGACGCCCCTTTCCAACCTGCAGCGCGGCCCCGCGCCCGCAGACTGCCCCGCGTGTGGCCAGCGCGCCCTCACCAACACGTCGTTCGAGACGGGCAACACGACGCACGCCTGGGCGTTTGGCCTGTGCTGCCTGTGCTGCCTGGGCTGTATCCCGTACGTCATGAGCTCGACAAAGGATGTGCAGCACAAGTGCGGCCGCTGCGGCGTCCTGCTAGCGACGTGGCACCGCAGTGGCAGCACCGAGGTGCACATCCATTCCTAGGGCGTGGGAGAGAGAAGTTGGGGGGAAGGTGGGGAAGAAGGGAGAGAGGATGATACCCATTGAAGGCGTTTTTTTATTACTTTGGACTGTATGTTTGGTCTTGTCATGCTGGTTTAGTGTGGTCTGCAATACAAGTGTACTGCCTAGCTTGAGCCGCCTGACTATCGTACGAGAAAGTCGTGATGCTAGAAACCATAGATTGGTACTCTAACGTACTGTCTCTTGGCAGAATACTTGGGAAGTGGGCAAAGCCTTACTGTACCTTCACACGTGTCTATGCAATTCCTACCTGTATGCTTGTAGACCACAGCCTGTTCAAAGCACCTGGGCTGTCTGCACATCTAGCAGCGCCAAGCAACTGTTTCCTGTTCTTTCTTCTTCTTTTTCTTCTTCTCTATCTTTATCGTTCCGTTCTTCGGCCTGATGCGTTTTGGAATTACCATGCTTGAGCACGTGACTTGTGACTGCAAGACCACCTGACGTCACACTTTGCTCATCTCCAGTGGCTAAGCGGCACGCGGGAGCCACACATGCCATCATCGCTCCTCTCACCAGCCACACAGAAGCCACCGACGACGGTGCCAAGCTTCAGCCTTCACTACCAAGCTTTTGCCAACTTTCCCTGTTCGCTGCACAAGGCGCCCGCTGAGGCCAAGATCGACCACCGCTTGCCCCAATGTACCTGCTGCTGAACCCCCGAAACAGCAAACGTTGCTACAAAGCAGGTTTTCTGCTAAGACCCGACACAATGGGATTGTCTGTGCGACAGGGATGATGTCGAATGACGATTCTTAATTTCTGCAGTTGCAAACGGTCAAATGAAGGCAAGGACGTCTGCAGTAATATAAGGGACACACCGCCGTGTGTTTGGCATGCCATTGTCCACCAACTCCATTCTCTCTCCCTCTCCCTCCTTGCCGGCTCCATCGAGCTGTTTGGCTGCCGACAAATCAACAAAGACTCAGCATAACTGTCTTGCCTGACAACCAGAATCAACATGGGTCTATTCAACAAGCGCAACACGACACCCGTTGCTGCAGACACTGCTGCAACTGGTACTCACAGAGAGAAGAGACCAAGGCGTCACTCCAAGTCTCTCCCCTCGTCGTATAACACCAGACCCAGCTTTGGACAATGGCTCAAGGCTACTTGGCTCGACATTGTCACCATGGCCGCTATGGGAGCCGTTGGTCTCGGTGTATATATGGCTGACCCAGCACCCAGCCGCAGCTTTCCTGGTACGTCTTCTTTTTAGCCTTTAAAACCACCACTTTCTAACACGCTCCAGTCATCTTCCAGGATGGCGAGATTGTCTACCCCCAGTTCGCCTACCCCCTGCGCAATGAAATCGTCCCCATCTGGGCTGCCGCTCTCATGGCCTTTTTCATTCCTTTTGCCGTCTTCCTCATTGTCCAAATCCGTGCCCGCAGCTTCTGGGACATCAACAACGCCACCATTGGCCTGTTGTATGCTCTCATCACCGCAGCCGTATTCCAGGTCTTCATCAAGTGGCTCATTGGCGGTCTCCGCCCCCATTTCCTTGCTGTCTGCAAACCCGTCATCCCCGCCGACCTTCTTGCTAGCGTCGGCACTGCGGATAACGGTGTTGAGGCAGGCAGTGCCTATGGCAACGTTGCCAATGGCTACCGACAAATCATGTTCGATAGAAGCATCTGCACTGGCGACCGAAAGGAGATCAACGACAGTCTCGAGTCCATGCCGTCAGGCCACACGACCGCTGCTTTTGCCGGCTTCGTCTACCTCTACCTGTACCTCAACGCTAAGCTCAAGGTATTTTCCAACTACCATCCCGCAATGTGGAAGATCATTGCCTTGTACGCTCCTATTCTTGGTGCCTGTCTCATTGGTGGTGCACTCACCATTGACGAATACCACAACTGGGTAAGCTCCTCTGTTTTCCTGGATCAACGTTGCATAACACTAACTATGAGATATAGTACGATATCCTCGCTGGCGCAGTCATTGGTACCATGATGGCATTCAGCGCCTACCGCATGACTTACGCTTCCATCTGGGATTTCCGATTCAACCACATTCCTCTCATGCGCCACGCTCCCTTTGTCTACGGCGCTGGCCCCAGCTCTTTTGACGGCTTCCACGATGCCATCTTCACGCGCAAGGCGGGCTGGGGCACTCACGAAGGAGGCAGCTGGGGTGGTGCACCGTTTGATGCTGCCGATGGCCCCAGAGGTACCATGATGCCTCAGCCAGAGGGCCCTGCTGGCTCCCACGTGTCTAGGAAGCCTGTGGGACACGGCTCTAGGGGAGAGCATATGGTTTAGACGTCTTTGCGGTGGTTTGAGTTTGAGTTGAGAGAGAGAGAGAGAGAGAGAGAGAGAGAGGGTGTGTGTTGGTCCGTGGTGTTTTAAGGCATCAACCTGGTATTATCACCAGGCTTGATTTTTCTTTGTTTCTAATAGCGAGATATACCCGAGTAAAGTTAATTTGTATAATCAATGACGATGATGATGACAATATCGAGAGCTTCCCTGTTCTGTAGATAGCTGAATGTGCATTGTGGGGGGTTTTTTTTTTGAAGTTTGACATATGTCCAGCCGTCATAGTCTATACTGCAGCGACTTGGTGTGATTAAAAAGAAGCGTAGACAAAAACATGTGTTAGCTAGCAAAGACATGGCTTTTCATTCAAGAAGATGTAATAGCAATACAATATCCAAACGCCAACCCCTTAACCATCATCAAAAGGATTCCCATAATCTCAACAAAAAAAGAAATAAAAGGAGATACAAACGATCTTACAACCCCTCAATTTCTGTCTTCAATGCCTCGACCAACGCCACCCCTTCCTCCAAACTCATCTTCTCCACCGGCGCAAAAATCCCCACATCCAACATGCCCTTGCGCACAGTCGCCTCGATATCCACCGCGTGCTATAATCCTCATTAGTCACTTGTTACTATCTTGAGAAACACATAGATAAAGGGAAAAAAAAGGGGGTAAGGGACGGAGGAAGAAACGTACCAAAAACAACTCATTCACCCCCGGATTAAGCAAGTCCTGTGGGGGAATATCTTGCTCGTTATATACGTGTTCGACACAACTGCTCGACTCTTCGCTGTGTGGTGCCATGGGTTTGATGCTGCGGACTGGCACTGCATTGCCACTGCGATCGAAAGAGGAGCAGGATGATGATGATGTCTCAGGCATATCGACCAAAAAGTTCACAAACAAATCTACTTTTACGCCTGTCCAGCGCTCAATCTCCACCAGACTCGAAGTTGCAATGGCAGGGGCGCTGAGAGCTTGGATGTCGCGCTGGATTGATGTCGCTATGTCGATGATGCTACTGCTGCTGTGGTGCAGGCCAGTGACGCAAAGTGGGAGGAGGCTGAGTGTAGGTGTAGGTGCTGAGGCTATGTTTGCAATGGGTAGGGCGCGGTTGGCGAGGTAGATGCCTAGGATGAGCTTGTCGGTGTGGGATGTCTTGGCGGCGAGTTTGGCGTAGACAGCGAGGAAGAGGGCGTGTAGGGAAATGCCGTGGCGGCGGGCTGTTGTGTCGAGGGGCTTACTGGGGATGAGTCCCCGTCGGAAGATTGATACGCGCGCGTTGAGTGGGTTGGAGAACGGCGGTTGCTTGCGAGGGCTCGTGGTTGAGCTGTTGAGATAGGACTCCCAGAAATGGCGGCGCTGCTGGGATGCTGATTGGGAGTGGGCAGTAGCTACGAGTTTGAACAGGATGTCGTTCTGTGATGGGAGAGGCGTAGCGCCGTTGCAGAGGTCTTGTAGTTGCTGCATGAGCAACGGTAAACTGACGCCGTCGTAGAGAGCATGATGTATCTTGAGTCTCAAGGTCCAGCCGCCGGGATGCTGAGAGACAAACAGCTTTGCCCATGGTTGGCAGGATGCAGCGTGCCGTATAAGGCTTTGAATTTCGTCTTCGTCGCACCCAGTGACGTCTGTGATTGCGGTGTCTGTGTCTCGCAGCAAGATCTGAATGTAGGATACCTGATGCTCGCCGGCAGAAGCAAAGCACGTTCTCAAGATGGGGTTTGCATTTACCAAAGCCCGCCATGAAGCTTGCAGATTCTCAAACGCTAATTCTCCATCCAATCGGTAGGTAAAGTCAGGGTAGAAGTTGGTACCGTTGGTGTTGAGCCACATGGACAGCATGTAAAGCTGACCAGCAGTGACCGGTAGGATCTGTACGACATTGCTAACATCGATTCCAGCTTGGCGGAGGATTTCCACCTTGTCCAGGTCTCTTGTTGATTCTTCGATATCGTGCTGGTAGTCCTTGTCGCCGTCGGATGGCTTGGCAGTACGTGAATCAACCAACTTCGCCATCTTCTCGACCGAGCCGGCTTGCAGCATCTCACCAACGCTAAGGACGATGCCCTGTTTGCGCAGAAGGGATGAAACCTTGATCGCGCTGATAGAATCAAGTCCCATGTGGAATATAGTCATGTCGTTGGCCATCTCCTCCTCAGGTATCTTGGAAACCGCAGCGAGTACCTCGCGGATCTTGCCAGCCGTCGCCGTACTTGGTACATCCTTCCTGTTATCTCCATCAGATTCTACAGCATGGCTAGCAGCCTGGGTCTCAGCTCCTTCAAAAGCAGGCAGGCCACATATCGATGTGCGTTCTGCAGTCATCTCGATAATCGGTGCTTCGGATCGGTTCATCAAATATCGCAGTACATCGTCCATCCGCTTTAATAACTCCTTCGTTTCTGCAGCGTCGAAAACCTCCTCTTTTACTGCACAGCGCCATACTAACGTTCCTTTTACTACCTCCATTTCGACACATACCGGGTACTCGACATCGTTGTGACCCTCAACACTGGTGTATAGCGTCTCATACTCGTCTTGTTCTTGCTCCAAGCTCTTCTGATAAATGAACAGGCTATCAAACAACTTCCCACTAACACCTGCTTGCGACAAAGCTTTTCGAAGAGGATAGTGCTGCCATTGCTTGATGTTTACAAATGTGTCTTGCACATAATGTAGCATCTCCTCACTCGTTCCATGGAGAATAATCCGTATAGCCACCGTGTTCATGGTCGGGAACATGAGGCGGGAGGCTTCTTCGTTGTCACGTCCGGAAAGCACGGAACCAAATGTGACGTCGAGAGATCGGGTGAAGGATGCAGTGACCAGAGCGAAAACTGTCTGTCCAACCGTCTGTAGCGATATGTTGTTCTTCCTAGCAAAGGCCTGGATGTCATTCAGTGCCACTTCACTGTTTTCTTGACAACGGTGAACAACGCGGCTCATCTTGTTCTGTTCAGACCTTTGACGAGCAAAAGTGCTTGCGTTAGCGCCGGAGAGATAGTCCTGCCAGAAGCCTGCAGCCTCAGATCTTGAAGCTTTGATGATCTCTGTTAACATTGGCTCATAGGAAGGTCGAGTTTCGAACGCATTGCAATAAGCTCGGTGCACGTCAGAGTGTAGCAAACTGAGAGACCATCCGTCATACAGGGCGTGTGCAATTGACAGCACCAAATAGTATTGGCCAGGTGTATCGATGAATGTAAGGTGGAAAGGCGGCATCGAAAGTGACCCGTGAGTTGCGTTTTTTCGAAGATCTTCAAAGATGGAAGTAAAGTCGGGCGCGCCACTGGAACTGATGTGTGAGTAAAACTTGTGTGGTCGACCGTGTATGACCTGCGCGAAAGAAAGATCAATATCTGGGTCGTCCACCTCAATGAAACCAGTGCGTAGAATTGGGGAAGCTGCGACAACGACTCCCCAAGCTTCTTGAAGTTTGCTGATATCTACCCTCGGCTCAAGCTTCAGCACATCGTGGTTGTAGTATCTCGTGTACTCGGATGCGATCATCTCGGCGACCATTGCCTCCTGCAATGGCGTCAAGGGAAGGACCTCCTCAATGCCTTCGGTATCGAATGCTTGATGCCCTATAATTCTTACCAGCGTCTGCTTATACGCATTGGAATCGAACTGTGGGGAAGATTCTTCTGTCTGGTTACTCTTTGTCGACACATTCTGGATCATCTTTTCAATGGTCAAACCGCGCATGATACCGCTGACCGAGAGCTCCAGTCCTCGCTTCTTGAGTTTTGATGCGAGTTTGATCGCGTCGATACTGTCGAGGCCAAGTTCGAAGATGGATGTCGTTTCACTAATGTCTCCAGTCTCGTTTGTGGTCAAACTGGCAATCTCTTCTCTAATTGCAATGGCATTGTCCGTCCACTCGAAATCCGCTGTGTCGTGCTTGTTATCAGCTGAAATGGATTCAACAGCGGCACCATTTTCAGTTGCACTGTCCACGTCGACTGGCAGATCGAGCATAGCCGACGTGTCATGGAGAGCTTTATCCAGTGCTTCTTCGAATAGATCAATTAGTTGGCCTGCAATCTGGGCGTCTGCAACATGCCCCTGAGCAACCAGCAGCAAGTTCAATTCATTGCCGTTTCTTTGCTCGACCTCGAACGCCAGTGGATAATCGGCGACGGCTTCATCATCCATGATTTCCCAAATATCGTTCGTTGCCCACTCCTGATTCTCTTGTGCAACTTGGTACACGAAAAGATTATCAAAGAGTGGGTTACTGGCAGACCTCTTGCACCACTTCATGATGTCTCTGAGGGGTGTATGTTGGAATGGGTGAGCTCCAACATTAAAATCGTGTACTGTTTTGATTATCGATGACCAAGACTCGCTACGTTGAGCTTGGTGATGGTATGGAATGGTATTGAACATCGGTCCCACAACACGATCTGCGCCATCAAGGTCAATGCTTCGGCCAGAAACGACTATGCCGGTTGCAACATTCCCTTTGACATGCTTGTGGAGTACGCTGAGCCAGCAAGCTTGCGCAATCGCTTGCGTTGTGACATTGAGCTGCCGTCGGACAAGATCGAAATTTGTCGATACAAGAGTTGTACGCCTGACGACAACAGTGCCTTGATTTAGATTGTCGTGTAGCGTAGGGAGCGGCATGGTGTTGACAATTATACGCTTTTCCCAGAATTCTCTCGCCCCGTCGGCTGGTCTTAGTGGCCCGTGAACAAGAGCAGTGTGAAAAGATGGTGCATCTGACACCGGATTTGTTCCATGATAGAACTCCCAGACAGCGCGTAGTAGAAGACCAATACTGTTGCCGTCATGCAATCCATGAAAAATATGCACGACAAGAAATTTCTGCTCCTCTGTTGTAATAAGATGTACCTGGAATGGATGTTTGAACTCGACTTCGTTGAGGCTGAGCCAATGTTGTCGCAATCGCGCCATGTGGTCAACGAGGGTCCCATCTTCAGCCGACGTTCGAATGATCCCCACAAAAGGAACGCCACTAAGAACAGCCTGCAGGTAGCCTTCTTCCGTGTTTACAAATGCGGTGCGTAATACTTGAGTAGAGTTGTATACCCTTTCCCAAGCATCCTCTAGCTTCTGCTGGTCGACATGCATATTCAACCTGAATTGGAAGGAATTGAAGTAAAGACCATTGTCGCTTTCCATAGACCGCGCGATCATGCCCTGCTGTAGAGGTGTACACGGTGCAAGAGCTTCAATCATGTTGGGTTCGATAGATAAGTATCGAGCTACTTTTCTTCGATGACGGTGATTGACCGCATTGACATATTGCTGTGCTGCAAAAACAGATCCGCGAGTGCTCATGTTCGCACTATTGGTCGCAAGAGCTTTGGCAAGCCTCCGGATTGTGGGATTTTGCATGATCAAAGAGGCAGTAACCTTCGTGAAACCAGCTTTCTTCAAGGTTCGTCTAACACTTATGACGGAGATGGAGTCCATGCCTAATTCAAAAAAGCTTGTATCTTTGGTTGTACTCTCCTGGTTTGTGCCAAGGGCTTCCAGCATGACATTGCGGAGCTTCTCCTCTTGTTTCGACCACGGCTCGTCACGAGAGTTAGCATTCGTTGATAGCTTTTGCAGATCGTCTGCAGAAAGGGCTTCATAAATTTGCTTCAGTCTCCTACCATCTGCCTTGTTGTTGACATTGAGTGGCATAGAAGTGAGTGGGACAAAGTGCGTAGGTATCATGTAGGGCGGGAGCTTATCGTTACAAGCCTGCTTCGCACTCGCTATTCCCTGGGTCTTGCCTAGCAACACTTCTGGTTGAGCCTTCAGAGCCTTTCCACACACGAGAAAGGCGACGAGTTGCTCTTTCTGTTGCTTGGGATGCTTCAACACGAGAGTTGCGACGTCTGAAATATCGTGATCTGACTGCTTGATGACAGAGTTAATCTCAGCCACCTCCAAGCGCTGGCCGCGCAACTTGACCTGATCATCGGCGCGACCCAAAAAGTGAAATGTGCCATCATATAGGATTCTAACAACATCGCCCGTGCGGTATACACGTTTAGAAAAGCGGTCGAGGTATGGGAAACGTTCTGCAGTCAACTCTGGACGATTGAGGTAGCCTTTTCCCACAAGCTGACCCGATACACAGAGTTCACCAATACCGCCCCGTAGGACTGGAATGTCCGAATCTGGGCGAAGAACCAGCGATCCTACGTTATCGAATTGCGCACCGATGTTGGAGGGTTTTCCATTCGCGGGGACACGTGGGTACATGGTGCATCCTATCGTCGCCTCAGTCGGCCCGTAACCATTGTAAATGACACCTTTAGGCCCCCAGACATCGAGAATTTCTTGCTTTAGACTTTCGCCACCAGTGATGAAAACCCCTTTGCAAAGGCTCGGTACGTCGTCTGGATGGAGGATCTGGGCAAGACTAGGGGTGAGATCAATATGAGTGATATCGAGATCGCGGATGGAGTTTGCAAGATCTTCAAAGATGAGGTCGCGAGGCGCAGATACAACGCATATGCCAACAGACCAACTCCAATATTGCTCGAGAACTGAAACGTCGAAATGAAAAGATGCGAATTGGAGCCATCTTGAATTTGCATCCCAGTGCCCGGCGAAAAGACGCTGGAAGGCCAGTAAGGCTTGGACAGCGTTTTGGTGAGTTAGTTCGCAGCCTTTAGGCGTTCCGGTAGTGCCAGAAGTGTACAGACAGTAGCTGCGGTCCTGGGAGTTGATTGTGCTATTCTGCAGCAGTTTCTGTCCTGAAAACGAACACCACTGGACCTCATCGAGATTCAAAATCGGTACCTTGGCGGTCTTCTTGAATTGAGCGGACTGCGGCGACATAGACAGAATAGCCTGAGCTGCAGAGTCATCAATGATGAACGTTTGACGGGCAGCAGGTGCTCCCGGATCGATAGCCACAAAAGCACACCCTGCTTTCAATATACCCAGCATAGCGAAAGAAGCCTCTGGGCATTTTTCGAAGCACACGCCTACAAGACTGCCTGGCTCCACATGCTGAGCGGAAAGCAATTGCGCAATCCTATTGCCTTCCTGATCCAGTTCTGCATATGTCCAGCGCCTTACTGAGCGCTCCCCATTGCTCTCGTTGGACACGAATTCAAAAGCAATGCGATAGGGATATTTCTCAGCAGTCTTCTCTACCAGCTCGTGTAGTAATCTCGCATCCGATGGCAGCTCATCTTCTTTTGCCGGAGTGATCGAGTAAAGGCGCTCAGAGTAGCCGGTCTCGGTCCTAGTAGTCTCAGAGCCAAAGATGAAACTCTCCATCAAGTGATCAAGCTGCGCGAGCATTAAAGAAGCCTGTTCTCTCGGGATGATGTGAGGCAAGTATGTGAGTCTGTATTCCAAATGCCCGCCCTTCGGTTCCAACTCGATGGAAACTGGATACTCGATTGTAGCCTTTTCGTCAATGATAGTCCAAAGTTCGCAAGCATCTGTGTCGTTTGCTAGCTTCTGGTATGCGAATACTGTGTCAAAGAGCTCTTCGTTCGGGAAGCCCATCAGTCTTTGGATTTCCTTGAGTGGACGGAATTGATGCTCCTGAATATCTGCATTCAAAGCCGTAATTGATTTCAGCATCTTTGCCACATCATCTGTCACCGTTAAAGCTAATGGCACAGTGTTGATACAGGGAAAATTGGAATATGCTGTGACCTCAGAGCTTCGACCAGAAAGGACGACTCCACATGTTACTGAGCTTTCTCCACTGTAAGAAGACAATAGCGATAGCCAACTCGCCATGCCCACCGCCGGCATTGTGGTATTTACTTGACGACAGCCGTTTTCTAAATCGAGAAGCGACTTTGCAGATTGTTGAGTATATACTAGAGCAGGTTCCGGATTGTATTTCAGGGGTGCGAGGTTAGGGAAACGAGATGGATTCGCAGTCTTGCCAAGCTCAGCCCAGAATATATCTCCACTTCTGTTATCTTGCTTGCTGGATTGGATAATGTGGCTTACGACCACGTCCAGAGAGGATATTGGCGGTAGATCTAGGCTATTGTAAGAGGCTGCAACATCACTAAAGATGTGACGCAGACTCTGTGCATCGAAAAGCGCGTGGAAAATAACCAAATCGAGGAGAGGATGGCCATCGACTCTGATGAAACGCAGTGCCCAAGGAGGCATATGTAGTTTGTCGAGTGCCTGATTTTGCATTTGTGCACGCCATGTGTTGGCCGGTTGGAGCGCATCTTGTTCTTGAGCTGCACTCCAAGGTAGGATAGCTGAATCTTGGGTATACTCAATCATAGCGAAGGGAGTGAGCGGGTCTTCAACATGAGTGAATCCAGTTCGTAGCATGGTATGACGTTTCATAGTTGAGCTCCACGCTACTTTCAATTTCTCCATATCAATGTTTGACTCTAATCGTAGCCGGAGATAGTTCATGTAAACAGACCCGTCTTTCGTAAGGAATTGCGATATCATCCCGTTCTGGAGAGAGGTACATGGGCGGACAGCAACAACATCCTTGTCTTGAAGCTGGTGATATCTCAGAATCTGCGGTCTGTGCTTGCTTCCAAAGGTATGGAAATCGAGCCGTGGGATTGGGGGTGTCTCGGAAGAGGTCGTTTGGCCTAGATGCTCAGCAAGATCACTACATGTGGTGTACTTTAGGACGTCTGTTGCTTTTATTGTGTATCCTTGATCACGAAGGACAGAAGCGATCTGAACCGCACTGATGCTGTCAAGGCCGAGCTGATAAATCGACGTCGTCGGTGAGATCTTGTCCTCTGGGGTTCTTGATATCTGGGCGAAAACTTTTCGAACATCGCTTTCGATTTGGGACCAATGATGCTCTGCAGCTTCCGAGACGCCGTTAGGTAGTGTGCTAGCATCTGAATATTGTTGAAATATAGTACCCAAGGCCTTTTTGTCAATCTTACCGGCCATGGACTTTGGTATTTTGTCCACAACCAGGAAGAACTGGGGAACCATGTATGAAGGTAGACGGGTACTGGCCAGCTTTTTCAGATTTTGTTGAAAATCTGAGATCTCGCTCTCTTTGATCGATCGACGCATTACCAGGAACGATACTAACTGCTCCTTGGCTGATTCATTTTTCCGGAAGATTTGGGTAGTGACAGAAGCTATATCTGGATGAAGGTCTGCAAGAACACTGTTGATCTCGCCCAGCTCGACCCGAAGTCCGCGAATCTTTACTTGGTCGTCCACACGTCCTACGAACTCGAAGTTGCCGTCACTTAACATTCGTACCATATCGCCGCTCTTGTAGAATCTTTGGCCGCAACGCGTCACGAAACGCTCTTTTGTGAGGTCGAACTTGCCCCAGTAACCTCGCGCAAGCTGGTTTCCTCCAATGTAGAGCTCTCCAATGCTCAAAATTGACAATGGCGTTTCACCCTGTTCAGAGAAGACTGCGAATGAAGTAGTGGGGAAAGGCGTTCCTATGACTGCAGTGCTTACATCTCTAGAAACAGGAATCATTGTCGTACAAAAGGCGGCTTCGGTCGGTCCATATGAATTGACGCACGCGCCCTGCCACTCTCTCATGACAGACGGTGACATGGATTCACCGATGCAGTAGAGCCATTTTACCTTTGGGACATTAGCCTTCTTCAACGACTCTGCAACGGATGGCGTAAGATCAAGCAGATCGGATTCAAGGGCGTTGATGGCTCCAGCGAGGTCGTTGAGTAAGTCGCCCTGCTCTGCGGCGCACAGAGTAAAGCCAAAGGTCCAAGCAAGGAAACAGTCATAGTAACACATATCGAAAGTGGTTGCTGCGTACTGTAGAAGTCGAGATGAAGAACTCCAAGGGATGAGGGTTCGCGAACTCTCAATGGTCTGAATTGGAGCCCAGTGTTCCATACTGACCGCTTTTGGAGTACCTGTAGAGCCAGATGTGAACAAACAATAAGCCAAATTAGTCTCTTTCAACTCGATGACAGGATTGGTGTCAGCGTAATTTGAGAGAGAGTGGGCGTTAAGGATAGTCGCTCCAGTAAGGTCTTTGGAAACTGACGAATTGTCGTCACACAACACCACCTTTGGCTTCAACTCTGCGAACATAAACTGCTTGCGCGCTTCAGGCAGATCTGGATGAACAGGTGCGAATGCGGCCCCAGCTTTGAGGACTCCTAGTATGCTCGCATAGTATACTGGGCTCTTAGAAATATGGATAGGCACGACTTCTTCAGGCCCAGCGCCAGCTCTGATGAGTGCATGCGCGATCTTGTTCGCTTCTTGATTGAGTCGTTCGAAAGACCATGTCGTCTTTTTTCCTAGGCCATGCCAAAAGTCGAGTGCGATGCGATCTGGATGCAGCAATGCTATATGCTCAAAGCCGGAGTGCAAAAAGCTAGAGTTGCTGTCGAGGCGTTTGAAGTCCGGATTCGAGATCGCCTGGAGGTTGGTTGGAAACATGTCCGTGTCAACACACGGTGCATCAGGTGATGTGATGAGAGAAGATAAGGAGGCAGCGTAAGTCTCCATCACGATAGAGGCTTCTGACTCAGACAGGAGCGAGTTGTTGTAATGCAATGTTAATTTCAAAGTGTTCTCAGTCTGGTCTTGGTTGATCTCGCATACTATGGGTATGTCCATGTCTCCCGAATCTTGTTCAAGCTTCCAGATGGAACTATCCAGAGGCGAACTAGGCTGCTGAAGAATCAAAAGAGTATCAAATAGACGACCGCCTTCTTTGAGCGTAATTTTCTGTATTCGGCGGAGTGGGGTCAACTGGTGAGAAAGTGACTCAATGCTTCGGCTGTGCATCAGGTTTATCAAGGCACGATTGCTTCTGCGAAAGTCAAAATTGGCACGAACCGGCAGGGTGTTGAAGCAAGGTGCAACTAGACGGTCAAGATCGTCTCCTGGAAATCCGCGACCACTAACGACGTTGCCAAAACAAATGTCGCTTTCATGGATGTAGAAGTGAAGCAGTTTTGCCCAAGCGGCTTGTACTACTGACAATAGAGACACTGAGATATCTCTGGATGCTTTTCGTACGGCATCGAGCGGCACGGGTAGACGTCTCGATGAAGTCATGAAGCCTCCGTGCGTAGGCACCCTCTTCGCAGTAAGTCTGGGGAACGATGTAGGCTCAAACCCTTCCAAAAAAGTAGACCAGTATTTGTCGGCCTCTCCCATATCTTGGTCTAGCATGTGCTTCAAGTAGACATCATACGGAACGGGCGGCGGTAGCTGGTGGCCATGGTATAATTCTTGAATTTCAGCAAGGAGTGTTGAGATGGCAATACCATCATACAGAGCATGATGGCAGCAAAACAGCAGTTTCGTTGAGTCGTGTGCTTGAACAAGTGCAAAGTATACAGGAGGTTTACTGGCTTCCATAAGGTCCGAGACGAGCTTGCTGATGTGCGATTGGAGATCGTTCTCCATACGATGCTGATGCCAAACCACATCATGTTCTTTTACAATGACCTGTGCAAACGAGTAGGACGGGTCGTCTGTTGCAACAAAAGAGGTTCGGAGAATTTCATGTCTCTGAACCATGGCCTCCCAACATTTTTGGAGCTGGCGGCTATCTCCTCTGACATCGAAAACCATGACATTGCAGTATGCCTGTTCGGATGATGAAAGCCCGCTTGATATCATCGCTTCCTGCAGTGGTGTGCAAGGAAATATTTTCACTAGACTGAGCCCATTTTTCTCTATACGTGAACGAATAGAGCGGACTTGATCCGCCGCGAACAGATCAGACGGCTCGGCTGATCGTGATTTGCCTGTTGTTTCCGTCGACGATTTCGACTCCTTTAAAGATGCCAGATCTGCAATTGACGGATGTTTGAGAACTTCGGATATAGAAAAGTCACCGAGCTCTGCCCTTCTTAGCTCACTGCAAAAGCGTATAGCCGACACAGAGTCTAAGCCAAGATTGAAGAAAGAGGAGGCTCGCTTGAGTACATGAGAAGAAACATCGAGCGTTCGGAACAAGATATCGGCAATGTTTCTTTCCCATTGTGTTGATAGATCACCCTCACCCACCTCTTTGATACCGGTAGAGATCGTGGTATAATTCAATGTAGTTTCCTCAGAGCTGGAGAAATACCGCTGCAGGAGCCGTTTGTCAATCTTTGCTTGTAGGGTCATTGGGAGGCAAGAGATTGGTATGAGATGAGAAGGCACCATATACGACGGCAAACGGCGGGACAGCAGATCAAACAGTTCAGTAATTGTAGTTGAGAATTGGGATGGCTCCAGGATTCTGAATTCGGCTGATGAATCTGTGGCGGGTACCCAGAAACTAACGAGCGTTTTCGTTTTGTTGGTCTGATCCAGGGCGAGAGTGATGCAGTCTCGGACCGCCTTGTGATCCAATATGACAGATGTCGTTTCTCCTAGCTCAACTCGCTGACCACGGATTTTCACTTGATCATCTGTGCGGCCTGTCGAGAGAATGCTGTCGTCAGGAAGAAGTATTCCCATGTCGCCCGACCGGTATATTCTGCCATACGTGGGATGATGGATGATCTTCTGGGCATTGAGTTCTGGCCGATTGAGGTAGCCGCGAAAGACCTGTGATCCGCCAAAACAAAGCTCTCCAACAGCACCTCGAGGAAGGATATCTTGACTGTCAGTATCGAGCACGAACGCTGAAGTATTGCTAAAAGGCTTGCCGATATTGTTAATAAGATCATCAGGAGTGACTGCAGGTCGAACAGTGCAGATATTTGTGGTTTCAGAAGGCCCATAGCCCTGATACAACCCTCGTCCCGCCCATTTTCTACGCACATGCTCCGTCAACGCCTCTCCAGCGGTTACTAGAAAGCCGACCTTTGGCACGTTCTTGGGATCTACTAATGCAGCAACTGTTGGTGTCAAGCTGAGATGTGTGGCCTTTAGGCGATTAATGGCAGCCTCAAAGTCGCGAAAGAGGTGTTCCTTTGTCGCCGAGCATAAGCACATACCGACGTGCCAGGAGAAGAATATCTCAAAAACGCTGACGTCAAACGCCTGCGAACATGCTTGCAACAGACGAGAGTCTACAGAAAAAGGATAAATGGTTGACAAGTATTGCAGGTTACTCATGAGGTTATCCTGTGTGACAAGAACACCTTTGGGTGTCCCCGTGCTTCCAGAAGTGAAGATTGCGTAAGCGAGATGCTCACCATTATACGGGACATCGAGGTTCTGGTCGCAATAATCAGAGAGCGTAGTGAGGTCAAAGTCGATGATGTCAACCGAGAGGTCGGAGAGCAAGTTGGATGACACAGCTGATTCTGAAACGCACACTGCGACTTGAGCATCGTTTAGGATCGTCTTGACCCTCTCGATCGGGGTATCAGGAACGAGCGGCAGATAACCACAACCAAGCTTGAGTACAGCGAGAATAGAAGTGTACAGGTCAACCGACTTCTCCATCATGATACATACCAGCTGATCGTTACCCACACCATGTTCTGCAAGCACACGGGCGAACTGGTTGGCACGCGAATTCAGCAAGCTGTATGTCACTTCGTCTTTGACTTCCATTATCCCGTTAACATCATGACCAAATACGATAGCTGTTCTGTGTGGATCTGTCAATGCCCATTGCTCTACAGCGTGGGAAGGGCCACGATGGAAGCGTTGCTCCTGAGGCGTGGGATTGGCAATGGACAAGGACGGCGTCGTGAAATTTCGATTGATATCGTTTATGCCACAATCGGTGTTCGCGAGAAATGTCTCCACGACTTCGTCAATCTGTCGAAATAGATACTCAATCTGATGCTCTGATACAGTTGATGCGTCGAAGGTACCGCGGAACGAGATGTGATCTCCAGCCGGTTCGAACTCTAGTGTTATTCGAAATTCCAGTTCATCTGCGCTATTGACGATCTTCGCAACGAGTGATGCATTATCGTCGGAGACGATGGACTGTTGCCATACGAACAAAGCTTCGAACAATCGCATTCCGGGCTTCACGTTGGCCGCCCGTGTTATCTCACGAAGTGACAGCTCACTATACCGCAGACTGTCTCTGTTTATTGATTGAGTCTTCTGCAAGATATCTCGTACAGACGAGGCATCTGCAAAATCGATGCGGAACGGTAGAGAAGCGATACAAGGGCCGATGATATCTTCCACTCCGATTACAGGTATTGTACGCCCAGAAGTGACGTTACCTAAAACAACATCACTGGTACCACTGTATAGCCCCAGAATGTAAGCGGTAGCTGCTTGGAAGTATACTTGTGGGTTGACGGCTAATCTGCGAGCACACTCAAAAAGTTTGTGTGGGTTGATAGTGGACTTCCCAGAAACTCGATACACGGCTGGGTTATGGATTACCTTTCCGTGATAGTTTGGGAGAGTCGTCGGAATGTAATCGCTAAGCAAGGTATTCCAATAGTCTCTCAAGTCTTGATCCTCGTTGGGCCTTTGGTGATCCGTGAAGTATCGTACAACTTCTCGAAACGATGGTCTCTTCATTGTTTGCTCCCCGCGCAAACATTTATCAAGATCATAAAGTAACAAGTCGAAAGACCAACCATCATATAGGGCGTGATGGATTTGGAAGAGAAGCCGAGGTTTCTGGAATTGAGTCGTAACTTGGACGCAGAATGGGCGTAAGAAGTCGTTGTCAGATTGCAGTGAGTAATGCTTAGTAAAGCTGGATACCTTGCGGATTTGAGATGCCAGCAACTCCTTCCAGATAATTTGGGAGAAGATTGTAGTATGCCGAGAGTCGACGCAGAAGCCAGTCCGCAGTGCCTCCGTCTTCCGACCAAGAAGCAGAAGAGCATCACGAATTTGTTCATATGTGCAAACGACTGAAAGCTCGACCTCGATCCAGTTGCAGTATGCGGTGGGTCTTGATCTTGTTTCTGTTAGCATGGCTTCCTGTAATGGAGTACATGGAATCATGCAAGCGACGTCATCACGCCATCCGTTGACTTGCATATCTTTTGTTTCGATCGAAGATTCCGCCAGGATATTCTCATCGGCAAATGGAACAGTGGCTATTGTGCGTTCCCGACAAATGCCAATGAGATCTGCAAGGGTCGCGGCCGCCAACACCTCGATTGCTCCTAGCGAATACCCTTCTCTCCGTAACGCAGACGCAATGCGAATAGCTTTTAGAGAGTCAATTCCAGCGGATGAAAGGCTGGTATGCAGCCCGGCATGCAGCGTGGTGTGGTGACTGACGATGTTCCAAACTGAGTGACTCATGGGGTCCTTCAGATTACCATCAGGAGATGATGCTGCCCCACGAAAGTGTAAATGCATATACGTCTTCTCAAGCGATTTTTTGTCAACTTTGCCCGAGGGTAGTTGAGGCATTACGTCGATGAGAACTACGTCCGACGGTACCATAGACGCAGGCAGCCAGCGCTTACAGGTTGTGAACACATCTGCATGCGATATCCCGTCTTCGACGCTACAGAAAGCGACTAAGTTTTCCTGTATAATCATTGCAGTGGCTGCACGACACCTCGTCTTCATGATGGCCTGCTCAACTTCACCCAACTCGATGCGCTGACCTCTCAGTTTCACCTGACCGCTCACGACACGGCCTAAACACTCTAGTATCCCTCGCTCGTTGATCCTTGCTCGATCTCCAGTTCTGTAGAGGCGACCATAATCTGGATGCTCGATAAAAGATGCACGAGTGAGGTCCGGCCGGTTGAGGTATTCGTCAGCGATTTGAGGGCCGCCAATGGCAAGTTCACCAATCTCTCCTATGGGCAGTATATCAACGGGAAGTGACGTGGACTGCTGTGTTGAAGACGCGAGGATGAAAGCAGAGACAGTGTCCAGTGGGAAGCCTATCGTGCTGGTTGAGTTGGACGTCGAGAATTGTGGCCATATTGTGCAATGGATTGCAGCTTCGGTTGGCCCATACATGGCCCATAACAAGCTTTCCTGAGACGCATCCCCACCATACTCATCGACGACAGGTCGAGTGAGCATCTCTCCAATGGTAAGTAGCAATCTTAGACAGGGTACGCTGGACCGACGTGGGAGAAGATTACCCACGACCGTCGGTGTGAGTTCAGCTGCATCTACATGGAGGTTGACTATTGTCCCAGGCAGATCGTCAAGCATTTGTGCACGTGTGCAACCAACCAGAGTTTTGCCTCGAAACCATGGAAAGAATATCTCAAAGATGGAGACGTCAAAAGTCTTTTACAGTGTTAGCAAGCTGAGCGATGTTTCGACACTGGATACTTACAGGAGCAGCAAATTGGAGGAAGCGAGAAAAGTCTGGGATGTGGCGATCATGAGCGAGCAGGCTTTGGGTGACGGCACGGTGCGACACGCTCACTGCTTTGGGCAGCCCAGTAGACCCCGACGTGTACAGCACATATGCGAGGTCATTAGTGCTTGGCTGCGGCAAATCATCACAGAAACTGTCAGTGCAACTGGAGAGTTCGTGATCGATCGACACAACATGAATTTCGGTGGCTGCTCGAACTCGTTCGTCGTAAGATGAAGATGTGATTAATATGTCAGCTGATTCGTCGTTGAGGATAAATCTCAGCCTTTCTGGTGGCGTGTCGAGGTTGAGTGGACAGAATGCCTTCCCAGCCTTCAAAATAGCCAAGAGAACGACGTAAAGCTCTGGACACTGCGGTAGAAGAACAGGAATGATGGAAGAAGCGCTTTCGAGCTTAGCCAATATTGCTGTAATCCTACTGGCAAAATCATCACTCAAGGAGTGAAGTGTCTTGTAAGAAAACTTTCGCCTCTTCGATCCATGTTCCAGGAAATCGATGGCTATTGCATCGTGAGACAGTCGCGGGACTAGCTCATGAAGGAGACTGGGGCCTTCAAGAAGTGAAGGCTGCTCATTTATTATCGACAAAGACTGGCTTGCGCCATTCTGGTAGGCCATATCGTAGGGGGTTGTGGCAGCTGGCATAATTATAGCAGGAGGCGGGCGACGGTGGAAACACCTGTAGGGTTGCTGCTCCTACGCCCGTAAGAGATTGGTTTGAAGGAGAAGTAAAGAAAGTAGGCCCGTAGCTGTTGTCCCGAATAATCGTAGGAGACGAGCGTTGTAGCAGGTCGCAGTGATGAGAAATTGGAGCACGTTGATTGGTCCAAGCGCATCAAGTACCTGCGCACCACTAGGTATGGACAGGGCTGGTGCACGTGATGACAGATTCTGGGTACCTTGCGCTTGAGTTGTGCTCAAGTTGTGAGCTGAAGTTTAGTCCCTGAGTATGAGGTTCTCTGATGAAAGTAAGCAAGTCACAAAAGAAGGTTGGAAGGGCAGGCCCGCATACCAGACCTTGCATAAGTGAGCCTGGTGCCCTGGGGACCCAAAAACAAGGTATGGAAGCTCAGTCAACATCAGTCTTTGACCACAAGCTGCTCCGTGATGATGGGCGCGTTTGCCGTAGTGGGTGAACCAAAGCGTCATACATCCTAGTCGACTAGCGAGTGGACGTGTCATTCGACAAGCGGCGGGTAAGATCTGATAAGGAACGCGAGGCAGGCCGCCCTAGACACACAGACGGAGGCCAAGGCCAAAATGCGATTTCGGAGAGAAACAAATCGGGATGCCATGGCAGAGCTCCACCAGTGCCAGTGCCGTTTCGCTAGCCTTGAGCATGTTCGATCCAGCCTTTCTAGTCCGTCGCTCGCGCATGCATCGCATCCCAGCGCCGCGTCGTCCAAGACCCGTCGCCGATGATCGTATACGAATATGTTGCGGTCTCCGGCCGTTGTCGCATCACTTTCCAGAGCTGGGCCAGTGCCTCGCTCTGTGTATTCGGCAGACCAGGCAGGCAGTGGGGGGGAGTCAGGTCAGCCGTCCTGTTGAGTAATGGAAGCCTGTGTCCGATTGGATGGACATTGCCGGCGAAATTATTATCAGATGCTGCTAACATCAGACAAGGTTATCAGATGAACCCACCTACCCCTGTGCTCTTGCATCATAACTGCCAACTTCGTCCAGCCTTATGCAACCTATCCATGTCCCGTCCCGCTCTCGGCTTCTTCGCGGCGCGGTGTGGACACAGAACACACAATTTTGCGTGGCCATATCGGCGTCCATGGTTCTGTGGCCCTATCCTATTGGTTCCCTTAGAGCGAGCCTGGCCTGCCGGTCACAGTTTGTTAGAAGTCTGGCGATGACACGAACCACACGTCAAAAAAATCTGGGGCGCCGAGACGGGCAATGGGTAGACCCAGCCTTGCTCTCAAGCATCGAATGCATTCCCATGGTTCGTCGTCGCTCACTATAAGCCAGCACTGGTGCTGTCGTTACGCTCCTTTCTTTTCCGCCGTGTAAATCTTGATTCCAGACTACACTATGCCAGACTACACAGATGATGCGAGCTCCGAAAGCCGGCCTCTTCAAGATTCTGAAGAGAACGACATCAATGAGGCGCGTTCTGTTCGTCACAGCACGCAATGGGAACGGCACGTAGAGCCATCCTTGGCAACGGTTCAACCTCAGGCTTTCGAGAGCGCGACACTGTTTCGTCAACGCTTCATTCGGCAGATCCTAGGACTGAACCCGTTCAGAACCTCCTACTTTACGCTCTATAGGCAGCTGGACGACACCAATTCCAGGGCCATTCTAGCCTTGGCCATCGTATTCGCGATAGCTGCAGGCGTTCCGCTGCCCTTGATAGGCGTGATTCTAGGTCGCATCATCAACAATTTTCCGCCGAATGCAGACGAACTGAAGAATTTGCTATACCGGCTCATGGCTGTTGCTGTTGGTTACTTTGTGGTCACATGGGGCTGGTCGGTATGCTGGGCAGTCACTGGCGAGCGTGTCAGCAGAAAAACTAGAGAAAGGCTTCTTCATCGTGCTCTCGGTATGGACATGGCCTACTATGGTAAGTTTTTGCTTGAAAACATCCGACATCCGACATCCGACAAGTCCTGACCCGCCACACCCGCCAGACATCGTTTCGCCAGATTTGTCTAGCATTCTCACAGAGAAGACACAAACCATACAGCTGGGAACATCTGAGAAGGTTGGCCTGTTCATTGCTTCCATCAGCTATTTTATCTCTGCTTTCACTGTAGGCTTCATACTCAATGCAAAGCTTACTGGAATAATGTGATTGCCCTCTGTACCCAGTCAGAAATTATTGACTGACAGTACCAGGTTTGTTGCTGTGATACCTTCGATGACTCTTGTTGTATGCTTCGGCACCAAGATGGTTTCCGACCTTACCAAGCAAGCTTCGGCGTACACCGAAAAGGCCTCTTCAGTCGCAGAAAGTGCTATTCGAGGTGTTCAGATTGTACAGGCCTTTGGTCTCTTTGAGCGACTGAGCGATGAGCATGTGAATCATCTGCGCTCTGCAATGAGAATTGGAGTGAAGAAAAGCCTTGCAGGTGCTCTTATGCTTGGCTCTGTGTACTTTGTGGCTTATGCTACCAACGCACTTGCATTCTGGTATGGCGATCAGTTACGAAATGGCAGTGCGGAAGCTGGAACTATCTACGCCGTCGTGTTTCTGATTTTGGACGCCTCCTTCGTTGTCGGCTCATTCGGACCATTCATACAGACATTTGCCATGGCAGCAGCAGCTGGAGCGGCAGTGCTGGAGGTACTGGATCATCCAACCTCCGAGATTGATGTGTACTCTGCAAAAGGAAAGCCTGTCCAGAGATTCCATTTTGAAAGAGAATTGGTGTTCTCTGGAGTTTCGTTCGTTTACCCTGCTCGGCCTACTGTTCGTACCCTGGACAGCATTGATCTTTGTCTAAAGCCTGGCCAAGTGACGGGCCTTGTCGGACCGTCAGGGTCTGGAAAGGTGAGCAGAAAGCCCCAGTGGAAAACTCGACGAATATGCTAACCTCAGTCCGACTATCAGTCGACCATTGCCTCGTTGTTTTTACGACTGTACGACCCCACGTATGGCAATATCAGCCTTGGAAAGGAAAACCTAAAGTCCTTCAATGTTCACAGTCTACGCTCGCAGATTGCGCTCGTTACGCAAAACCCGGTACTTTTCACCGGGTCCATCCTCGACAACATCAAACACGGTATTCCTCGGGAAGAGCTCCAAAGTCTCACTGATGAAGAAATCTTGGCCCGATGCAACGCAGCTGCAGCCGAGGCATACTGCGACTTTTTGGACCGTCTTCCTGATGGAATTCACACCAAGATCGGGACGGGTCCGCAGTCGCAGCTCTCAGGCGGCCAAAAGCAACGTATCACTCTTGCCCGTGCATTGGTGAGGAATCCATGTCTCCTTCTTTTAGACGAGTTCACGAGCGCAATGGATGCCACAAGTGAAGCAATCGTGCTCGAAAATTTGAGGCGCTCCTCAGCCGCAACCGGCCGAACTACGATCATCATTGCGCACCGACTTGCGACGGTGAGGGATGCAGATCGCATTATTGTCATGCGAGATGGTGCCATTGAGCAAGACGGACGACACGAATGTCTTATCCAACAACAGGATGGTACATATGCTGAGCTTATCAGGGCACAGCAATTTGAAAAAGGAAATCCTTCTGCAGTATCGTCTATCCGTTCGAGTCCACAAGGCTGTTTCAAAGGGGATGACCGAGTCTCGAATGTTGTTGAAGAAGTAGACTCAAAAAATACAGCCCAAATGCACGACCAGTGCAAGATGAGCGCTGCCGAGCTGATTAGAAGATCTCTGTCCTTGAGCCGCCGCGAAGCACCAGCTATCGCCGTTGGCCTTGTTTCCTCGATATTTAGCGGTGCCATTATTATTGGAGAAGCACTCATCTTTGGAAATCTCATACAGCTCCTCAATGACACTAACGGAAGTGCCGAAACGAGGCGCAAGATTGCATTCTACTGCCTGCTCTTCTTTATTCTCGCCATCATCGCCTTAACTTCCCACACCTTTGGGAAGACCGCCTTCGGCATTGTTTCGGAAAATCTCACTTTAAGAGTTCGAGACGTATCGTTCAGGACGATTCTGCAACAGGACATTGCGTGGTTTTCCAAGCCCGGGCACTCTCATCACGCACTCGTATCACGATTGAACTCGGACAGCGGGAGCATTAGCGGATTATCTGGCGTTCTACTTGGGACAATCTTCTCCATTGCAACTTCAGTGATTGGCGGCGTCATTCTGGCTCATATTGTAGCATGGAAGATTGCTATAGTGCTACTGGCAGCTGTGCCTGTCATGCTTCTCGCTGGTTTCCTTCGTCTTCGCATTTTAGCCATTGCGGAAAATCACCATCAGACCGCATACAACGATGCAGCTGCTCTAGCATCTGAGGCGACATCTTCGATGCAAATTGTTGCAGTTTTCGGCCTCGAAGACCACTTCTTTGAGGCATACAGGGAGGCGATTCGGAAACCTTACGAGGAACACCTTCGCTTCAGCGTGCTTGGCAACATTTTGTTTGCTTTCGCTTTGTCGATTACCTACTTTGTATACTCCTTGGCGTACTGGTGGTAAGTGTGCATATTTGTCTGCTGCTATCGATCGCCTGATGAGTGGCGTATAGACAAAGTACATGATTCATACGCTGACTATGCTTAGGGGCTCCAAACAAGTACGTAGCGGCAACTATAGTCAACGAGACTTCTTCATTGTACTTCCAGCATTGCTCTTCTCTGCACAGTCTGCGGGTCAGCTTTTCAGCCTGGCACCAGAGGTGACACGGGCCAAGACTGCGGCGCGAAGCGTGTTTTCACTGCATGATGAGAAACCCACAATTATGACAGAGTGCACTTCTCCGCCAAGAACTGCTACATCTGATGCGGCTGTTTTGCTGTCTGGAACTACAGCTTCGGCTTCATATGGTACAAATGGCGTCCGAGGAGAGCTGGAGTTTCGCAACGTTAGCCTCCACTACGAAAGCCGGCCGACTGTGCCCGCGTTGGACGATGTGTCTTTTCAAATCCGACCGGGCGAAAATGTGGCGTTTGTTGGTCATTCGGGTAAGAATTCTTTAAACAACCGTTATGCAGTGGCTGATTCGTGCTAGGCGCCGGGAAGTCGAGTACGATCCATTTGATAGAACGGTTTTTCGACCCAACTTCTGGACAAGTGTATCTTGACGGACAAGATATCCGCCAGGAAGCCGTACGTGATCACCGGGCCCGCCTGGCACTTGTGGTAAGTCGACATAATGGCTTGTCTTTACTTCGTTGATGGCGTGGCTGACAGACGAGTAGGAGCAAGAACCCGATCTCTTTCCCGGGTCGATCAAGTTCAACATCGCTCTTGGCGATCGCCCGGGCACCACGAGTAGTGACGAAGACATTGAGCGCGTCGCCCAAGAGTGCGAACTGCATGACTTTATTATGAGTTTGCCAGAAGGATACAACACGGAGGTCGGGGCACATGGTTCCAAGCTATCTGGCGGGCAGCGCCAGCGTCTCGCCATCGCCCGAGCACTCATTCGCGATCCCGAGATCCTGCTCCTGGACGAAGCAACCTCACAGCTTGACGCCAACACGGAAAAAGATATTCGAAAAGCCATTGCGGCAGCATCCAGGGGTCGAACAACCATCATGATTGCACATCGGCTGGCAAGCGTACAACATGCAGACCGCATATTCGTCTTTGATACGGGACGCATTGTCGAGCAAGGGAGACACGATGAGCTTGTGGCTATGGGAGGCATCTATGCGGGTATGGTTGCGACGCAGGAGCTAGGCTAAGCATTTGAGGGCGTCGTCAATACTGATTTCACGCTTTTACCCATATGTAATCATTTTGTTTGTATATATGCACCACTGTGTATATGAAGTTAGTGCAAATTTATTTCTCCATATTTTCTTTCTTCCTCTGAGCATAACCTACCAGAGTTTGTATTGCTTTTTGGCTAAAGATGTATTCGACACTTCCAGGGCAGGTCGGTGTGAGCACATTATTGATAGCCCTCTTGGCTACGGTGAATCGGCCCTGTTCTCTCGTGATAGTCAGGGCCTGGCAATGATCGAGACCCTTTGGCATAAATGCTTGGGCCCACGATTAGCACAAATCGTAGTGGCTTATTGTGTACAGGCTTGAGTGGATCTAAGGCGTACAGTAAGTAAGCTGCTAGACCGGTCATTCTAAGTACGGTGATGCGGCATTTCTAACTAGCATTTACGGCTGCGGCTCATTCATTCAACAGATAGGGGGAGGAAGCTGGTATCATGGTTTTCCCATCTTTTTCCACCTTCTATGAGATACACACATCAACTAGGTAGCCTCAGCCTTGAGTAGGACACACACAGCTTGAGCGCCTCATCCATCACCACTACCGGCAGTCAAACACAGCATGCGATCCAAGGGATCAGCAGCACGCTGCGTACTAACCCAACCCAAGCAATATCTCCGGAGCACGCACGCGTCAAAGGGTGCACCTACTACGTAGTAAGTAGTATGTAATAACGTACGTACGTGACATGGACCAATCCCGTAAAAAGCCGAGGGCGGACCGAAGTCGCAAGGCGAAGCGGGGGAAAGACGAGGAAATCTCTTCATCTAATCAGATGGACTGATGATTTTCCATCTGATAATTCTCATCACAGCCAAGGCCCCTGATTCCCCACCCCACGCGCCTCCAACACGCATTGCGCTTCGACTCTAGTAAAGACGTGGGTAAGTGCTGCGGGGCGAGGTAAAATTTTTTTCGCGCGCTGCATGCGCGTTCTCGGGGAGAGACGGGGGCTGGCAGAGCGGTACTTTTTTGGGAGGGGCATGTCATCTTATCAGATGGGCGTGTCGGAAGATCAATGACATGGGATGTGGGGGGTGGGCGGGCTAGCGAATCGCCAGCATGTGAGTGACACCATTGACTTGGAACGGCCCGCAAGGATGGGGGTCCCTTTTTCCCTTGCAAACTAGTTTTTTTTCCTGTCGCCCTTTTTTGTTTAAACGAACAGATATCGGACGATTATCTGACGAGGGGCGCGCTTGCAAGGGGGGCCCCCCGTGGACACGAAAGCATGGATAGCAAGACTACCGCGCAAAAGCACATGGTCGGATCCTGGGCGCGGCTCGCAAGGTCAAGTACAGAAGTCATGGCTGCCGTCTCTCTCCCTCCCTCCCCCATATTACGAGCGACGGCAGCTGGTGTTTGACTGACTGGCCTAACGTTTGGAGATTCCACTACACCAGCGTGTAAGTTTGCTTACCACCGACTCACCCGTGACCGTCAATCGGCATCGAGTGTAGACGTCATGGTCTAATCCATCTGATATGATAAATTCGTTGACGGCTTGGGATAGTGCGTATTCTACTTTAGAACCGGTTTCAACTGGCGGGGTGATTGCTTCCTTTTCTCTCGTACACACGTCAACCAGCATCAACGCAGCTGTGACGATCACCAAGGCAAGTAGCGTCGTAGAGCGGGCGTGAAGCCGCGAGCCACGATTGTGCAGCATGAGCAACCAAGACTGACCGCCAACAGCACCATATACACGCCCACCCTCTCCAGCAATGAGTCCTCACATCGATACATCGGCGAGTTCGCCAAACGGTGCGGCCCCAGCGGTGCAGAAGGCCTTTGATGGCTTCCTGACCGACAATCTTGATGAAAGCCAGTTCCCCGCGCTAGAAAATCGATCGCACCTCCGATACACGCCCCAGGACGAGCTGCACGACCTGATATGTGTTGGGTTTGGCCCGGCATCGTTAGCTATTGGTGTGGCTTTGCACGATGCGCTGGACGGGACTGACGCCTCGCTGGCCGACGTGCCGGGCGTGCAAGGCAGAGCACCCAAGGTGGCTTTCCTAGAGAAGCAGCCGCAGTTTGCATGGCATGCGGGCATGCTGCTACCAGGCGCCAAGATGCAAATCACATTCATGAAGGACATGGCCACTATGCGCAATCCGCGCAGTGAGTTCACCTTTATCAACTATCTACACCAAAAGGACCGCCTGGTGGAGTTTGCCAACCTGAACACGTTTCTGCCAGCGCGTGTCGAGTACGAGGACTACATGAAATGGTGCGCCAGCTGGTTCGAAGAGGTGGTGTCATACAGCCAGGAGGTGGTAAAAGTCATGCCCGAGAAGTCGGCCAGCGGCGCCATCACCAGCTTCAACGTCATCTCGCACAACCACCTGACTGGCCGCACCGAGTCGCGCAGGGCAAGGCATGTGGTGATTGCAGCGGGAGGAAGACCAAACATCCCCGCGCCGTTCCCTACCAACCACCCCAGGGTCATCCATTCGTCAAAGTTCTCGTACATGTCCAAGCAACTGCTCAAGGACCACGATGCACCGTACAAGATTGCCGTCGTTGGCAACGGCCAGAGCGCAGCAGAGATTTTTGATTTCCTGCACGCAAACTATCCCAACTCACGCACGCGGCTGCTGATCAAGGGAGGCGCCCTGCGGCCCAGCGACGATTCGCCTTTGTAAGTTTGATGTGCATTTATCTGTGTATGTGTGTTTGGGCGGACAGGAGGGAAGCTGACAAGCACATAGCGTGAACGAGATCTTCAATCCCTCGCGGACCGACTGCACATACAACCGCGCGCCCAAGCTCCGGGCAAGCACACTAGTCGAAGACAAGGGCACAAACTATGGCGTCGTGCGGCTCCCGCTGCTCGAACACATTTACGAAACGCTGTACATGCAGCGTATCCGCTACGGCAACTCGCCTGCCGAGGAGGCGCAGTGGCCTCACCGCATCCTGCCGTACCGCCGCGTGGTGGACGTGACAGACTCGCCCGTGTGCGAGGGCGGGGTGCGTCTGCACGTGCAAGACTCAAGTCCGCTGTACCTTTCGGATAGGCCTGGAGGACAGGAGCAGCAAGAGACGCTGGACGTGGATGCTGTGTTTGTAGCAACTGGCTACCTCCGGGACTTGCACGAGACGCTGCTCAAGGACGCGAGGCACCTCATGCCCGGAGGCGAGCTCGAAGGGGCAAAGTGGCAGGTGCAGAGAGACTACCGGGTCAACTTTAGCGACAAGAGTGTGAGCAGCGACGCTGGGGTTTGGTTGCAAGGATGCTGCGAGAGCACGCATGGTGTAAGTTGATCTTGTTGCACGACGGGCCGAGGTTGCTAACAGTGTGCACAGTTGAGCGACACGCTTCTCTCGGTGCTGGCGACGAGGGGCGGCGAGATGGTCAGGAGCATCTTTGAAAAGCCAGCCAAGTGGGATGTGCTGGGTGGGTATGAGGTGCGCGAGTAAGATGGGGAGAAAGCATTGGTGGTTGATATTGATGCCCAATGATGGTTGCTGCGACGATGGCCATGACGACGACGACGACAATGGTTGCTTCGACGGGCCTTGGGAGGATTGTGCTGTTAGACTTGGCCTTGGCTATGTCACACATGTTTTCTTGTTTTGTTTTGGTCTCCTGACAGGTCGCGGTAATTCGACGTTTATTGCCCGGCGCCAATGGGCAGCCGTCGACGAGAATACGAACAGGTGGCTGTGCCGCATTTCTGAACAAGCGTCGCCTGTGGGGATGTGACAGAGTTTTGTGCTTTTGCTTTATTTTTTTGGAGTCTCGAGGGCGCACGGCACGCGTAATGAAGGATGCTGTGGGTACCCCAATCTCAGCCGCAGTGACGCACACCAGGTCCGGCAGGTTTCATGGCGACGGCTGTCGACAATGGCCCAGCGTGCTTTTGCTGTTGGGCAGCAGAGCGTGAGGGCGCAGCACAGACGGCGTGATGAGCAGGCCAGCCACAGCGCGGCCGGCAATGGTGCCCTCCCCCCCACGGCGCGGCGAGGGCGAGCCACGACGGCGCTGGCGATGGGAATGGTGATGATGGTGCGAGACAGGACAGGGTAGCAGGGCGGTAGCAGGCTGGCCGCATCCGTCGCTAGCGTGCCCAAGGAAAGAGGCCCAATTCATGGATGCTGCAACGGCGCCAACCTCAGCGCTACGCTACGCTACGCTACGCCCACGGCTGACCTCTACAAACCCATACCAGCTCATCCTTCGGGCCCCGTGTCAATCAATCAATCTTCGTCGTCGTCTGTCTCCTCTGCCCTGCCGCCGCCTCGCCCGCGCCTGTGCAGTCGACGGCCACCCACGGCCGCTGACCACGTAAACACACCCCGCAACACCACGCTCGCCCACGGCGCCCCTAGGCTCGACCTCGCTCCACGGCCTCACCCACGACGCCCATCTCCCGCACCGCCAGCGCGTCCATCGGCATGCACCGCTCCCAGTAGACGCTCCAAGCTCGTTTCCCCCAGCGACTCCGTCGCCCAAGCCCGACCGCTCTCGCCCAGCCCACCGCCCCGACGTCATGGAGCCCCAGTGGACGGCCTACTCAGACACGCCCACCGCCCGCTACTCGCACACGATGCAATCGCCCCCGCACGCCTCGCGGGATGCCAGCGTGCCGTCGCAGATGAAGCACGACGCCTACGCAACCCCGTCGCGCCAGAACTCCATCGCCATGCAGTCGCCCGGGGGTGCTAGTGCCGGTGCTGGTGCTGGTGCTGGCGCTGGTGCTGCTGGCCCCGCTGCTGGCCCCCGCCCCGACTACAACGACGGCGACGGCGACGTGCCCATGGAGGATGCCTACAAGCCGCGGCTCAATGCCGCGCGCCCTGGTCAGCAGCAGCGCCATTCGCAGCAGTTCATCCAGCACGAGGAGAGTGCCGCTGCGCGCAGGTACTCGCCCATGAACCTCTCGCCCACATCGCCCTACTCGGGAAACACACAGCAGGGCGGCCAGAGCTACACCAGCTTTACCCCTCAGTCGCAGACGCACGCGCATTCGCAGGCGCAGAGCAGCCGCCAGAGCCCAACGCGCAACAACCCCTACATGTCACCCCCCAGCAGCTACTACTCTCCACCATGTATGTCTACCCAGCGTTGCTTCGTCAAACCTGCTTCCTTTTCACCTGCTCGTATACTGATCATCTTTTTGCTCTAGCCTCCCGACCCCATGCGCCCCAGCTGCCACCCATCCAGTCCAACATGGGCCCCCAAGAGAGCTTCTACCCCCAGTCTGCAACGGCCCAGTTGAACGCCGTATACAACAGAGACAACCGCTCACCGCGCGCCGCTTCCAACTCCAGCTCCAACCCCCCACAGCTGCCGCCCATGGGACGAGGGCCGGTTCCCAAATTTGAAAAGGTCTCCAACACGTCTGAGTTGCAGCCCAAGATCAATGCTCAGCCGCCATTCCGTCGCGCCAATCCAGAGGGAGGCTTCATCAGCGTACGTGTACCTTTTTTTTTCTCACCACCGTGCCCTGTACTGACATTGTTTGACAAAAAAAGCCTCTTCAAGCCCTGACCGCTCATTTGCCCATGACATACAAGCTGTGTAATAGCGCATTCAACTACCAGTCCTCGCGGAACCCTCGCCGCGTCCTTACCAAACCAAGCAAAGGGGTCAAGAACGACGGCTATGATAACGAGGACAGTGATTATATTTTGTATGTCAACGACATCCTGGGGTCCGAGGAGTCTGGACACAAGAACCGCTATTTGATCCTCGACGTGCTGGGCCAGGGTACTTTTGGACAGGTCGTCAAATGCCAGAACCTGAAGACGCAGGAAGTCGTGGCCGTCAAAGTGATCAAGAACCGTACGGCATACTTCAATCAAAGTATGATGGAAGTGTCTGTGCTCGATCTGGTGGGTTTGCCCTTCTGTTACAAGACGCTCCAGAGTAGCTGCTAACAAGACATAGCTGAACAAGCAAATGGACAAGAACGACGACCACCATCTGCTAAGACTCAAAGACACCTTTATCCACAGACAACATCTGTGCCTTGTCTTTGAGCTGCTGAGCGTCAATCTCTACGAGTTGATCAAGCAGAACCAGTTCCGCGGATTGTCCACCACTCTAGTGCGTGTCTTTGCGCAACAGCTAATCAATGGTTTGGCACTGCTTGGAAAGGCCAAGCTCATACATTGCGATCTGAAGCCGGAAAACATTTTGCTGAAAAAGTACGTACACTAGCTTCCTAGGTTTCAGCAAACATCTAATCATAGTTATAGCCTCGAGAGCCCCATCATCAAGATTATCGATTTCGGTTCCGCGTGCGACGAGCGCCAGACTGTGTATACGTACATCCAATCGCGATTCTACCGTTCACCAGAGGTTCTGCTGGGTCTGCCATACTCTGCCGCAATCGATATGTGGTCACTGGGTTGCATTGTCGTTGAGCTGTTCCTTGGCCTGCCACTTTTCCCCGGTTCATCGGAATATAACCAGGTTTCCCGCATAACAGAAATGCTCGGACTGCCGCCACATTGGATGCTGGAGATGGGCAAGCAATCTGGAGAGTTTTTCGAAAAGTCGCAAGATGAGTACGGTCGCAAGCAGTACCGACTCAAGTCCATGGAGCAGTATTCGCGAGAACATGGAACCAAGGAGCAGCCCAGTAAGAAGTACTTCTCGGCCACGACGCTGCCAGATATCATCAAGAACTATCCCATGCCGCGGAAGAACATGAAACCCAATGAGATCGAGCGAGGTAAGCACAGCTGACCATACGTCCAGTCTCGGTAGCTGACATGTGCTAGAAATGGGCAACCGAGCCGCCTTTATCGATTTCGCCCAAGGACTGCTGAACCTGAATCCTTTGGAACGCTGGACCCCTGCGCAAGCCAAGCTCCATCCTTTCATCACACAGCAAAAGTTTACTGGCCCATTCGTGCCCCCAATGACGCTCAAGTCCAGCTCTAGCCGATCGCCGGCCCCAGGTGTCCAGGAGCAACAACGATACGAAGGCTTGAGCAGACAACGGCAACAGCAGCAACAGCAAGCAGTAGCGCAGCAGCAGCAAGCGCAGGCGGCCCAGCATGCCGCTTACGCAAACATGCAAATGAACCAGTACGCCGCCGCACAGAGCCCGCAATCCCAGCAAAACCCCTACAACATGTATGGACCGAACCACCAAGGCGCACCTCCACCTTACCCCGCCCAAGCTGCGCAGTACGGTCAGCCTATGAACATGATGCAGCCGCAACAGCCGCGGCAATATAACCAGCCTCAGAACCTGTATGCGCAAGCCACGACCCGTGCCGGACGACAGCGGGCGACAACCATGGACCAGCAGCAATCAGGCCAGTCAGGCATCCCACCTGCGCTCCAAAGGGTCATGAGTCATCTGGATCCCAATGCGCCTGTGCGCCTGCAGCCGTCGCCAGCTTACTACCCGCCTCCACCTGATGGTGCTCCAGAAAGCGCAAGCAACGCTAGGCGAAGAGGATCACGGGCGGGCAACTCAAACCGCAACCACAACTTTGTGCGAAACCTTGAAGACCGCACACTTGAAGAAGGGTTCGTGGGCCAGAATCACTGGCAATGACGGACTGGCTTCGCGTATTGATACGAAAACGAGGAGAAGAATGGCGCTGTATGCAACCTGGAGATGCGGCGTTCTGTGTTCTTGTTGATATCCCCTTTTGCCTGTCCCCTCCCCGACAGAGTTCTTCCGTGAGTAACATTGTCTATGCTATGAGGCTATCGATACAAGGAGCAGAACTCGGAGGGGATCGCGCGGGTCGCAGATTGTCCATGCCAGTCTGCTGCAGACGACTGCGAGGCGCAGCCCACTCAACTGGCTTCGCATGGATTCGCAATGGCCGCCTGTGAAGTTAGCTTAATGGCTTCTGCAGATTGTACGGGAAGAGACTGATGAAGCAGGTAAGCTGGTGGTGTCTTTGATTGGATCATTACTAGGGCAGAATATAGACTGCTTCTCCCATGTGCGATATATTACGAGTGTGGTAGCGACGTGCGCAGCCTGGAAATGGCAATACCAAATCGAAGGATGTGGTGGATAGCGGCGAGTGTGTAGAGTGTGTGTAATTCTAGTAGTACCCCCTTTCCCCTACAAAAACGCCTGTTTTGGCTATGCCGATTGTTGTAGCCACTCGCTTTGGTTGTGTACGCTTCGGATTTGGGCTTGTTATGGGATATTGATATTCAGTCTTGAACGTTGAATCGGATTCGATGTTATGGAAAATGGCGTCAGTTTCATGGTAGTATTAGCACCGCCGCTGAAAGGGACACCAGTTAATGATAAAAAATCTATAAAACATTTTGCTGCCTGTTTGAAAGCCAGTTTGGCTGTGCGCTCTTGTCATGGGTGAAGGCGTTCGCGTCCACTTTGGGTTAGGCGCGGGGCACACAGTCATGGCTTAGCGCTGGCTCGAAATTCGGTTGGAAAGTTGCAACAACGCGGGCAGAAAGTGACTCTCAGTAAGCACACGGCACTCCCGCCACCAGCCAAAAACCTTTTCCCCCATCCTTCGATCCCTCGGGCAAACTTCTACTCTCGAGAACAGCGAAATCATGGCGTCCCGCTTCTTTGCCGCCAGCGACAGCTCCTCGGACGAGTCCAGCGAGGAGGAGCTTTACTCCAACGACGAGGAGTCTGAGCAGGAGGACAGCGAGCAGGATTCCGACGATGACTCGGATGACGACGACTCGGACTCGGACTCGGGTTCGGAAGTCGGTGCCGCGAGGTTCTTGAAGGACGCTGATAGCGAGAGCGAGAGCGACGACGAGGACGTGAACAAGGTGCTCAAGAGCGCCAAGGACAAGCGCTTCGACGAGCTCGAGGCGACCATCAGGCTTATCGAGAATGCGCAGAGGATCAACGACTGGGCCGTCATCTCTGAGCGTACGTATATCGCACATGGTGGGGCAGTGGGACGGTTTGTGCTGACATGCGCGTGTATACAGAATTCGACAAGCTCATCCGCCAGGTGCCTACACTGGTCAAGCAGAATGATGGCAAGATCCCCAAGCTGTACATCCAGGCCATTGCCGACCTCGAGACGGCCGTCATCGAGACGCACGAGAAGCAAAAGGTTACTCCCAAGAAGATGAACGCCGTCAACGGCCGTGGCTTCAACGCTGTGCGCCAGAAGATCAAGAAGCACAACCGCGACTACGAAAAGGACATCAACGCATACCGGGAGAACAAGGAGGAGTTCATGCGCGAGGAGGAAGAGGAGGAGGTCGTGCAGGCGCCAAAAGAAAAGAAGAAGAAGAACAAGATTCCTCAGCTCCCCACCGAGATTGTGGAGAAGGCGACAGACGACGGCTTCATCACCGTCGGTGCTGGTGGCAAGGCCGTCCTTTACACTCCCGAGGGTATCCTCAAGCAACTCCGTGCCATTGTCGAGCAACGTGGTCGTAAGAACTCAGACAAGCTCGAGCACATTAGGACGCTGGAGAAGCTGCTCGATGTTGCCATCAACGACTACCAGAGGGTTCGCGTTCTTTTGACTCTCATCTCTACCCGCTTCGACCTGACATCTGGTACTGCCAGCCACATGCACCAGGACCAGTGGAAGCTGTAAGTGTGCCCCGGAACGACCTGCAATCAAGTGCTTGCTGACTTTGATATAGTGCCGACCAAGAGTTTGGCAAGCTCCTGCAGATTCTCGAGGACAGCAAGGAAATTGTCGTCATTGAGAATGCCGAGGAGTGGGAGGACGATGAGAAGCTACCTACCATTACACCGGGCGAGATCTTCCGCGTTCCAGGAAGCGTTGTCTCCTTTGTTGAGAGACTCGATGACGAGCTCACTCGTTCGCTTCAGCACATTGACCCGCACACTTCCGAATACATTGAGCGGTTGACCGACGAGGCTCTGCTGTACGCACAGCTTGTGCGCACTCTAGTATATGTAGAGAAGTTGAAGAAGGATCCCAGCCTAGAACTTCCACAAGAGCCACTGAACCGCATCGTCATGCGGAGATTGGAACACGTCTACTTTAAGGTATGTACCTGCCCTAATACGCATCTGTCCATTTGTGCTAACGCCCCGCAGCCCTCGCAAGTCATCACCATCCTCGAGAACAACGTATGGAAGGCTATTCCCGAGAGCCTCGACTCGGAAATCACTCCCCGTGCCATTTCTAACGACACAGCCTCTCTTGTTCAGACTCTGTGCACATACCTCTTCCGCCACAGCGAGGGCATCATCCGTGCTCGGGCGATGCTGTGCCAGATTTACTTCCTGTCTCTGCATGATCAGTACTACAAGGCCCGTGACATGATGCTCATGTCCCACCTGCAAGAGACTATCAGCAACTTCGACGTCAACACACAAATTCTGTTCAACCGTGCCCTGGTACAAGTCGGTCTCTGCGCCTTCCGTGCTGGTCTGGTCTACGAGGCACAAACGTCTCTGCAAGAGATTTGCGGTAGCAACAGGCAGAAGGAGCTCCTCGCACAAGGTCTGCAAATGCAGCGCTACTCGCAGATTTCACCCGAACAGGAGCGTCTTGAGCGCCAACGACAGCTTCCGTTCCACATGCACATCAACCTTGAGCTACTAGAGTGCGTCTACCTGACTTGCTCCATGTTGCTCGAGATTCCTCTACTCGCACAACTTGGTTCATCGCCCGACCTAAGGAAGCGAGTGATTAGCAAGACATACCGTCGTCTCTTGGAGTACCACGAGCGCCAGATTTTCACCGGCCCTCCCGAGAACACGCGCGACCACGTCATGCAAGCATCCAAGGCCTTGTCTGCAGGCGAATGGAAGAAGGCTGCTGAGTTCATCAACTCGATCAAGATCTGGGAGCTTATGGCCAATTCGGACAAGATCAAGGAGATGCTGTCTGCACAGATCCAAGAGGAAGGCCTGCGGACATATCTCTTCACCTACGCTCCTTTCTACGACACCCTCGCAATCTCCACACTAGCGGGCATGTTTGAGCTTCCAGAGCGCAAGGTCTCTGCGGTGGTATCCAAGATGATCTCACACGAGGAGCTCGCTGCTGCGCTTGACCAAGTCAACTCAGCCATCATCTTCCGAAAGGGCGTTGAGCTGTCGAGACTGCAGACTCTGGCGCTCAGCCTGTCAGACAAGGCATCAGGCCTCATCGAGTCCAACGAGAAGACGCTCGAGCAACGCACACAAGGCACCGCGAATGCGTTTGAGAGGCAAGGCGGACGCGGCACCCGCGGTGGTCGGGGCGGTGGCCGCGGTGGTGGCGGCAGGGGCGGAGGCGGTGGTTCAAGGGGAGGCCGGAATCAGCAGTTTACGGGCGGTGCATTGGGAAGGGCCATTCAGGCTTAGGTTTTCTAGACGTATGTGCATGTGTGTGTGTGTCTCTACCCGCTTCTCTCTCTAGCATCCATGGGAAAAGGGTTTTTTCCACACGGCGAATATACCGGTTTTTCTTCTTTCAATGGACTGGATTTTCTTTTTCTTTTTTGTTTTATGTGTTTTTCTGTTGATCGATCGATCCATGTCCATTCTTTCTTTCAAGTTGGATCAGGTTTTCGCACAAAGTTTATGTACTCATGACGCGGCGGCATATTGTGGTGGACGTAAATGTATGTGGACTGAACGAAAGAATGACGGAAACGGAAATAGGAAGAATGAAAAAGTTTATGATTGCACGAGTACTGGAGTTCATATCACAGATCTTCTTGGTCATTAAAAGAAAAAAGAGGTAGTGTGTGTGTTGTGGAAAGCATACTGGTCAAAAAGAAATGGTGTGAAATTCTCAGTTACAATTCTTTTTGCTGAAAGCCACCTGCGTTGAGCATAATGAGTGATATCATAACCTGTTACCAGGGGACTACTGGGCAAAGACAAAACGGACGACGATGTTGTGGGGTGTAGAGTGGTGATGAAAAAGAAAAAAGAAAAAAAGAGGGGTGAATCCTTGCGGATTCGAGTACTCAGCTGTGGACGGATGGATGATCGAAATCCAGACCTCCCGCAATTTTGCGTGATGCAAAGCGGGCGCTCTACCACTGAGCTATACGCCCTTGTGATGATGACTATTTGTAAATTTGAATAATAAATCATGGGGTTATTGAGAGAAAAGATCAGGAGTTGCGGGCCACCGAACACTCCCGCCAAGACCCTGTCGATCAGCCAACCCGACACGCCAGATATACGCGTTTCCGAACGACCAAATGCCCTCCTAAACAAACAAACGCCGCCGTTGCGCTTGTTTCTCTTCGCACTTATACGCTCAGCGACATATCACCGGCGGTGGAAAGAGCCCAGTCATGAAGATCCGAAAAGCAATCGCATGGCACAGCATTGCCGTCGCGGGCCTTGCACTTTTGTGTGGAACAGCGCAGGCGTCAATGGGGGATCACCTACCTGAGTTCAAGGAGTGCGTCAAGGTCTGTCAGGAAACCAACTGTGTCCCAGGAGGCCCAGCGATACGTACGTAAATGACTTACGTCCTTTCAATCTTTTCAATCTTTTTTTTTTTGTGTGTTGCTCACCAAACTGACTCTAGCCCTTCACCGTCGCCTCCTCCTCTGGGACTGCCCCTCAGAATGCGACTACACATGCCAGCACATTGTCACGCAGCAGCGCCTGGCACGCGATCCGCCGTACCTGCAGCCCGTATACCAATTCCACGGCAAATGGCCCTTTTACCGCTTCCTGGGTGCGCAAGAACCGTTTTCCGTCATCTTCTCGCTGTTCAATTACCTCGCGCATGACTGGGGCATGTCGCAGCTGCGCGAACGCATCCCGGCCTCGTACCGTCTACGGAAATACTATCTTATGTTTGGCTACGTGGGGCTTGCGAGCTGGACGTTTAGCATGATCTTCCACACACGCGACTTTGGGCTGACGGAGAAGTTGGATTATTTTGCGGCGGGCGCAAATGTACTGTATGGACTGTATTATGCGCCTATCCGCGTCTTCCGGCTCGATCGCCAGGAGCCGAGGAAACAGAGCTTGCTGCGGCTGTGGACGACGTTTTGTATTCTGCTGTACACGATGCACGTCTCGTATCTGTCGCTGTGGTCTTGGGACTATACGTACAACATGGCTGCTAATGTGGTCGTGGGCATTGTATCGAATATCCTCTGGAGTGGCTTTAGTTACGTGCAGTACAGGAAGATTGGACGTACATGGGCTGTTTGGCCGGGTCTCTGCGTCGCGTGGATTATTCTGGCAATGAGCTTGGAGCTGTTGGATTTTCCACCTTGGAAGGGCATGATTGACGCGCATAGTTTATGGCATTTGGGGACTGTGCTGCCAACGGTTTTGTGGTACAAGTATGTTTGACTCGCCCCCCTATCACCTTAAGGCTCTGCAACTAACCGTTTTGTCACAGCTTTCTCATTAGAGATGCGCAAGAAGACATTGCAGGTACGCGGCTTAAGGATTGATGGAAGGGAGATCTCGCGTTTTGCTGTTCCTCTTTCATCATCTCATTGTACATGGCTCTGTCACTTACCACGTTCATACTAGGTAATCTGCCCACGACTGGATATCGCGCGGGCGCTTGGAAAGACAAAAGTTAGAGCCTACGATGGACATGAAGCATTGGCATATTCAGCCTGTTTGCAAATAATAATATAATGGCGATATCGTCTTTCGTCATATATGAACTATCTTTCCTGAGAAAACGAGTTGCTCATTAGTGAATGGAAACAAACAGGTATCATGACATGCCCTTATTGTGCTCAGCAGCACGGTATCCATAACGAGTGCAAAGTTGGTAACTTCAAAAAAAAACGCCGCGCCAAAAAAAGAAAAGGAAGAAAGGTAGTCCGGTACGGAACCCGCATATCCTGCCCCAGTGCGCTTGAGCCTTCTATGCACCTGTACACCGAACACCATGTAACCAGCACACCGGTCGCTCAATCATCCGGAATGTTCAAAGATGCACCTGTCCATTGCCCTGCTGCCACCGGCCTTGTGAAGGCCGCAATATCATCACCCGCCCTCTGAAAGAACACATATAAGCTATCCCACTTGTCAGCGCCCCGCTGCTCCTGGTACGAAGTAACTGTAAAATGCGTTCCGCCCAGCGCCTCTACCGGTCCCGCCGGATCCGCAATCGCAAACGCCTCAGCTTCCGTCAACGTCGTATTCTCGCTCGCATACGAGATGTTGTACCCCTTGATGGTGCGGTCCGCCATTTGTGCGTAGAAATACGTGGTAAATCCCAGCGAAGTGCTTGGATACACATTCGCAATCGAGGCTTGGGTCGCATTCACCCACGAATTGATGGGGTGGGATTCAGTCGACTGCACGCTGGAATTTGTGTCTTTCCACCAGAACTCGACGACGTTGTTCTTGTTGGCGAGCATGGCGTACGAGCTGGTGCCGTCGCCCCACGAGTAGCAGCCAACGCCGGCATGGCCGTTGTAGCCCGACCATGGCTTGATGGACACCCACGTGTCGTTTTCGTGCCCGCTGTACCACGCGTACTGTGCAAAGGTGGTCTCGTCGGTCGCGAACCAGATGTTCATACCCTTGATATTGTCAAAGGGTTTGGTGCTGTTGACACCGTTTGGGGTGGGGAATTTGGTGTAGTCTGCATCGCCGTAGTAGTTGCCTTTCCAACAGGCTTGCAGCCCTGTGCTGGGCGAGTCAAAGGCCTTGAGGTTGAGTTCACTGAGTGGACCGGGTTGCCAGATGGAGGTAATGTTGTCTTGGACTACTTGTTTGACAGTATTGTTGCGGTCGATGTAGAAGATATGCACCTTTTTTTTTCAATAATCAATACACAACTTCGAAGACAGTGTAAAAGTAGGAAAACTTACATATTGTGTCGAATCGATGGCGAAAGATACAGCGGATATGGGCGACGCGTCTTTTGCATCACTGACCACTGTCTGGGCTTTTGTGCCACCGAGCCATGTTTGATCCGTACTGTACTGCATATACCTGATGTCTCCTGTGTGGTGCTGGAAGTACAATGTGAAGAGTTTGCGTTGGCCTTTGTTCCATGATTCTCCTGCAAGGGCGATGCCAGTGCCGTTAAAAGCACCCTTCTTGGAAATGTAATTGGAGTTGAGAGCGCCGCCGATGCACAAATCAGGATTCTTGCGACAGAACGGATCTACTTTGCCCTCTTTTCTACATAGAGTCAGTACATCAGGAACTGAAGGTCGCGTTGTGATCACAGAACGTACGACTTGTGTTTTTGCAGCCCCAAGCCCAGACCGAGGCCCAGACCAAGACCCAGTGCGAGAACGACGACGGCAATGACAATGAACGCGATGAGAATAGAGAAATTCCTTCTCTTCATTCCGCATCTTCTTTCTTCCTTTTGTGGGATTGGGTCAGGAACGATTTCGGGCACATCGAGCGGATCAACGTGCTCCTTGAACCCGTAAGCCCGTACGTGGGGCGAGGCATTTGGAGTCCCACCATAGGATATTGGACGATTGACATGAGGATAAAGGCTAAATTGCCCCGGTACAACTTGAGGCGCTGAGAAGTCAGGTGTAGGGTCAACAGTGGGCTGGTATGGGGAGTATGGCGTCTCTTTTTCCGTGGAATAACTGCACCACTGTTAGAAAACCGTACAAGGCTACGAGAGAGCAAGTTGTCTAGATGATCTTGCAGAGCAAATGGACTAGTGTCCCATCAGGTCGTGTTCGTACCCTTGTTGAGAAACTCCGTTGTTCTTTGATTGAGGATTTGGAGTATATTCTGGTTCGTACGGCAGCGGAGGAGATACAGTGGGTGGTGAACCTTGGCTTGAATGGACGTGCGACATGGCCGACGCAGGATTTATCTGGTCATGCTCTTGAAATTGAGGGGGAGGAGAATTCCATCGACTTTCAATGTATGCCTGAGGATTTCCCACGTCGTCACTGTATCCCTCCTGTTGATCCATTTTGCGCCAAAGAAAGGAAAAGGTATAATAAAATGGGTGGGTCAGATTCTTAACAAACAGATAGGGCCCTAACACTTGGAGCCATGTCGGGTGTGCATGCACCGAATACAGTTACGCCCCGTTCTGCGACGGGGTGGCAACACTGGATCGAGGAGGCAGGGCAAAACGCATACTAGGGAAACCTGCATGCACCTAAAATACCCATATGCGCAGCTAGACCTCCCGCTTATCCAGCAGTAAGCAACAGCTGTTGATATGTACAGATTGTTCGACCAATAGAACTTTGCCCGCCTCGCCGTCAGCACCATCATACGTGCATGTTGGTATGACGATCGAATCATTCATTCGTTGTTGGTGCAGTATATATGGTTCCTACTATGGCCTAAAGCGGGCCAGACATGCGACATAAGCAGCCCGCTGAGTATCTCGTATTAGGGCCTTGGGCTTTCCATGGAAGAAGAGCAGACGGCCTCTCCTACTGTTGTCCTCAGCTGATACTGTGGGTATGTTGACGTGCTACATTCGCGAGAAATACGGTAGACTTGCTAGAGATCGAGCATTCTGGAGTAGCTTCCGACGTTCGTCATGGTTCGTCGCCTGAGGCAGTGTCGGGGCTGAGAGTGGGAGCTAATATTAGGCCCTCATTTTGTCGGCAGCCTTCTCCTGCATGCACTGCTCCCCATGTCCGGCCTGTCGATCGCGCATCAGCTGAGAGAGAATCTTATTTGTCAGTTTGGGGTGTGAGCGGTAGAAGCGACTTTGTTTTGGGATAGCACGAAAGGATGCTAATGCATTTCCGGCGACCCCGCAACGGCAAGCTTTGAAAGAGTGCCCGGCTTACCGCCAGAACCGTTGTTTGTAGGTAACAGCCTCGATCTACGACTTTGCTTTTGTAGTGTGTTGACCTACGCACGAGTTCAGGACGCCACCGAGCACATCGTTGATACGATTGTTTAGCAACTCCTACACAACATGACTACTTAGCTGCGCACATGGTTCTTTGCAACCGGATAGCATCCCGTTGCTGAACACCTTGCCATAAGCCCGAAGCTCGACAAACTCTATAGCCGAACCTACCCACGATGCCACGCGATTGGGCTTGCCTTGACTCGGAATAGATATGCAGTTGCAAAAAGGCGCCCATGCTGACTGTCTTAGGTGATACTGATGAGGATCAGCAAGTGCAACAAAACAAAGAACATTTGTTTCCTTCAACACCTCAAAAGAGATGGTTGATATCATGAGGTCAAGTGCAGGGCATTTCCCAGGCCCATATAGTCACTTGTGATAGGCATATGTGTTTCTCGCAAAAAGGGTTATTTGCAATATCACGCAACGACTCATCGTATACCATGTGCCTGCGACTCGAGCCATGCTAAGAGACAACGTTTACGGTATCCAGACCATGTTACGTTCTGCATCCACTTCACTAAACTATAACACGCCTATCTTACTTACAACGTCTTGAAGAAACTAAAAAAAAAAAAAAAAAAAAAAAAAAAATTAAAACTGAGACAGACTTGGTGTTTGCAAAACGGGAACTGGATACCCGCATTGGCTGAGCAGAACACGCGAAGTCTTCGAAAGCGCTTGCGGAAAATCCGTTGAACATTGCCAAAAGCGGAGACCGCTTTGCGTTTAAGGAGTGATAGTAAAGGAAACCTTGAGCTACATGCACCACTTCAAGGTTGAGGAAGCATGCTCGTGGGTAATTTGGTGCTGAGGAAAAGACATTCAGAGGATCGAACACGAGGACATGTACTGCTCGAATGGCTCCTCAAACCCAAAGCAAAGTATGTGGTACTTGCTTCATCCCACCGAAAATTGACTTAATTAAGGTGTACATGTTTAAGGATGCGTGGCTCCGGGTTTCTAAGCAAGGCACGTCCACCCATTTATTGTGACGAGTGATTTGCTAACGACCGAGCCAGATCTTTGCATCGCGCCTATTGTCGAAAAGAAAAAATAGCCGGACTAGACCCAGATACACATAGTTCCATCATATACGTCACTTTGGGATTGCACCTGAACCTGAGCTATCTTCTCTTTCAACCACAGGGTGCTGTGGCTTCGATCTTGTCACTATTGGGCACGCTATACAATTTCTTTCGTCTGCTACGAACGCTGTTCGGCTTTTGCCGGAACGTCTGAAACTATGTGGTGCATTGTATATCCAGGATGTGCATGTTTCACAGAACGATAAGGGCACGCGGCCAAGCGGGTACGGGAAAAAGGACTCGGTAGTAAGCTGGTTTGTCGGACATAAGATTTGAAATCTTACCTGGAGATCTGAAGATCGAACTACTTGGCAAGTACGTTTTCAATCTTGAGTGCTTTATGGCTAGAGTGGTGAAACCACTGCCAGATTAGATTCCATTTTGAGTTTTTGCTCTTGGAGTGCTTGATGCTCCTAGCGTGCCACAGTAGCAGCAGTAAGATTATGTCAGATTCGGCATCATCAGATTCTGACAGGCCGAGTGGGGCGGTGCAGTGTGTATGTACTGTACTTCACTGCGCATCTGTTGACATCACATGATGTGGGTCACGTGCCTTACTAACCCTCGCATCGCCCACACCCTGCGGCCGCAGCCGTTTCCAAATGAGTCAGGGATGACGCACAGCCCACACAGCCGCACTGTCCGAGCCCATTCCAGCCCGCAACGGCCCTTTGTTCCCTTTGCACAGACACACCCACCTTCACCTCTGTCAGCACTGAAGACGCGAACTCTCTCGCGCTCTCCAGTCACGCGCAATATACAAACGCCCGTTCGACTCATCTACAGCAGAGACCTCTCTGCCCCACGCGCATCGCAGCCCGCCCCTCCCCCCACCTCAACTACCGACGCCGGTCAAAGTGCACGGCAAAACCCCGCGTGAGATCTCGCGAACATTCCAGCCATATCCACCAGGACCAAGGAATGTGCTACGACTCCCCCACAATCATGGCTTCTTTCCGGTACTCCAACCAACCTAAGATCGAGAAGCTGGGCGACGTTGTTAGCACTGGTCGTCGCGTTTGAGCGCGACACCCGTATATCGGTTATTTTTCTCCGCACACCTAGAGCGTATTGCTAGAAATCAGCATATCGCACGAGATTGTTCTCACTTTGGGCTGCCGCAGTTGTCACGTTCACGACTGTTTGTTTGGTGAAGACGGAGTTTGGGCGATCCGACACAGTCTTCACCTTCACATCATCTTCCACGTTGTGTCCAACTCCTACGATCACATTGGCCACTCCAGCGAACAAATAAGCTTCACCGAAAAAACAATCTGTGCTGGACGATTTTTCCCACCGCGCATTCCTTGGCACCAATCATCACATCCGGCACAAAAAGACAGCTGAACCGTGGTTTTCGAACAGCGTGACGTAGTTTGCGTCTTCCCAGACCCTTCTCGCACACCACACCTTTAAAAATACCCCTATCTCGATCAGAACCAGGTCCTCCAGCAACGTCTTCTCGAAGAAGGAACACATTGCAAGAACCCAGCGCCTTGCATCACGACGCCGACATCATACAACACAATCATGGCCTACCCGAAAATCCCCGCCAGCGTCATTCTGTCGCCGCGGGAACTGAAACTGTACAAGCGCTGGCAATGCTTACACGCAAACATCCGACCGAATGAGCAAGGCTACATCCCGACGGCAGGGGAATATGAAGACTTTCAGCAGTGGCTGAAGCGACAAGACTCTGGCTACTTTTCCGACATATTTGACGACATCACCGGTCACATCGCGCCCCCTTCTTTTGAGGTCAAAGAGTCTACATCGGATGCGCCCGTCGCATCAATTTGTCAGCACACCATGCACCCGATCGCCGCAGGCCAGCCCCTATCGCGATGCCCTGTGTGTACAATCGACATGCATGTCAAGTATATGCATGTTCTCTCACAAGCCCTCGAGAATGCAGGCGGACGAGCACCGTCATGCACTTTGACTAGCACCGAGCACCAGGACACGGTTTACAATGCGTGGTGCAGAGGCAAGATAGGCGCACTCAAGGAGCTCTCGATCCTTGAAGACATGGCCAAACAGGAATCTGAGTGGTCGGCACGGCACCCAGAGGAGAAGTATGAAAACGCACAGACCGCGTCCAAGGCGTTGAACCTATATTGGACAGACATTACAGGATGTGTGGATGAACGACCGCGCCCCAAAAAGAACTCAGCAGTCGCATTCGCACAGGACACAGATTTCGAGCCCGGAAGACCCAACCCGTACTTCCATCGCAGATCACCACGCTACGAACCCGGAAAATACACTGTGGCAGATCATGATGATCACGAGGAGGACATGGTTTCCGAAGACTCGGAAGACTATTCTCACCCAAGAAACTGTCACGTCACTGATATGGCAGAGTCAACCGATGAAATGCTCAAGTCATTCCAAAGCCTTGACACGATTGATGAAATCGACGACGATGACGGCGACAGTGACTGGGAAGACGTCGATTCCGACGATGAAAGCGACGAATACAGCGACGAAGACAGCGAGGGCAGTTGCACATACTGGGAAATCGACGAGGAGTCGAGCTTCATTGTGTTCGGCGAGGACTGAGCCATTCCCAAAGCGGACTTGGTACACAAACTACGATCAAGGCGGCTAATCACACGCCGCAAGCCATTGCCAATGCGAAGCTACTGAAACAAAGAAGCATACAGTTTTCGCGGGAGAAACGCGAGTGCGTACAAAGAAGAAAGCGCACCAGACACGCGCCCTGCGTAGGTATAGAGGAGCAACAGCTCAATAGCAGATGTTTGGTTGATTGAACAGAGTACCAGAACAGTCCTACTGAAGTTATGTAAGATCAAAGCGAAAGAGGGGATTCGAAGCGCTTGTTTCTGGCATTGCTGTCACTCTGAAAAGAGATAGCCTTATATATGAGCATCACATGTAGGCGAGTGATACATCCAAACACTCACCTTATCACCAATGGTAAAATATTCGTGCCTCCTTGGCGCCTATTCGTTACTGTGACGTTCCCATTTCATATTCTTCAATAATATGGACATTCCAGCACTGAACCAAGTGCGTAGATGACTACGAACTTCGAATGTATGTTCTTTTCGCATTGCTTTGACACCCTATTTTTAGCGCTCGTCTTCATTTCTTTGATCAATGCTGCATTTGTCCCATGTCTACCCTCCCTCATGGTTGCGGGTTGCGTCAAGTAAGATATCGGGCCTGGCATCATTGCGCTGATATTCAGATACGAGCGAGCTCAGTAATATATAATACGACTTTGCTTTTACCTTGAAGGTCATTAGCTTGTATACTAGCCATCGCACCGAGTGGTGTTGATTGGACTTTGGAAAAACCAATCCAACCAGCCCAACACTCTTGAGTTGAATTAATGAATTTTTGGCGACTTTGACATTGAATCGATTGAATTGATCGAATCAATCAATAGTCAATCAATCGATTCAGTAGCTTGATTGTTCCCCAGTCTAATTCTATTAGAAGCACGATCATATATGAAATCAATTAAAAATCTCCGCTACATAGCGTCGATGATCCAAGCTTCTAAACCATTCTGTTGAACTTTTGAAACCATCTTTCCCGGCGTCTCTACGCGCTATTTTGATGAACACATCCCTCACTGCTTCAGACATTTTGCTACCACCACAGACGAAGACAGAGGCACCTTGGTCCCACAGCATCCTAAATTTCTCCTTTTCAGTCCAAATCCTGTCCTGGACATATGTACACCCATTGGCGCTGGCTGCCTTCGGCGTTTTACTGTAGGCACGCCTTACACAAACGATGCCCAAATTTTCGAACCCGTCTAATTCATTCCTGTAAATGTCATCATCTTGACTACGGCAGCCAAAGAATAATAAAGCTGGTGCCAAGGTCTTGGCTGCTCGGTGCTGCAATGCGCGCTCCTGCAGAAAGGCACGGAAAGGTGCCAGGCCTGACCCAGATGCAATCATGATGATAGGGTAAGCTGCTGGATCTTGGGGCAGATGAAATGCGGGGTTTGAACGGCGTACTGAGACACGTACAACAGCGCCAGGTGAAAGGTCGTATAAGTGATTGGATGCGACCCCAAGGAAAGAACCGTGTCCATACCATGACGGTGCATTTATTACTGACCACGTCAGAGTAGCATGAGAGGATTTCCAGTCTGGGGCCGACGATATGGAGTAGGTTCGAGGACGAAGTGGCGGCAGCATCTCTAGGAACGTCTCTACAGGTAGTGGAATAGACTCAATTTTTTCAAGCAAGTCTAGAATCGATTGTTGCTTGCCACCACCTTTACCAGACTCATCATTTGCCAACTGTAGTAATGACTGTTTGGTGGACTCGTCAGTCGCAGCAGCAGCTAGCTTTTTGATATTCTAAACATGGTTAACGCTTTACGAGTATCGTTTCTATGGGGTCGGTACTCACTCTTGAAGAAGCGGGTTGCGAAAGCTCAACGTATGCACCAAAAAGATCCGCTACAGATATCGGAGTTGCTGTGGGAAGCTGGGTAGTCCCCGTGGACTCAATGATGAGAACACTATCCCAAGCCAGATGGAAACGGGCTAGAGCCCGCTGTACATTAGACATGGGATTCAACGGCAGAACTGCTAGGTAGTCGCCGGTCGCATACGATATGCCTTCTGGTAGCCGTAATTCAATGTGACATTTCCGAGTCGAGGATGCGGGGGTAGTTAGCTCGAGGCGTTCCGTAACAGTAGCTTCTATGAAGTCTTTGCGTTGAGTGTAGGGCTGCTGGAAAGAAACCTTGAGCCCAGATTCGAGGGATCCAGAGGATTGTGATGATGCCGCGGAAAGACCTAGTGCAGGCCATACTATTTCCTCTTCCCAATTCTCAAATACCGAGAAAGGGTCGCAGATGGCAACGTTGGCAGCACCGCGGGACGCAATCCTATGTCCTCCTCGCTGCTCTAGGACTTCGTCGATAAAAGCGAGAACCTTGTAGAGTGTTGTCGGCCAATCTTGGTGCCCTAACTCGAGTCAGATACCCTTTCGCTTCTTGCTTGATTGAACGTACCGCATCCAAAAACAGCATAAGACACCCCGATCAGAGGTTTTCCAGTAAGAGAATGAAGCCAGTCCACAAATTTAGTCGCATTGTCCGTGGGCCGTCCATCATATGTTGCAGTGATAATGATGACTAGCTCGTTCGAGGTGAAATCTTCTTTGGCAGAATCTAGAGTACGTATTGGCTGCACGTTGAACCCGGACTTCGCGCAATCACTCGCGAGAATGTTCGATAACGCCTCGCAAGTTCCGCTGTTTGATCCGTAAAATATAGAAACAGACTTGTACTTCCGTTGATCTGTAATACATTTCTTCGTGAATGACTTTTTGTCTCCTACCTTAGTAGTGGCTTGGTTTGTTGGAAGCTCAGACCCAGTTGACAACTCAAGAGCTGTTCCAGGCTGCCGCAATGATGCATTCATTTTGAAACCTTGAGGTTTGATCGTCAAGGATTCCTTGACTCGAAGTTCATAAGACGGATCAGCAAGTGTGAAAGTGAATCTCTGTAGCAGTGCAGCCATAACCTGAGGAGAGTCAATAAAGCTACAACGTCATGTCAGGTGATACTAACCAGCAATGCCTCCTGCCAAGCAAACGCTCGTCCAATACATCCTCGCTTTCCATTTCCAAAAGGCTTCCATGAATTTGGGGGCAAGTTTTTGAACTCTTCGTCCAGCATTCTCTCTGGCTTCCATTCGCTCGCGTCCGGCCCGTAGACTGATGTATCGCAATGTACTGCCTGCAGGAGAACATTGAGAGGCTCCCCTTTCTTGACAGCGAATTTATTGCCTATTACGTCGTCTTTTAATGCACCAACTGTGAAGGCCGGTGCAGTTGGCATAAGCCTGAGTGTCTCTCGGAGCATCGCATTCAGGTACTTTAGTTGGGGCAAATGATCCACGGTGAGTTTTCCCTTTCCGACGACGTCATCGACCTCTTGTTGAGCTTTTGATAATGCTGAGTGGTCCTTGAGCATGTAATAAAATACAAACGAGAGCAGGCCTGACGTAGTCTCATGGCCAGCTATGAGAAACGTGATCATGTTGTCCACAATGGATGAGTCGCTCAATTTTGCTCCTGTCTGGGGGTCCGCTTGGTTCATGAGAGCGTCCAAGAGATCGTTTGTATTGGTTGAATTATGCCGTCGCTGCTCTACCAATTCTTGACAGAGCTGTCTCATTACTCTTATATCCTCTCTGTTCCTTTTTTTCGCGCTCAGCCATAGGCTATTGAATATCTCGGGAAGCCCAGATCTCTTGTCGGTATCCTGCAAATATCGGTTCATATGATCGATAAAGGGATGCATTGAGTTGTCTCGATAGAAGCTATTGAACCGGTGATTCATGGCGCAAAGAGCGATTGTATCCAGCGTCAGGCGTGTGAAGTCTTCAGCCACTTCGATAGAATATTTTGGGCCATATCGGCTCCTTTTATAGTCATTAGCGATTTTCTAAACAAATCCGATTATCTCTTACCATTTGAGACACAATTGTTGTGCTATATCAGTCATCTGGTCGAACATTCCTTTGATCTTAGTTGGCCCGAAAACTGGCATCAGGATTCTGTGTGCTATGTCCCAGTTTTGCTCGCCTTCACGCGCTGTGAAAAGGCCATCATGTACTCCTGATCTCAGCAGTTCGACTCCGGAGGTAACAATCTTGCAGAATCGGCTTTCGTCACATATCTCGTTCAAAAGCTGCACGTTGCAGATAAATATTTGCTTTTGTCCTGCAACAGTTATATGGAAAATAGGTCCTACACATGATCGATAAACCATTACTTTAATTCTTTTCTTTCCATTTTCTGCGACATACCATATTTTTGAGACATTTGAACCAACGATTTTAGGCTAGCTTCTGGTTCGAGGTCGAAGATATTACCGACAATTGGAAGGGCTTGTGTTTCGATCAGTACTAGTTTACACATGCAGAACAATCAAACGCACCGTTCGGCCCAGGAATGGGTTCCAAAGGGGAATTGGGTGCCATGTTTCCTAAAGGTCGAAGATAGTGTTCTAGATTGAATTGAGTCCACAAAGTAGATATATAGTAAGGATATGCTGCACAAGGGGCAATAGATTTCATATTGAAGAGTTGTATTCTGATTCATATTTAGGGTTTTTGGATCCCTCGATGGCTGACCACACTGGCTGTCGGGTAGTGCTTCGAACGATGTCGGAGTTTCGGAAAACTTGGCATGTCCGTCTCTCGTCACAGTTTCTTCGGCATAACTCATGTTGGTTTACAGGAGCTAACCTGTTTCATGATTAGTACGCTAATGTGGAGGCTTCATTGCGTAGGCATGTGAGCCGACTACGCGCGACCACCGCCGCGCCATAGCCCTATGCGCTAACTACAATCTAGTAAACAGCTTAGAATACGTTCATAATATCTTTCTAATAGAGTTTTAAAACTTTTACACTATAGACTCAACTCCAAGCTAACTTAAATCTAGGTTGCCTCTATTATAAGGCGCTATAGTAGGGGTTTTTGCGCTGTATTATTACGTGATACCGTAAAAAAGCAGGCGCTAAGTTTATTAGAGTAAGTTTAATGACGCGAGACCACTATTCCAAAGTTGGACGACCTGCTTCCTGGGCTTCATTCGGTCGCGTCTTATTCCCAGTACAGCCGAGTGAATATTACATGATTTACCTCCTTTTTTCCGTCGTCCCTGGCGCTAACACTATCGGCCTAGCTTGGGATCAACTGCACAAACGAGTCACGCCTCCACGTAAGCCCATTACACCTTAACTCAATCTTGGGTCGCAGCCGTGCTGACAACAACTGAAACCGCACTAAAACCCGTTGGGGTCTTCCGGCGACAAGACGTGCAAGCTTTGGTCAATATTTTCAGCAGGGAGGCCCAGAACAGCCGTGCAGATAAATTGCTCAGCCTACCGGGCTTTAGTGTGCTGCGTTGCATTCTGATTTCTATCCTCGCTTCTTACCTTTCACATGCAAGTAGTATCATCCAGATCAAGAACACACACATCGCTGAATCTAGATTTATTTGTTTTTTCGACTGGAAACAATTGCTTCAACGTCTCATTTCTGGGGCATCTATACCTTTTGAAGGTGTCAAGTATGATATGTATGTAACTCAGAACTAACAACCTGTCCTGGGCGTATCTTTTGATCTTCAGAAACTTATTTCATCGAGAGATACCTAGAGCGCTTTGATCGCATGTCGGATTATCCCATCCTAGCTTCAAATACTTATGAAGCCGATTTGCCAATGGCCTCTACTATTCCTCACCTAGAGTATTCCCTACGCACGCGCAAACTGAGAATCGCTATTTTTTGGGGTTTCATCTTCCTTGATTCCGTAGCATTACCAGTCCTCCTATACTTCGTATTATGGTATGGCACAGAATTAGACCATAATATTGGTAAGTAATAACTTTCAGTGATCATCCATAGCTCTTGCACTAACATGATCCACAAAGTTTTTGCAATCATAACTGCTCTCATGGGAGGTACAGGAATAACTGAATATTGCCAGAGGTTTTGGAGGCTTTGCAAGGCAAACTCCACATGCCGAGTCTTAGGTACGAGCAGGTTCTCGGTGAGTCTGCCTCGAATTGGAGACTTATCTGCTATTGTTCTTGACTGACTGACGAACAGTGTGATTTTTTCCAATGGAATTTAACCTTGATCTTCACTGCTATCATAGTAGAGCTTGTTGTCGGCACCTTGCCTAAAGAGCCTATGGTTCGCCTCTTAGCACTACCATTGCCTACCCTTCTAGCTCTTCTAGGGTTAGAGTTAAGCATCTTGGAGCTTGGTTACATGTGCCGATTGCGCAGCCCATTCCGGATATCTTCTGCGCCTCGAGGTCAGGTCATGCGCCCATCAATCTATTTTATCATAGAAGATATCGTCGCTGTAGATGGAGATGGAGGCACTTGCTTTAGAATGCGTCTCAATCAAAGGTATGAAGCAAGTCCATACTTCAGGCAAATGCTTCACCGTTTGTCGCTCTTCTGGGCGCTACCAGGAATGGTAGTGGCCGCGGCTACTGCATGTTTGGTTTTCTTGGTGGATAGAGACGTTGCTTACATTGTAAGTGCTTTTCATCTTCTATGACTCTTTACATTTCTCTACATCCTCCTCAAACTTGATCATGTTCAATCACACTCTGCGGCCGCTTCATGGTTTTTGCTGCTGATGATAATGCGAATGTTATAGCTAGGATGGTTTGTGCCGTTCACATGGTCTGGCATATGGGCATTTGCTACAATCAGATTCGTTCAACGAGAGTTGGAAATTGAGGAAGTGCTTTGGGATCAGGACATGGCCCCTTTGCCATCCCGATCATGAGACTATAGAGGTACAATATCATACTCGGTTGCCTTCACATGTTCTTGCCATGATGTATACTGTGCTTCCACTGGAAACCTTTCTCTCCAGTTCCAGTAGTTGACTAGGATGTCCACCGCAATATCGACGCTTTTGAAGCCATGTCTCTTCTTTAGCCTGAACCAAGCAATTGCTCGAGCCTGCATACATGAACTGTTGCACTCTGTGGCAATGACAAGACAGGGCCAAAGCAAAAAACATCCATTCGAGCCTCCGCCGACTTCTTCAGCTGATTCGAGATGAGACAGGGCAGTCTCTACCATATCCTCGAGATCCTTAGTTGGTGTATGATGAACACATCGATGGAAGTAGATCAGCAATGCATAATAGAAGACATGGCTATAGTGGGAGGCAACTAGAGCATCTCGTTCTCGCGAGTATATCTCCGAGGAAATAACTCTAGGTGCATGGAGCAGCGACTGAACCTCGAGGTATTCTAAATGAACCCCTAGAGGCCTTTGCTCGATTGACTGCGATGTTTCCAGGCGACATTTTGCTTCAAGAGCAGTAAATTTATTCAATGTCAACACAGCTTTTAGCATGAACTTGTCAAGTCCATGGAACAAGCCCATATAACTAACTGAGTCTGGAAGTTTATGAATTAGTGCTTCGAGATCATACTCAGTTGCTATGTTGCCAAAGATAGCAAGGCAAAGGAACTGCTCAAGAACGATGTGAATGTTTGAACCTGGCTGAATCTCGAACTTGCTGGGGCTCGGCAGGCAACTCAGCGCTCCTTGAACATGACCGCGCCAGTTTCGTGCCTCACCTGTAACAGTATCACGCAGGATACATATGAGGATAGCACTCAAGACAGCAGCGATCTCATCTGGAGAGATTTGAGACCTCAATGCCCTTTGGAGATGTTGCAACGCCAAACGATTGTGGTGTGCAGCTAAAAGCTTCGAGACTCCAGGTCTTGCTTTGTCCAGATAGAGCATGTTTTCCGCAGAGGTAGCGCAAACACCATGAAATATAGCGAGGTTACTACTAGATTGGGATACTGGTATTTCCATACTGTCGAAAGCAAAAGGCAAGTACACTACCCGAAATGGGTTGTTGACCAAATCAACAGGCACCATGTTCTTGCAGAGAAACGAGACCCAGTGATAGATGAGTTCTTTCTGACGCGAAGGTATCGAAAGCTCGTCGCAATGTCGAGTTTCCTGTGACGTTGCAGTATCAAGCCCGGCATCGAAATTGGCTGAACAGACGTTTTGCGAATATTCATTCGTTGGGATTAATGATATGGTTTTCGATATCATGGAATATCCTGTGGCGATATTGTCCTGGGAATTGGCCATTCCATCTACAGTCAAGTCGACCGAATGACACCATGGCGATGTGGAGAAAGCGTTCGCTACAGAATCAAGGGCATTGTGGCCCACCAAATAGTCCTGAGATGAGGAAACTGTCGTGTCAAAATAAGCAGGAAGGCTTCTGCTTGGATGGATTTCTGAGTGTAACGCCAAAGATGGTGAGAAGTCTTGAGTTGTGTCTTGAGTTGATGGCGCCGAGGCTTGCCCACCATACCTAGTTCCAGTATCAGAAGATAGCTGGGACAGTGCTTCAGCAGCGAGAACTTCGCAATTTCTGTCTCCATAAGGGTTTGATAGCACGTTGTCGAGGAATGTTTGCGTAGCATCTAGAGAGTGGCAATGTGAAGTATTCCGAGTGATGCTAGAGGATCGAGGACTGTATTGGCTAGATTTATCTGATACCTCTTCAGAGGATCTGAGGTTCGATGTATCGTCACTTCTCATAGCTCGTGCATGCCTTTGGCTTTGCCGAGAGTAGATCGGTTGCTCATTGTAAGGCTGTTGGTTGGATGATTTGCTCGCGAAAGGATGTCCCGTACAACGTGCATGAGTCCACTGAAGTCGAACCTCATATCCTTCGCAATTTAAACGCGACCGTATACAGCGTAGACATGACGGACGTCCCTCATCACATTTTATGCGGCGCGCACGGCAAGTCCAGCATCCAGAAAACGTCTTGGTTTTCCTTTTGATCTTGCTTACGGCAGGCATACCGAAAAGAGGGCCAGCAACGTCACCTCAAGATTATTTGCACCTCTTGTGGCCGGATGTTTTGGGTGGCCGATATGGATTGTGGAGTTTTTGGACGAATGTATTGTAATGGGTCATGATACGCATGGAGAAGATCTAGATATCGCCACGCCATAGGTACATCGGTGGCTAGAGTCCGTCGGAAGCCGAACATCTTCCGGACCGAAATGAAAGCGCCGAATCTGCGCACGGAACGCCCATACGTGCGTAGCACATATCCAATGATATACAAATATTTGTACAACGAGCTAGGCCTAAAGGCAAATCATAGCTAATTTAATCATCTGCCTGCTATAATATCTGTACGAAATTGTGACGGTGAGAATGTTTCCGACTCATAACGAGGAAGTTTACGGGACCTCGAAAGTTTGGAATGTTCAGAATTGAATTTACAATATATACCAGCAAGTTGCAACGATGCTATCCTCTAGCTTTTCTTACAAGACGAGAGAGTTAGTATCTTTCTTCTGATCGTGAGAACACTGGGCCTCTGTTCGCTGAAACCTGCCTAAAGAAGTTAGCGCGTCGCACATACATATGCAACATAAGAATAGTAAGGCCGGAACTACGTAACTCAAAATATTGTCGCCAAGATTGCAACAAGGGTTGTCTTACTAGAACAGGAAGCTTTCAGCGACTTGTTTGCCATACTGTGACACTATACGTCACGTGATGTGTTCGCAAACATGAAGGATGTGGGTTGTGGTAATGGGGTTGATCTATTCAGTTGTATCCATTGATGCAATCTAACCAGCAATATATGGTCCACGATGGTCTTCTGCGTTATGCACATTCCAGCAAATCGTTTTCTATGAATCGACGCTACGTATCGTCCTGTGATTTTGCGTCGAACCTATCATCTGTCAACTCTACTTTCCAAGACAACACGATATGGCTCAATACTTTCAACCTTCTAACGTACTCGGTCGAGTATACCAATACAACGGATACAGCCACGCCGTTGTGCTTCCTCCAAATGCACAACTTGTCATTGTCGCAGGTCAGCCTGGTTTTGGTAAAGACAACTGCATAGTTACCTCTTCGGCACGGGAGCAGATAGAAGCTTGTTTTGACAATTCCGAAACTGCTCTCAGAGCAGCTGGGGTCGATACTGGCTTACTTGCTGCACATAAGGTGCATTGCTTCTTCAGCGACGTCAAGGATGAACCAACAGCAATGGCCATATGGAAACAGCGCTACCCTAATCACCGGCCAACGTGGATGAGTTTAGGTGTCAGTTCTTTCTGTACACCAGGGATGATGGTCGAAATTCAGGTGGAGGCACATCTTTTGTCTGTCAATCGTCGCGATAAGGAGGCAGACAGTATGGAGGCGTGATTGCATGTAGCCTATGAATTTGTCTTGGCAATGAAGGTTACAATATACATGCACTTGATTTGCTACATATACTCTTCTAAGAAAACAAAAGGCGAAGCATTATACGAAGAAGATTATGTTAAGCGGAAAATATCCTAGCCTGTGCGCCAGATTGTAACTGCGTGAAACACTACATTTTGATCGCATTATCATCGCTCTTAGATATTCCAGGAAGAGATCTGTATCAAACCGAATAAGAAGTTTGATTGCTTTCAGTAAAGTCCATTTAGCGCGCTATTTAATCGTCTCGCTGCTCTTTTCCATGGGCCCCTAACACCTTTGTAAAGGGTATTTAGGCCAGAATATTTCATACTGAAAGCGGAATCCTCGTATGAAGCATACACCGTCCGAAAAAAATAGCTCTGACCCGCTGCTCAAGTGGGTGAGTTCCACGAGTATCGCAGAAGAAGCGGACAGGTCATGAGCAATGCAAGACCAAAACCCTTTAGATAGTTCGACTAGGGTATGTTGAAATCACCATCACCATCTCTGGGCACAATTGTTGCCGAGGTTATCAGCCTAATGCGGCAACTCACAGCGACATGAAGTATGGAGGTAACATAGAGTTTGCTTCCGGTAGAAGTCTATGCTTACTACATATTAAATCGTTCATCTTGTACAGCTTTCCCCATATTTCATTGTCCAACACCACTCGCCATACCCGAAAACGAGCAAATTATCGTCGTGGACTGCAAATCATGACAGAAGCTCTTGTTGATGTCATTGTTATTGGCGCTGGATTATCTGGTCTTGCCGCAGCTGAAAAGCTTGTTCAAGCCGAAAGGTCCATCGTTGTTTTGGAAGCTCGCGATCGGGTCGGAGGTAAGGTTCACGATCCCGAAGTAAAGACATCAACAGGCACTGTCCAGATCGAAACTGGAGCTTCCTACTTCGGCCCAGGCCAGAAAAATGTTGCGGAATACGTGGGAAAGTTCGGCCTCAGGACATTCGATACATATAACAAAGGGAAAACTGTATTTCTCTTCGACAGCGGTCGCAGGCTTTTCGATCCAGAGGATCCTGCTTTTGCAGCGCCTCCCATATCGTCGGATGCGTTGATGGATCTGCTGGAAGTTATAACACAGCTAAACAGCATGGCACAAGAGTTGGATGTTGCCACACCTTGGACGCATCCAAAGGCCGGAGAATGGGATTCGAAAACGCTACAGACATGGATTGATGGTCAGGTATCGCATCCCGACGTGTTAGAGATCCAAAAGCTCACTTGGAGGTCTCTTTTATCCGCAGAGCCAGCAGACGTATCCTTCTTACAGGCGTTGACATATATCGCGCGAGCCACGGACGGAAATCTTAAAGGAAACTGGGAACGCCTGACAAGTGTCACAGCCGGAGCTCAAGAGCGAAGGATTGAAGGCGGTGCATCCCGCATTGCCATTGAGCTTGCTAGCCAACTCGGTAGCAATGTTGTCAGACTCGATTCTCCAGTCCGAGGTATCAAGGAGAGCGGCAACATCTATGAGGTCTTCGTCCAGAGGAGTCTTGATGAGCCTACGCAAGTTTTTCGAGGACGCGCAGTCGTTGTTGCTCTTTCCCCGCCGCTTGTGTCACGTCTCACTTTCGAGCCACCATTACCTGCTTGGCGTGATCTTATGGGCCAACGGATGTCCATGGGGTCGTTGGGAAAAGTTTGTGCTATCTACCAAACGCCCTTCTGGCGTGAGTCTGGTCAAAGTGGTCAAGCTATTGGTGTACATGGAGCAACAGTACAGACTGTCTTCGATGGCTCACCGTCTGACGGGTCTTCGGGTGTTCTGGTGGGGTTCTTGGAAGGCAACGAAGCTCGTAATCTTGACGGTGTTTCGAACGATGACATTCAAGCACTCGTCCGTAAAGACTACATCGCTTTCTTTGGCCCTCGTGCGGCTAATGTCGATCGTTGGGTTGTTCAACGCTGGAACCATGAAGAGTACTCTCGTGGCGGGCACTTTGCGCTATGCCCACCAAACGTATTAACAGTATACGGTGAAAGATTGACTCAACCAGTTGGGAATATTTTTTTCGCCGGAACTGAATTATCGCATCAATGGGCTGGCTTCATGGAAGGTGCTATAGTTGCTGGACGCAATGCTGCTAATGCTGTGATTGCTAAACTTGATTGACATAGGGAAGTAAAGGATGTAGCTATAGGTTTTCGTAGGTTCTTTGATGATTTCTTCAAACCAATTCTTGTATGCTAGCTTAAATGAAAGTATCGTAGCATTTTTAAACCCATACCAAACAACTTTCCAGAAACGAGAGTCTTCGAACCAGGAACTCCACATTACGTGCATTCGCACGCCGAGGCTTACGAATTGTTTTTGCACCATCCGCGTATGCTCGGGGGCAATGCGGGCTGGGCTGTCAGCAGGCAAATCTGGTATAGAAACAACGGGCCCTACAACGGTCAGAAAGCTGTCCATAACCATACTGTAGGTTACGGTGTCGTCGAGCATGCCCCGGGCGAGGAGGCCCGGCATGCCCTTTGGCCTGGCCGACATAAAATGCACGTTCACGCCATTGCCGGACGCCTTAGCGAATTTGCCGGGTCAACGATTTCGTGACTAACAAACAAGCAGTAGTCCCCGCGGCGAAGAGCACGAACTGACTTTCATACTTGTCTACTGTTACGCCAATAGCCTCGAAGCCCGTCGGAATAGCAGCTCTCGTGACAACGGGATCGGACGGCGGCTCGGCTCGGCGCGAGCGATGATGCACACACACCCCCGACGGGGAAAACCGAGCACTCGATGGACAAAAATACGCGCACCAAAAATGGGTTGGCGCACAGCGCACACCCCACAAGCACAACCTGCAATACACAATTTCATAGGCTGCCGACCAATTTTGAAGCCGGAAATATGTTTTACGTTGTCATTCCACCAAGTTCACGGATCGACTTTGGTGTAGGACACTATGCGTGTGGGTATTTGGTCCACCAACTGCCTGTCTTGGGAGTGCATGAAAAGACGCTCATACAGGACCATGTACCGTGGCATGAGGCTCAGAGTCTCGTTAGCGAGCATATGAGGTGCGTGAAGCTCGTATGGCTCATGAGTAGCCACTATCTCGTGCTCGTTGAACGGGCGGCCGGTAAGGTGTGCACGCAAAGGATTATTCAGCTATATCCATTTGTCAAAAAAGGTTCCTTTTAGGGGGTCGCCGCCTGCATGGCACACGTCCTTGTCAGTTTCCTCCGAGCCCTTCACATTGTGCATCTCGCACCATTCGATGCGCATGCAGCCCTGGTTGATCTCGAACCTCATGATATACTCTAACTCATGCCTTGTATTAATCAAGATCCTGAATCATTCGTAACACAATCTCGTGGAGATCGTTTGATTTATTTCCATGCAGAAAAAAAGTAAGCAATTAGGTGTAAGTATATCGAATTGATGCTTTAGATGACCTAGACATATTCTCTAATTCGTCCCCTCTTTATCAAGCGAGAATACGCCCAAGGTGAACAGAATGGTGACGTGTTTGGCGTGAAGACCTTGAGTCTTTACCGATGGCCTCCATATGTCCACCATTCCAATTCCCATCTATCAGCTAACCATTATCTTGGGCATATCTAAGACTTGTGCCAGCAATAGCCACTAGCCAGGTCTCTGTTGCCTGCGCCGCCAACTTCAAAATTATTCTTGCAGTGAACCTCCCATGGGTTTCCATCAATTCCCCTTCCACTCCCCTTATCGACGCACTGTAGGTAGCGATTAGTAAAGTCTTAGATACCTAGAAAGGTACCATTTTTATCACTCACAGAGTAGCCATCTATAAACATATTAACATTTTTGGAAAAGAGTTAATAGGTAAAAGCGCAGAGACTTACCGAAGTGGGTGTTAGGCTCGCCCGATTGAGCCCATTCTAAACAGGTGCTTTTACTGAGCGCCACGTCGTAAGAACCATTGATTCTGCAGCCACAGTTGTGCCACTTGGCTGCAGTCACGCTGAAAAAAAGTATGGAAGGTTAATCACAGTGGAAAGGCAGTCAAGTAAGGGGTACTTTACCTGCCCATGAGGGACAAGATCGTGATGATGATAGTAGAAGATAGCATCTTGTTGATAGGTTGTTGATAGGAATAGGCTTTCTGTAGCGGATTGTACTTTGTAGTGGTTTACTCGAAGCTCTTGGAACTGAGTTGATCAATGTGAAGGTGCGAAGGACTTGCACCTTTATAATGTTCGAGTCTGCATAAAATAACTCAATGTTGATATGATCATATATCCCCTTTGGGCTTGACCATACTCTTTTGAAGTTAATCACGCATTTTGATGAACCATGAGCGTAGTACGGCAGTTGATTGGTTAGGTATACAATCTGTGTTCAACTGCCGGTCCGAGCAACGAGCTCTAGCCTTCAAGTTTTATTTGATGCTGCAAATTCACAAGTTCATCTTGATAGCATGTACATGCTACAAGAAGGCAATGGTACAGGGCGTTGTGATGGCATGACCGAGGCCCTTACCCATTGATGAATAGCGCCTTGGCTGATCTTACGTACTCAGCTCAACTCATTGGCTACTTCACCGTATTAACCTTGTGATACTACCGTGGTAATACATGTAGTCTGACTTTATCGATTTAAGCACCTGGCTGTAACAGGCGTAGTGGCTGCTCTCGTCCATCGGACCGAATCGGTCAGTTTGACTGCTAGGGCTTAGTAAGTCTTTCCAAGCCAAGTAATATATCACGAATACATGTGCCTAGAGCAGGACGGTTGATAGGTCAATTTGACATCTAATTCTGCGCAGTGAATTTAGAGTTCTGTATAGTATGGCTTACACTCTTTACAGAGCCATGATCGTACGTGTTGATAAATAGCGCACAGAGATAGAGTATGGAAGAGATATACCGACCGTGTTTGTCCGGCCGAGCAGGCAACTTGCACTGCAAGGTGGTAATTACTTTGTACAAACTCGGTTGTACATGTCATCAACATGTGCGCACAGCAGCACGCTTGATAGGCTTGAGCAAGTTGTCCTTGCCTGCTAGGACGGAACAGAGAGCCTCGACTAGAACGACAGAATGCTGACTCTAATGAAGATCATACCAACATAGTAAATTAGACCCTGTTATTAAAACATTGGACCGATTAAGTCAGTACACGTGGGCACGAGGTAGTCTCGTATACGGCTGCACGTTTGAGTTTCTTTTAAAAAAAAGGTGCAGTAACCAGTGCCGTAGAAATCTATAAGAATAGACAGGATCATTCTCAACATTACTTGTCGTCCAGGTCCCTTTCCGACACTCTCAGAAGCTCAAATCTTCCCGAACACTTTCAATCTCACAAATCTCATCACTGCCTTGTCAAAATGCATTTCTCTTCGCTTATTACGGCCTTGTCCTTGGCTGCCATTGCTCAATGTTACGTTGCACCGGAGGTGACTAGAGCGGACAAAAACGACTGTATTACTGTCGACCAAATCGAAGTAACCCATGCTGGGCTGCTGCACCTTTCCCAACAATACGATTTTCCATTCCCAGGAGAATTTCCCGACCCCAAGAACTTCCGTGGCATGGAATCCAAAGAATGCGTTCCAGAGAGCGTCTCGCATGCTGCCTCGGACGCTATGGTCAGGATCAGCAAGGAATATGATTTCGAAAGCAAATATGCCGAGCTTATGGGGCATTCGCCTGCCGTACTTTTCAAACGGGCTCGCACTTGTCAGGAAATTAAGACAGACACTCAGTCAAGGGCAGCTAGTACTTGGAGTTGTCGATCTGCTCCGCATTTCAACGCATGCAAGAATTGCGTCGCTCTTACAACCGTTGGCTTCATTTCAGGCGTCGGAGTTTGTCTCGCCAAACAATTGACCGAGACAGTTCCCTGCTGCGTACTTGCGGCGACGGTATTTCTTGCCACATACTCAAACACTTGCTTGACCAAGTAGATACCAACAGAAAATTGGGGGCTTTTGGGCAAGAAACGCTAATGCGTGGTCGATAGAGCTGCAGAGGGTCTGTTACCAGTTATACTATGTTCAACTACATGGCCACTATGTCCCTAGGGTCGAAGTTTTAGTTAACATTGTATCAATGGTAGCTTTGGAGGGCTTTGGGGGGTGTCTAGAGGTCGTTGGAGATGTTTCAAGCACCTTGCTTTGTTTTCTTGAGCTGTCTGGCTAGCTCTTACATTCCTTTAGTATTGAATTCGAATCACAGAATTAGGTTTTCTATAATTTCTCTAACCCCGACGATTGTAATTACCAAGATAATAGCCTAGTGTATGCTAACATGTCATCAATTGCCCACTAGCGCTAAGCTTCCAAAGCTTACTCAAACGGGTCGCAGAAAAGCGGAAGACTCGACTGTATAGTTGCATCTGCGGTCTGAGGTTGCCATAACAGAAGGCCTTCAGCCATACTATAGAGAGCACTATTCGTCACCGTCTCTACCGCTGGCCAAGCTGGCATATTTGATGGATTTAGAAACTATCTCCACAAATTCCTGCCACTAAACCCGCGAAGCGCACTAAGTTTGACGTAGGATGGTACTTACTTCCTCTTTGGGCAAGATCGGTAGCTATTGCAACGAAGTTTTTTTTGATATATTGGTGTCTTGTATTCTACAAAACTCAAAGACTTGTGGCAATGAGTAGTACGTCACAAGCCTGTGGAGTTTTTTAGACTTTGTACAATACGATACCCTAACCATGGCTGACTAACGTACAAAAGGAATCGTTGTTGGAACAAGGTTCAAAAACGGTGACAACACGAATTGAGAAAACGACAACGCCCAATCGTCGTTGATTGGGACTCGCCCGAAGACCTGCAGAATCTCATGAATTGGAAAAAGCAAAAAAGGGTCTATTCTGCTCGTATCAGAACCATCCGTAAATTGTGTAAGTCGTCAAGCCTACAACCGTTGTATATTTGCTATCCCAGTGGTATCCTAATCCTGCCACTTGTCTGTTCAACAGAAATGTAATACAGCGGGAAAATAATCAGATGGAGTTGATTGTATTTGCTAACCGTAGTCTTGGAAACATCTAGTTTTGTGTGACACCATATTGTCGGTTGAATTACGCCTTAAATTAATGCTTGTACGAATATGAAAGACTATCTTATCTTGCTGGCCCTTGTGAATCAGAAACACTTGAATCAACCTCAATGAGTTGTGGCTTCGATGATTTATACACCAGAATCATCCTGTTCAATTCCTTCACTGTCCTGGAAGCTGGCCCAATCAGTGCATCCCTGCTTCAGGGTATCTGAGTCTGTCAGATTCCCAATCTGGTCATATTGCTCCACGAATTGTAAAGCAAATCCCTCTGAAGTATGCCAACCTATATGGCAATGCATCAGCCAGGCTCCAGGATTATCAGTCTCGAATGCCAACACAAGGTATCCAGACGCAGGCAGCATTGCTGTGTCTCTCCTTGGAGGGTTGTCCAACTGCAATGTCACGTCAGACGAATAGGTGCCGGATCCCTGTGCGAGGACGAAGAAATCGTGTCCGTGAAGGTGTATAGGATGTGGGACCGCCAGTGTGGTCTGAATTACGACATAGACCCATTCCCCGGCATCGGGCAATTCGATCACGGCGTTCGAGTCCGCAAATGATGTATCTCCGTCCAATATCTGCAGCAGCGTAGGATCTGACCAGTTCACCACCATGGTTGTACTATTCAGATACCAGCGGAAGAGACCATCGGTGTTGAAGCCAACAGTCGCAGCCTCGTCATTTGTGCTGTTCGAGCTCGAGACGGTTTTGGAGATGTAAGGGACGAGATTATCTGTTTCATCACCACAGCTGTCTGTGTAATCGTAGGCTGATGTCGAGGGTGTAGAAGGCGAAGAACCGTAATAAACAATACCGCGGATATCATCTGCGTTGTCATTGTCTAACGCTGTTTAGTAGGTGTCCAGAATGGCCAAACTTGGAATTGTACTTACCAGAGCAGGCCGATTGGGGAATGGCACGCATCCAGAAGTTTTCGGCTGTAGATGCTTGATCGGCTGTGACAACAATCTGTAGACGTTCAGTTTCTTGCTACGAACCTTATTGGACTGAATCGTGACTCACATCATAACGTTGACCCATCCCAATATCCAAGACTGTAGTGTTGTACGGTTCGATAGGCACTAAGTCAGATGCAATGACGGTCATGGTGTGATTGTCGATCATGAACTTGAAATGCGTGTCAACAGCACCGTTCACGAGACGGATTCTGTAGGATGTGTCCGCGGTGAAAGATACATTGTAACGATAGCCGCCATCTTCGTAGGTGTTTGTGCCGTTGATCAAACCATTGTCGAGTGTAGGCGGCCCATTGGTTTGAGCAGATAGGTAAAGCTCGTCTACTGTCTATTTGGCTGTCAATATACACTCTGAAAGTCCAATTGATGTTAGAAGTAAAGCTCTCTTACCTGATGGTCCCAGTCGTTGAGAAATAGCATTCCCAGATCTTCGTCATAATCTGCAGTCGCTGGCCCATTGATGACGATCCCGCCAAGGATGCCCTGCCAAGCCTGAAGTGCAAAATGGGAGTGATACCAGGTGCTTCCGTACTGTGTTGCCCGCCACGTGTACGTTACCGAGCTTCCAGGAGCAGTTGGGCATTGCGTTATAGATGAGACACCATCTTGATCATTTGTATAGTTTTGTCGGATACCGTGCCAATGGATACTTGTTCCGTTCTGGGAGGTTTCGAGGTTATTGGTTACGTGTACAACTACCGTATCTCCCCAGTCCGCAAATAGGGTTGGACCAGGAATAGTTCCATTTACTGCCATTGCCGACCTGGAAACTCCATCAGGTGCGACAGTTACGTCCGTCAACTCGAGCCAGTATTCACGGGTTACTCCAGTGTCAGGGACAACTAGATGTCGTTTGATTAGAGCTGTGTCTCCCCTTGTTGTTCATGAGAGGTATACCTGATGAATAATCCGTGTCTATAGAATAGTCACACCATGTTGAACGAGAGCTAGCGGTATTGCCAGAGCAAGCTGCTCGTGGAGCGAAGTGGTGGCCATGCAAATGAGTATGATGCGCTCGTAGGCCGTTGTGGGAATTGGTGGCCGAAACATGCGCGATCAGCAAACCCGCATTGAAGGCGATGGAGAAGCGCATTTTGCACTGAATATTGGAGAAGAAATGAGCGAAAATCCGTATGGTGTGAATGTTTAAAGATCAAAGAAACAGTCTGGATACGAATAGGTGATGCAGTGCCTTGTTTTTATGCCTTATTTTCCACACTGCGACGACAACGAATTCATCATCTAGGTCAGATTACGTACTCATTTCGATTCCCTAGATCGATAGCATTGCCAAAAAAAAAGGCAAGACTCGTCAGCGTTAGACCCGCTAGACCTGGCCGAGTTTTGCCAGCAATGCGACGCGTAAACAAATGTTGCGATATCGAGTCAGAGGGGAAGTTCATCATTTCCTGAACGAGCTCTAAGGACAGATGCTTGTGTCAAGCATCCCTTGAAGCTTGTGATAGCCTCACCTTCTGCCCCTGGCAAACGGGACTATCCGTGTAACGGTAGGCGCTAGCTAGTATCTTTTAGATCTCGCCCGCGCATAATCGCCCTGACTCGATACATCGGCCGTCCCGATTGTGATCCGTGCTCGACGAAAACAACATGATCCGTGCTCAACCAAGACGACTGCGCCTAAGTGATGACGATCTAAGCTTGCGTAAGGTACCAGCATGGAGATAGATCTAGAAGCGACAGAACGAAAGATTGTCCAACACGCACAGAACATAAAAGGCTAGACATATCGCAGAGCTACTCCACCAAAAGGTTTCACATCACCACACGACAGATTCAGAAAACGCATCGTCAATCATGTCAACCTTGAAGTCCGTCGCGGTTCTGTCTACTCTGCCATTCCTCACATGGGGTGCGCAAAGCCACCAGGGATCGCAAAATTTCAACTTGTATGGATATAGTGATCAATTTGGTGGCAATCCTTTGATTTATGCGGACGGTAAGCAGCATCCACAAACTACACAACTCGCGAGAAGAGGACTCATTCATCGAAGGTTATGCATATATCGGCAACATGGATGATCTGAACACCACGAATGCTGCAATCGCGCGATGTAAGTAAAGGATGTAAAGATCCAAGCAATTTACATGGTGTTAATACCTTCCCAGTTGTGTCTAACTCCAACAATGAATGGTTTGCATCGCCAAACGTAACGGTGCCAGGGGGGTCATCATGGTCCAACGCAACATTTTTTGTCCCAACAGCCCAAAACTCCAACCGCCGCGTAGGCTTTCTTGATAGCAACTCGACTTCGTCTGAAGACAAAATCACCTCGGGTTTTCGGTTCTATGGCTCCATGGCAGGACTGGTAATTGATGGAAAGTTGGAGTCTTTATGGACCGGACTCCAAGTTGGAGAGCATGTACATGCTCTGTACTGGAACGATACGAGCTTGGGTCAAATCCCTGTCACTTTGACAATTGTTCCCCCTTCCAATCCAGCAAATTAGGTAGACCATCTTAGTTCCTTGATACTAACCTATCACAACAAGCATAAGATAGATATTTATGTCTTGCTTTACCCTTACTCTAATTCCACTCTTCATAAACGTATACATTGCTACGTGAATGACAGAATCATTTCAGTCCCTACGGGTTTGATCATAGCGCTTTATACAATCCAGGCAAGTGTTCTCCAGTCCGACTTAGTGAGTGTGGGTTATAGTGTCTTTTGTACCGTCAGCTCAATATTCACAGTTGATCATGCTAAAGGAATGCCAGAAAACCGCACTTCTGCACCCTCTGCTAGTATGGTAAATTCGTCGATATCTAGTCGTTATAATGGGCATGGGTCATATTCAACAGCATCGCCTTACGTGAAGTTTGCCGCACTCACATTCGCATCCAAACTTCTTATTTGACGACAACTACATCAAGGTCACCGACCTTTTCGTATACTTGAATTGTGGGAAGAGAATCACCCTTACAACGATAATATTACAGTCACTTACTTACGAACTACAATGAAATGCGCTTATCAGGCCATATTGAAAGAAGGAAGTGCTGCAACAAGAACCAGAGTATATTTGATTTTTTTTTCGTAATCCGCGGTGTATAATTTGATTACACGGGGTCATTCTAACTACAATTTGAACCGTTTTGATGCGGCAGTCCTTTACACATAGCTACTTAGATATGCGAATAGAACCCTCCTACAAGGGGTAGCTGTTTATTCCCTTTTTAAAAGTGCCAAGGTGCAACCGCCGATGGCTAGAACGCGTGATGACGCGTTCCGACGCTCTCATGAACCGCATGAGGGAACATACGTATACTGACCGCCCCTATTCTTGGCTTATGTTAGTGCATGAAACTCTCCACCTCACTTGGCTAGAATACCCCTTAGAGAACGCGATGTCAAACCCACAGCGGGACCATGATCATACCACCCCTTTTTTCCCATTTGCCAGCTACAGGGGTTCTTAACGTACCACCAGTGAACTGCATTGAAGTTGATAGTGAGGATATTGGCGCCCCCATCCACTTTCTAGTTCCCTCAGAGTACCAAGAAACTTTCGTTATCGAGAATGCCGACGGAAACCCGGTTACGATCAAAGACTTTGTAGTTCAGGTACACAAATCCCTGAACTGGTACCTGGACCTGATATTCCATTATTGTTGAATGGCTGGTGTCCACAAAGGACCACCGCCGCCGGGAGTGATCATCCATTCTGAATCCCGAGTATTGTATTTTACTTCCTGTAAACATCATCCGTTCTTCAAAAACGCGATTTGTCAGGCCTCAGACCTTCTGATGGCCAGGGTTACCACATTCATGGAGAGGGAAACAGCCATATGTGTTGAGGAGTTCTGGAGGTCGCGGCGGAGGAGTGGAGATGCGATAGCTTCGCGCAGAGCAAATCTGCAGGGCACACAATCCTCGTAACCATTATAACAGATGCGCACACCAACTTAATCCAATGTGCACCCCTCCTCCCGTAGTATTAGATTTTAGAAGAGAACGAAATAGCATTGTCTAACCTGAAACAGCTGATACATATAAAGAAGCGCTCTGGAACCATCGCCCAGCTAGTTTCTTTGCCCGTTATCATACATCATGGATTGCATGTTTTCCACATTGATGTGCGGAATACAAGAGTGGACGGTCACAATTCCTAGCGCTTAATACGTTCGCAAGTCAGTATTATCTTATACTTAGCGTTTCCTTGATTGCGCTAAATAAGGTCACGTTTACATAAACCTGACCGACGATGTCATTAAGGATCATGTGCCCAAGATTTCATATAGGTAGTTCAGCAGCGCTACAAAGAAACGGAAGCAGACACAGTTAGTATTACTGCGTTCTTTGAACAGGCATGGTTTCCCATGCGGAAGAGTACACGTGATCCTCACAAACATATTAAAGACTGCAACAACTGGCGTAAGATCAAGACACTTCTTGGTACTCGGCTGGCGGACTTTAAGTAGCATATCACTGAACAGATCGGAGTTTTCCAGTGTTCTATAGACACTCAGATCCGATATCGCCACCAGAAAGAAGAATGTACCGTGAAGACTTCTTTCATCACCGTTGCGTGGCATTGGACTCTAACAAAGAGGATGGACAGCCTACCAAACCTCCAAAGTCTTCGGAAAGGAAATGTATAGCACATATGTATCTAAAAAAAACCGACCCGATATCAAGTCGTTGTAAGAAGACGTGAAAGACAATACCCTGGTTCAGTGAGGAGATCGGACCAGAGAATACAGCAAATTAGTGGCACATGGTCTTTGTGAAGAAGTATCTGATGGGTAATGGGGTATAATAGTAACTTGTCTCGACTACAGAATCAGAGATTGATGCCTGAGAACATGGAAAAACATTCAAGGCAAAACGATGTTCACATGAGGATGCAACACGAATTTTGTTTCTTAGCCTGATCTCAGTGTCAGCGCTAATGGTCATCACTATAGAAATCATCCAGCAACCCACCTGCGTGTAGAACATCTTGCTCTGTGCGCTGAGCCCCTCACTTTTCTGGACCAGATCGTCAATCTTCACACCTCGCTCCAACACACTCTCGATAGTCTTGTGGAGCACGATCTTTGTTTCATCGAGTTCCTTTTGTATCTTCAATGTACTGTCCGCATTCTCGGGATCCTGGTATTTCTTAATATAATCCTTCAGCTCTGGAAACGACAACTTGGGGTTGCCTGCTACAAAGCTATTGTAAGCGGACTTTGGGTATTTGGAGTTGAACTCGTCGAGGACTTTGCGGAGCAGGCGGTGTGCAGCAAGGCTAGGGTATTCTTCATCGGTCACGACAACGCCGCACACAGGGTCGAAAGGGGAATAGCTGTGAAACATGTATCCTGCCCGTATAGTTAGCAGAGAGCAACCCTGAGAGCCACCTTGTCCTACCTTTCTCCAGAACATCTGTGGGCTCATTCTTAGGTGTTCTCTGAGCAATAGTACCAGCCGCAAAGGTAGTCTAGTCACGCTGTAAGTGTCTGTATCATTTGCGCTCCTGCCGCATCCGAGTTTGTATGGCCTCGTTGGTGCTAACGTACGAACTCGCTGATGCCTCCACGCGCGAAAAAGCTGTATGAGCTGAGGTCCTCCTCGCTCGTCAGCTCAACAGCAGGTTTCGTGTCGTTTTTGAAAATCTGCACTCTGTTAGGCACCAGACGTAGTTGTTTAGCAGCGGTGAGGGAACGCTCACGCCGATGTAAACGAGCTTCATGATGGCGGCTTATCGCGGGGCGTTGGGAGTGGTCCTTTGCGGTTTTATAAACGAGTTGTATAAGAAAAAGCGCACTGTTTCTGGAGTTCTGCAACAGGATGTACCCAAATGGCGATGCTTGGGATGCGACTGTTGCAGCGGTCCGTCCGCCTCATGGCCAAGGTGACAGGGTGACGCTGCTTATGTCATGGCGCTAGTGCATGAGGGCGGGGCATGTCTGGGCGGATTACTCCACTGGCATCATTATCGACTTTGCCAAGCCGTGGACCAAAGGCAACAATTCTCTTTTACACCGCAGACATCATCAACCACGATTCGCCCCCGACCGTGTCACCCGCTATGGAAAACATTCAAGTGCAATGGCTCGAACAACTTCAGGCCATGCGCAAGGCCATCGCCGAACTAAACCTGCCCGCTGCTGATGCTGAAGAAACACCCCCATACGGCCATGATATCAATTTCGACGACGATGACGACTTGTCCAAAACCGCCAGTGGGGACGACATCTGGGACATCATTGCTGATGATTATGAAGAAGAATATAGTAGCGATCATTTGGACCAGCTGGCGCAAATGTCTACCTCAAGTAACACCTATGACGCACGATGGCTAGCGGCAAAGTGTTCTGAAGTCGCTCGCAGCAGTTCTGGCCTGGATGCTGCAACGCTGAAAGAGCAGATATCTGCTATTTTATCTAGCGACAGCAATGGTTGGTGTTGATGCAAATAACTTTAACACGCCGCCAGCTGATTGAGAATAGATGAAGAATTGCAAATGATGCTCTCAGACATTGTAGGGTATGGAGAGCTAGACCTTGTAGCCGATCTCATTTCCCATCGCAAAAATATTTTGCGATCGCTGCACGAACCAGCAGTCGCCCAAGACAATGGTGTCATGGGTCGCTTGCAGACTCGTGCCGAGCGCGAAGAAGCGCTACGACGTGCAGACTGGGGGCACAAGAATGCATCGCTAGCACCGGCAATGGATCGCACTGGGCCTCAATATCCTCATGTCTACAAAGCCCATGATGCGGGAAACAAGCTTTCGGCCTATGGCAAAAAGTACGCCTTGCCCCCAAACACGGTGCACCGTGATAACAACTTGTATGAGGAGTATGAAATCCCAGCCGTTCCTGTAGGTACAATCGGTGCGGGGCGAAGACTGATCGAAATTCAAGAATTGGACGGCCTTTGTCAACGCACCTTCAAGGGTTACAGGACTCTCAACCGTATGCAGAGTTTGGTGTATCCTGTTGCGTACAAGACAAGCGAGAACATGCTTATTTGTGCCCCCACTGGCGCTGGTAAGACAGATGCAGCTATGCTTACTATTCTAAATACTGTGGCAAAGAATGTCGTGCCAAACCCTATTGTCGAACCCGAAGCAACTGACTTCGAAGTTATGGCGGAAGACTTCAAGATCATTTACGTAGCACCTATGAAGGCGCTAGCTGCTGAAGTCACTGAAAAACTCGGGAAGCGTCTCGCGTGGTTGGGGATTAAAGCCCGAGAGCTTACAGGTGACATGCACCTTACCAAGGCCGAAATTCTCGACACTCAAATTATCGTTACTACTCCCGAAAAGTGGGACGTTGTTACAAGGAAAAGCACTGGTGATACCGAGCTTGTTCAGAAAGTCCGGCTTCTTATTATAGACGAAGTGCACATGCTACATGACGAGCGTGGCGCTGTGCTGGAAAGCTTAGTAGCACGCACCCAGCGGCAAGTTGAAAGTACACAGTCGCTCATTCGAATTGTTGGCCTCTCAGCTACACTACCCAACTATGTTGACGTGGCTGATTTTCTTCGCGTAAACAAGATGGCTGGACTGTTTTACTTTGATGCCTCGTTCCGTCCAGTCCCATTGGAACAGCATTTTATCGGTGCTAAGGGCAAGCCTGGATCTGCAAAGTCACGTGAGAATTTGGAGAAGGTCTCATTCGACAAAGTCGTCGAAATGCTCAAACTTGGACACCAGATCATGGTTTTTGTCCATTCAAGAAAGGACACCGTAAAGACAGCTAGACGGTTGTATGAAATGGCTATGGAAGAACAGTGTACCGACCTCTTTGACCCGCAAAATCATCCTCGATATGAGAACGCTGTACGCGATATGAAACAGTCCAAGGGTCGGGAATTAAGAGAACTGTTAAGCAAAGGCATGGGTACTCATCATGCTGGTATGCCTCGGTCTGACAGGAACCTGATCGAACGTCTCTTTGCGGAAGGTGTCCTTAAGGTTCTCTGCTGTACGGCTACACTTGCCTGGGGAGTCAATCTTCCTGCCGCAGCAGTTCTCATCAAAGGAACTCAAGTTTATAATGCCCAAGAAGGCAAGTTCACAGACCTTGGCATCCTTGACGTTTTACAAATTTTCGGACGTGCCGGTCGTCCTCAGTTTCAAGACAGCGGTATCGGCTTCATCTGCACAACACACGACAGGCTCGACCATTATATGCGTGCTGTGACTGAGCAACAACCTATAGAGTCAAGATTTTCGACTAGACTTATCGATAATCTTAACGCTGAGATTTCTTTGGGTACAGTCACGACAGTCTCTGAAGCGGTAACCTGGCTCGGATATTCATATCTGTTCGTACGCATGCAAAAGAGCCCACTGATGTACGGAATCGAGTGGTCCGAGATACGCGATGACCCTCAGCTGGTCGGAAGACGGCGCAAACTCATCATCGACGCAGCGCGAACATTGCAGAGAAGCCAGATGATCATCTTCAACGAGACCACCGAAGACCTGCGAGCTAAAGACGTCGGTCGTATCGCCAGTCAATACTATGTGCAACAATCCAGTATCGAGATCTTCAATGCAATGATGCGACCTCGCAGTACAGATGCAGACGCTCTAGCCATGGTTAGTATGAGTGGTGAGTTCGACCAGGTGCAATCACGAGAGAGCGAAGAGAAGGAGTTATCGGCACTCAAAGAGCATGGGCACGTTATAACTGAAGTCAAGGATGGCTATGCTACCTCACATGGCAAAACGAACTACCTACTTCAAGCACACATCTCCAGAGCACGCCTGGAAGACTTCACCCTCGTTTCAGATACCAACTACATTACTCAAAACGCAGCGCGCATCGCACGCGCCTTATTCATGATAGCGCTCAACAGGCGCTGGGGTTATCAGTGTCTGGTACTTTTAAGCCTCTGCCAATCTATCGAACACCGATGCTGGTCGTTCCAACATCCGTTACATCAGTATGACCTCCCGCAGCCGGTTTTGAGAGCTCTCGATCACAAGAATCCCTCTATACAGACGCTGAGGGATATGGATGCGACCGAGATTGGAGACATGGTTCACAACAAGAAAATGGGAAGCGTGATCTCAAAACTGATGACGAACTTCCCCACGTTGAGCATCGAGTCCGAGATTGCCCCACTAAACAGGGACGTACTTCGAATCCGACTGTTTCTCACACCAGATTTCGTTTGGAACGATCGTCATCACGGTACCTCTGAGTCATTCTGGATCTGGGTGGAAAATTCCGAGACATCGGAGATATTCCATCACGAGTTCTTCATTTTGTCACGGAAGAAGCTATACGACGACCATGAACTAGACTTCACGATTCCCCTCTCTGATCCTCTCCCGACTCAAGTTTACGTTCGAGCTGTATCCGATCGCTGGCTCGGAGCAGAAACTGTGCACCCCATATCATTTCAACACCTCATCCGGCCAGACACCGAGAGCGTGTACACAGATCTCTTGAATCTACAACCTTTGCCAATAGCTGCTCTGAAGAACCCCTTGTTGGAGGAGGTCTATGGACAACGCTTCCAGTATTTCAATCCTATGCAATCGCAGATATTCCACTGCTTGTATCATACACCTGCCAACGTCTTGCTCGGGTCACCTACTGGTAGTGGTAAAACTGTTGCTGCTGAGCTGGCCATGTGGTGGGCATTCCGTGAGAAGCCAGGCTCAAAAGTCGTTTACATAGCTCCCATGAAAGCCCTCGTTCGGGAGCGCGTACAGGATTGGGGGAAGCGCCTAGCGGGGCCGATGGGCCTGAAGCTCGTTGAACTGACTGGTGACAATACACCAGATACGCGGACTATCCGTGATGCTGACATCATCATCACAACGCCTGAAAAGTGGGATGGCATTAGCCGTAGCTGGCAAACACGTGGTTATGTTCGTCAAGTCAGTTTGGTCATCATTGACGAGATCCATTTGTTGGGTGGTGATCGCGGCCCGATTCTGGAGATCATTGTATCGCGAATGAACTACATTGCTTCACAAAAGAAAGACGGCTCCATTCGCCTGCTTGGAATGTCAACTGCATGCGCAAATGCAGCAGATCTTGGTAATTGGCTCGGTGTCAAGGAGGGTCTGTTCAATTTCCGGCATTCAGTGCGCCCTGTCCCTCTGGAAATCTTCATTGACGGCTTCCCGGAGCAAAGAGGCTTCTGCCCACTCATGCAATCTATGAATCGGCCTACATTCCTTGCGATCAAAGCGCATTCACCCGACAAACCAGTCATTGTTTTTGTAGCTTCAAGAAGACAAACTCGTCTGACCGCTCGCGACCTCATCAACTTTTGTGGGATGGAGGACAACCCTCGTCGCTTCCTGCGCATGTCAGAAGAAGATTTGGCTTTGAACCTAGATCGTGTCCATGATGAATCATTGCGAGAGGCTCTAAGCTTTGGCATCGGCTTGCACCATGCTGGTCTTGTCGAATCAGATCGTTCGCTATCAGAAGAGCTTTTTGCAAATAACAAGATTCAAATCCTTGTTGCCACCAGTACTCTTGCCTGGGGTGTTAATCTTCCAGCTCATCTTGTTGTGGTCAAGGGTACCCAATTCTTTGATGCAAAGACAGAAGCGTACAAGGACATGGACTTGACCGACGTCTTGCAGATGCTTGGCCGTGCTGGACGCCCCCAGTTCGATGACTCTGGTATTGCGCGTATCTTTACACAGGACGCTAAGAAAGAGTTTTACAAGCACTTCTTACACACTGGTTTTCCTGTTGAGTCGTCATTGCACAAAGTCCTGGATAACCATCTTGGTGCAGAAATCTCAGCTGGCACCATTGCTACAAAACAAGATGCCTTGGACTACCTCACTTGGACGTTTTTCTTTCGCCGTCTCCATAAAAACCCATCTTTCTACGGTCTTGAGATCTCGGCTGAGGAGCATAACACAGTAGCGGCACAGTCCATGGCAAATGAATACATGGTTGGGCTGGTAGAGACATCATTACAGGAATTGAACGAATCATCCTGCGCAATCGTCGAGCCGACGGGCGAGGTTGACTCCACGCCACTGGGGAAGATTATGAGTTACTACTACCTCAGCCACAAGACCATTCGCTTCCTCGTCCAGAACGTAAAGCGCAATGCAACTTTCGCAGAAGCTCTAGCTTGGATTTCCCACGCTACCGAATACGATGAGCTTCCTGTCCGGCATAACGAAGACCTGATCAATGCAGAGCTTTCAAAGGCTTTACCAATACCTGCCGATGAATTCGGCCTGCCGATGTGGGACCCGCATGTCAAAGCCTTCTTACTTCTACAAGCCCATTTCTCGCGCATTGATTTACCTATCTCAGATTATGTGGGTGATCAGAACAGTGTGCTGGACCAGAGCATTCGTATCGTACAAGCCACAATCGATGTGCTTACTGAACTCGGCTATCTTTCTTCATGCGAGACTGTGATATCTATCCTGCAGGCCATTAAGTCGGCACGCTGGCCTACCGATGGTCCACTCTCCATTCTTCCTGGCGTTGACGTTGAAAGAGAGAAGAAGCGTCTCGAGCACCCAAGAGCTAGACCGAAGACATTGATTGAAGCCACCTTAATCACTGAAGCCGATCTCGAACGCGCTGGAAAATTTGCTGGTGTTTCGCATGGTGGCCTGAAGCGTTTTACTGAACCCCTATCTCGCTTGCCACGCCTAGAACTTCATCTGGGTCAAGTGAATGCTGTCGCTCTCGAGTTCAAAGCAATGCGTCGGAACTCCGCAAGGATGCAACAGGGCGGTATACGCATATATGCGCCCCGTTACCCTAAACCTCAAACCGAAGGTTTCTTCGCCATTGTTTCGTACTCGGGCACCGACGAAATTGTGGCCCTTAAACGCGTCAACTGGCCTGACCTGAGCAGGAATGCAGGGGTTGATCGAGCGAGACGGGGCAAACAGTCGATGGGAAATGATAGTCGCTCAGTCTTGCAGGCCTCAGTCAAAGTATCGCTGCCACCCGAGGCGCAAGGTAAGAGATTGAACATCTTACTACATAGTGATTCCTATCCTGGGATGAGGTGGGAGATCGAGAATGTCGAAATTCCTGAGGCACCGTCGGTAGATGCCCATGGGAAAGAGAAAGAAAAAGAGTGACTTTCGCAAAGTCGGAAAACTGCTAGCTTCTGATTTCAACTCTAGAGAGTCAATGATGCTACTTCATACTGATATACGCATACAATGGATGGTCCACATCATCAGCAATAGCATCTTTATATGTATCGTAATGATCACATTTCAAGATATCATCGCGTGGCTCACCTATGACCTCTTGTTCCAGGAACAGGGGTTCTTCTTTCTTTACGAAGTCTCTCCTCCAAAGCCTTGTAGTACTGGCCGAAAGTTTTTGTGTCCTCATGATCCGCACCTGAATCTTTCACTGCACCCTCGTACAAATTCTTGTAGAGTTGCAACACTTCAATAGTGTTCATGTTCGTGTTTCGTTCTAACACGCCACCTAAAGCCCAGCTTGCTTCCCAAGCGCGACAGGGTCTTGAGTTGTCGGATTTAAGATGGTTCGACAAATCCAGCCGAGCCAGTTTTTCTGTTTTGTCTAACTTGCCTAGGTGAGTAAGCGCAAGGGTGAGCAAAAACGTGATATCAAAATCGTCTACATCAGGCGCCTGAAGCCATTACTGCGAGGACTTTTAGAGGCATCTAGAGCTTGGTGCAGAAGAGGTACTGCTTCACAATATGTTTCATGCGCCACAAGTACGTATGTCAAACAGATATTTGTCCCTGCTGATTTTAAATAATCTGCTTCATATCTTTCCAAATCTGCCAAAAATGCACGCTCTTTGTGACAAATGTTCAAGGTGACAGCACTCTGCATCTGAGAGCTGGCCAATTCCAAAGGAATTTACTTGCGATATAGCCAAGCCGATCAACTCGTCGGGATGCCAATGTGGCCGAAAGTGTTCGAAACGCCTGCTTCCATATAGTGGAGGCTTCAATGCATTGATTGTTACGAACGAGAACATTCATGGAGTTGGACGCCCATATCAAAATCATGTCGAGTTGCTGATACCACGGTACATGGCCTTTGCCCTGTGGAAGTTTTCTGGCGATAGCCTTGGCCTCGACACAGGGTTTGGTGTCCAACCGCGCTTCTAACGCACATAAGTTGGCCAGGAGCCTTGTCTCTTTCTCATGGACATCATATTCGATGCCATTGTCGCTCGAGACGCTGGCCTTGCCTGGAGCCTTTTCTGCGTCCTCTATAGTAAGTTGGGAATACGATACAAATTTAGAACGCAAAGGAAAAAAAAAAGATGAGATGTTGAACGTGCTCTTCCGTGCGGGCATCTCTTTGAGTTATATTTGAGCCCTTTGTACCCCGGGCTGGTTCCGTGAGTGACTAGATTGAAAACGCCGTTGCAAGGCCGGTGCGGAGAAGGGAGATGGTGATACTGCTCCACGCTCAAATTCAATATTACAATGCATACGTTTGGTGGAGTCCTCTAACAGCAAGTACCGGAATCAATCAAACTGATTATTCTTATGATTTTTGGGCAAGCAATACGATACGCGACGAATCACTCGTTAAACAATTTGTTGTCTCGCGAGGCACAATTCACGTCTCTTGTGTTAGGGTGCAATAAGGGTTCAAAACTCCCAGTCTTTAGTGTATTCAGCCCGCTTGTACGAGGCCTGTTTATCGGTGCCAAGATAACTGGACGAAGCTTGAATGCGTTCATGGAAGATTCGCCGAGAGAGCATCTAACCCGATGAATTATCGTTGAGCAAACATATAATGTTGATCACACTCTGGCAGTAACAGGGGTGGAACTAAGTATTTTAGTACGCGGTGTAATCGTCATAATCACTAATAACAACTCAAGATTATTTTTAAAAAAACATACGGCTATTTTCAGCTGATCCGAAGTCTAGTACAGTAAGAACTGTTTAGCCCTTGGTAAGGTTGTGTGTGTGTGAAAATAGTTCTACCGGACACCAGGTAGTAACTTTACAGGAGCGACTTGAATCCATCGATCTTTAGAAAGTATTTCTCACACTTTCATGAAGTAGATACACATATAGTATACACCTGAGTCGCTCTTTTATCTTCAAATATTCAGTCCATCCGCGCAATTGGATCCTACACAGCAGAAGCTTGCGCGGCCGTGTCCCTCGCTTCCCTCCACATCCTCGTCTTCTTCGCCAAGAAATCCGCACCCTTACTACTCAACGGTTTCGAAAACTCCACTCGCTTACGTGATAACCCAACCACAGTGCGTGCTTTTCTCTTTCCCTTCTTGACTGTCCTCAGTGGCCTACCGGTGCTCAACCCACGCTCCCATAGCGCATAGTTGACCACCTTGTCGAGACCGATCTTGCTTCGCTTTTCCGCCTTTGTTGCCTTGACGCGGCGAAGCTCGACATTGCCCATGTTGATCAAGTCGCCAAGGTCAACTTTCCGCTTTTTCTCGGCGGCAAATGCGACCTGTTGCTTAGCCTTTTCGCGCGCCTTTTGGCCTTCTACGTGGATAGTAGAGAAGAGACTGGTGGGCTGGGGCTTGGCGGCTAGACAGAGGCTATTGTACAAATCTCCAAGAGTGTTTGCAGAAGAGAGATCTGGGTCAGAGATACGATGACCTGTCAACTGGTAGAGACGTTTGTAGAGCTAGGCATATTAGATTGGTATTCATGAAGAAACTACCTTGGAGAGCACTTACAGCAAATTTGAGGTTGATGTCAGTTACTTTGATTTGTCGCCACTTTGTCTCTTCGGGTTTGATGGCACATGCACTTGATTGACTCTGGTGTACAGTTTTCTTCAAAGCTGCAATGTCTTCGGCCAAGCGCTGCGCCCTATCTTCGAGGATTGAGGTTCGCAGCTCACTCCTCGGCTCTTTAGCAGGTTGATATTCAGACTTCAAGGTCTGCGGCTCGGCCAAAGCTGAGGTTGAGGTTTCTGCGGGTGCGGCGTCGTCAACCTTCGCACCCTCGACAACCGGTTCTTGGGCAGGCTTATTACGAGGCACAGGGCGGTTCGACATGAAGTCAAAGGGCTTTTTCTCAGCATCTATCTTGACCACAGCCGCCCGCTTGTGTGCTGGTGTGGCAGGGTCCATCGTAGGAAGTTGTTCTTCTGTCGAAACCGTGTCCTCGCCTTCCTCCACAAGGAGTTCTGCAGATTCCTCGAGCGCAGGCTCCCAGGTTGGCGCGCTTTGCATAGTCTCTAGAAGCTGTTCAAGACTCTTGTGTTGAGGGAAGGTGAGGGCGAGATCTCCGCTCTGTGTCTTGACTAATTTGATATCCTTAACCCAGCGTGGTACATCGTAAATTCCGCGGTTTGCAAACCTGGAGAAATCTATATCAAGTCCAGCCTGCTCCATGGCATGAATCTCAGCAACAGCCTGGGTGAAGCGGTTGCGCAACTCGCTTGGGCGAGTGACCTTTGTGTGGAGACCGAAGTTATAGTCTGTATATGGGCGCTTCGTCTTTTCATGGACAGTTTGTGCCATCATTAGGTTCTCGTCCTTGAGCGTGTATGGGGTTCCGGTGAGCTCTTCAATGTCGTCTGCCATCTCCAACGTAAGCGGGGTGTAGGTCCGCAGCGTGAGCTTCTCGAATTCCTTGGCCATGTCCTTCTCCACCTTTTGCCTCAACCATTCTTCTCCGCCCACACGCTGAAGTCCACTGATATTTTCAGATGGCTTGTAATGGGGAAAATTGGGGCTGTCTTCCTCGAGCACCTCCTCATACTCGCCCTGTTCTTCAGGCGCTATTCGGACTGGAGATGTTGGATCGTATGGGTCGACATGTGCGCCAATTGGTTCTGAGTCACCAAGGAGTCGCTTCTGCCATCGCCGCACAAACTGCTGGTGCTTCTTTTTGTCTTGTTTTCCGGGGAGGAGAAATGAATTGGGGGCGGTTGTGGAAAAAGCGGCAGCGCTGCGCAGGTGAGTGCAAGGTGAGCGGGCGCAGCGACTAGGCAGTGGGGAGACTCTTTGGCATATGGAGGCGTAGAGCGAGTTCGATGGGTCGGTTGCCCGCGAAGGGCGCGGTATTCGGCGCATTGGGTCGAGATGCGGAGTGAGCAACTTCTGCTAGAAATCCCTTCGACATGCAATTGACGGGCCCGCCAAGACGCCGAATTCCAACCAATCACGGCCAACGCAGCCCCGAGCATCTCTCGCTCTGCTACTCCAGCTGCGTCAGCAAATCTATGGTAGTCATGACATACACGAAAATGCTCTCGATTGAATCATATTACTGGGTATCATCTAGGTAAACTTCTTCGCCAGCCACGTCGATCCCTTCTCGTCATACTCCGCCTTCGTTACAAGTACCTCTTTCATCAGGTTCGGTTGGCTGGCAAAATGTGCTCCTCCTAGCCATGTGTGCTTGATGGGGTCTTCTGCCCTGGCTACATTCAAAATATACTCTATCGGAACCAAAGCCCTTAGCTCCATCTTCAGCCGTTCTATGAAGCCAGTGATGAGGGAATTTCCACCCACGACAACTATGTTTGCCAGCAAGCCGACTTTCAGGGCTTCTGGGAGTACGCTTAATGACTCCATAATTGCACCGGGAAGACCGACTTCCTGAATACCAATATCTGAGGGGTTGAATAGCAGCTCCGGCACAGCAAACCGCTCGTTGCCCAGAGGCAGCAAGTCCTCCCTTGGTCCCTGCAGTGGCTGCAAACCGCGGCGCATCCGTGATTTTGCGGGGTCGTGCGGGCGCGCATGGCCATGTATCGCGTTTTCGTAATCTGGCAGCACATAATCGACAACTATGCTCGAATCCAGCTCTCTTTTGGCGCCCAGTCGACCCTTCCACGTCCGCTCTAGATCTGAGGCGAACTGTTGTGACGACGGCACAACATAAGAGACGGCTTCCTTGATCTCGTTGAGCAGATATGTTTCCTCCATCATGTTGTAATGGCGCAGGGATGACAGCTCTTTCAAGTAGTTGGTAAGAAGCTTCCCGCCGACCGTAAGCCGCCTTACGGCTGGTTGTATGAGTTTGCCGTTGTATATAGGTAGAACAGTCGTATCGGAGTAGGACGTGTCGATGACCAGAAGGCATTCTTGCGGTAGTAACGATAGCGACGAGGCAGCGCCGCTGTTGTATGCATTCAGCGTGGCGCCCACGCATCTGTAGTAGGCAGCAAACTCGAACTGCTCGAAGACGATCTCGTCGCAGTTCTTCTGAAGCTCTTTCGGGCAGTTCGGTTTCTCTGTTAGAAGCAGATTCGTTTCTTTCGGGTCACACTATGCACTATATCAGCCAACACAACCTCACAGTCTTAGCAAATGTGCATACCCACCCTCAGCCCCTCCCCCGCAGTCTCGCTCATGAATTCATGCTCCCAGATGGCCTTCTCAGCCTCCCAGTTGACAATGAAGCCTTTCTCCACTGGACGCCGGAACGCCAGTTCCCCAAAGTCTTTACACGAATCAAGCTCCGCACCGACATACGTGAGTTTGTCGCGCGTGCTGCGCGCGATGCAGTTTGGTATCACGCTGCAGTTGTCGTATGTGGGCTCAATTGTTGCTGAGACTAGGCCGGCTTTGATAGTATAGGCGCCATTATCTACAACTAGTGTTTTGTTTGGTGGTGCAGGAGCCGACTTCTTGGAGCCCTTGGGTGGCATTGTTCGTGTGACGGTTCATCAACTCGCGGCGCGCAGGTTCAATCACCTCCAGCGCCTGCTCACGTGCTGCCCCACTCTTATCGAACACAACCACCATCGCCGAAATGCTCCGAATTACTGTTGCCTGAACTGGATCTTCCTTTGCAATTAGAATGCGCGCGTTATTCGGAAGTATCTCAGCTACTTTCGACCCCAATGCGGATCACGTGGTACCTTGAGAGGAGACGGGCTCAGAAAGGAGCTGTAGCGAACCTGATGCATACGTCATTTGGGAAGACATAAAACCAAAAGGTATGTGGAAAGCTTGGTCCAATCTCCATTAAGTGAGTGTGCAATTGCCAGACGTTCTCTTGGTCGTGAAGCCAGCCTCACCAAGCACCGCAGCACCACGCGTATTGGAGATGTGGAGCCTGCATGACGACACACACCCCCGCATTCGACTTATTGCTTCTCTCGTTACAGTCTTGTTTATGATGCGCATACCACTTGGCATACCTTAGAGCAATACGTTTGCTCGTATACTATATAATTACACGCCCACTAGTCTATGACGTTCATCGGGCTTTCGTAACAACACGCGACCAACTTGAGTCCATCAGCACCATCTTCAATCCAGTCCTTTCAAAGCCACTTACTCGAACCAGATCCTAAAGATGGATGACTGGCAAGATCTCGCGTTCTCATCGCGACACATGCACAATCGCACTGGGCGCAACGGCAAGTCTAAACACACGAGCGCCTTTGATGTCCGCAAGACATTCGCCAGTTACTCTGTCAAGTGCCCAGCCTGGCAAAAGGTTCTGAGTGCAAACGGCGATGCGCAACTAGACCAAGAGGCTTCCTTGGAACTATACCGGCTAACGGAATCTGGCGAGGGTGTCGTCGGCGAACTCGTCCTGCCAGGAGCACTGCGGTCCTCGGTCATTTTAGCCGGCAGTCGAGACACTCTGCGGAGAGCCGTTGCAGACGTTGAACCAGGCGACGAGGCAGCTGCAAATGGAGAAGATAGCGAACAAGAAAATGGTAGTAGCGACAGCTTCACGGAACCAGAATCGCCCGCGAAAACACGCTTTGATACTTTCGAGAAGAACAGCTTCCGCTCGCCCAAGTTTTGGTTCTGCTGGAGCGGCGTACCCTCTGGCAGTGTGCTGCAGCCTGCCTCGAAAGGAGCACGTGTTTATGAGTCTGACATGGGGTACATTGTATTCTCTGGAAATGACTGTCGCAAGTTTAAAGGCACCATTAATTGCGCTCCGTTGAAATGGAAGAATGTGGCCATCACTGGACACAAACTTGTTGCGCGATCGGAATCTGATACCCAAGTGACGTGGGGCAAGGATGAGGTTCTGCTGTGATGAGACAGACGCGTTACGAAAGTGTATTTATCATGTTGTCAAGAATCATTTTGATTCTGGATTTTGATCTTATTCGAAGGATAAGGTGTCTTCTTTTCACATGGGAAATCCATATCGTATCAATCCTGTTGCATTTATTAAGTGCGTACAGAGGCTATGCGTTTAGAAGGCTTGAGTAACGACACTGGTCAATCACGGCTTAAGTGACGGGATTTTGATCCCATGTGGTCATTTTCAAAAGGTAGATCACAAGAACAGACAAAACAACTTGCTGCGCTGAACAAGTTGTTGGAACACCTAATGCGTCTCGACAGCTGATCTCCCTCACAATTCCCACGCGGCCTTTGCAATCATGTAGTCATGATGTACAGACAAAAATTCCATCATCCACCTTCCTTCCGCAGAGCTATTTCCACCAAGTACCTGCCAAGATGTAAGTGCAGCCCACTGCACAGCAGGTGAAGCAAAATCTGTTTTTCCGCGTAGGGATCTGTGCTGTAGATAATCTGGTATGCTCCGGGCTATGTCGACGCCAGCCGCATAGATGGAAACGGCGTTGATATCAATCTGGGAACCCGCATACGTTGTTTGCTGCCAGACAAACGGCAGAGTCGGCTGCAGGTTCTCAGTAGCCTCGATGGCCTGGAGGACAAAAATTAAAGTAGTACTATACAACATAAACATGCGTGCAACAGAATCGTCCCGGAATCGATAAACTGTATGGAACATCTGTGGAGCATCTGCAAGGATCGCATCAAGGTCGTCTTCAGTAACATGGGCATTACTGTCTTCGTGATCCCACCGCTCTTTCCAGGACTGCAGAAAGGCCAGTAACTCCATAGCCTTTGTCCTGATTGTTTCAACCCTTTCTAAGCACATGGGATCAAACATATCCCATGTTTTGGCCAACTCATCGCTTGCGGCATTCAGCACCGAGCAATCTGCAAGTACATCATGGAGCTCTCGTTCATCTATTGGTTCCAGAGAAAGAGCTGTTTGTAATACAGCCTTCCACCTTGGTCTTGCAAAGATGGATGGGCTCCTATTACGCAGAGATGCAATCAACACCATGTGTCGCACCCCCTTGTACATCTCCAGAATCTGAGGTGATGCGTATATTAGCGAACCTGGGTCACGAAGTGCCAGAAGCTTTTCTAGTCCCAGCATATGCTTGAGCCAGTTCTTGGGTCCGCTGGGTAGGTAGAGCTCTAGCATGGCCATGATGCTGATGACGTTAATGATGTCATCGCGGATGTGACATCCTGGGATGCTGAGAGCTTGATTCAGCTGCTGAAGCACTACACTGTGCATGTTGTAGCCCTTGACGAGGATTGCATTTTGGCGATGCTGTGAACCGAAGAATAGCGTAGCAAAGGTCAGGGCACTTCGAATAAAGAGAGAATTATCTTCAACTCTCATTGAGTTCCGAGCAACAGCCAGATCCGAGACTTGTAGTTTCTGCAGTTCCAGATCGATGGGACCATTCGGAAAAAGATGGCGACGCAGATAACAGATGTAGACCTCGTTTTCGTTAAGCCTTAGTCCCAGATCCTGCACTAGGGGCTCGCAACTGGGAGAGACTGAGGGTGTGCCTTCGACATCGTGCCTCTTCCAAGAAGCTTTCACTTCTCCATCTGTCACTTCGCTCGATGACTTCTGTGTCCGCCGCGATTTGACAATCTTTCCCTCTACAAATACGAGCGTCTTGGGGCCGTCGCAAGCAACACCAAGCTTCTGGCATCGTAGGCAAACGGGCTGGGTCTCGTCTTGGACAGAAATGTTAGTCTGCCGTTGTGGGGCGGGCCGAAGGATGCTACTTACCGCACTTGATGCGCCGCTTGCGGCAGGTGGAGCAGCCCTTGGAACGACCGGCTACATTGACCATGGGTAGACACGAAATGCACACGACCAGAACAGATGTAGTATATCAAACGAGGGGTAATTCAGGTGGTGAGATGGATCAGGCAACCACTTCAGCATGGCGATATGTACATGATCCAGGGACTAAGCCTATTGTGGCGCTAGCCTCGCGCAATGAGACGCAATAGGAGTAGCGCTGGTGGGATTCCTCTTATCCGGCCTTACATTTTGTTTGATTTCACCAAGTTTAGAAGACCCTGTGGCGCTCGGCCTATCTCGCATGAGAAGAAAAGCCAATCCAGAATTCTGGCACTGGTACTACCAGAAATCCGCGCGAAAAGCCGCAACAGGGATAGTCAGCTCTACAGCACTCTGCCATACGATAGCCTTAATAGATATAAAAGGTGAAGATTTGCCTTAACAAAGATACCATCCAAACATCATCTACACCAACAATTGCAGTATTCAAGATCCCTTCAACACAAAGTTTTAACCATCAAGACCATTTCTCAGACGCGTACGCTACCCGGATCGAGTGACCATGACCGTCACAGCAGCCATCGATATCGCGGCGCCTCCCACCCTCGTGCGGGCCAAATTCCTCGACTTTGCCGCCCTGCCAGAATACCACTCTACATTCTTCGGCTCCATAACACCCCTCGGCGCCCTCGAGCCCGGTAATAAGATCCGCGTCCACTTTGGACAGGGGGGTCAGAAAATGGATGCTACCATCAAAGTACGTTTATCTTATTTTGTCCTTGTTTACATCGAATATCTGTCGGGCCAGTTTGGTAACCGAAATACTAGGAGAATAAACCTGAGGTTTTTACCTGGACCGGCAGCATACCATTCCTCTTTACGGGTACGCATTATTTCCTATTCGAGCCGAGTATACAGATACCCGGGGGGTGTCGCTTTACGCAGCGCGAAGAATTTAGTGGGGCACTGGGGTGGCTGATGGGCGGCGGCGTTATAGCCAGGCAACTAGGCTTTGCGGAGAAGACAAGGGAAGGCTGGGGCGTTTTCAACGCGGACCTTAAGAAATGGTGTGAGAGGGGAAACTGAAAGATGATTGCGCCTTTTCTATGTAACATCTACTGGGCCATGTGCATCGGGCTATTGGAGGAGATTTTGATTGGATATCTTATATGCTGGTTTCGCTAACTCCTGCTGACGCTTTATGTAAGCTTCAGACTGCTGTTTTAGTCAGAATATCTAATTTTAATACATATCATGATTAGTCGATGCCGCTTCATGCCCTGACCATAAGAACCCATCCCTTAAATGCCACTCTGGCACAAAGCAGCAGCGCCGCACTACCAAATAGCAGGCATCCGCCAAAGATCCATAAATCGTGGAACCCGCTATGTTCTTGGATTGCGCCTCCAATAGGCGTACCGACCAGAAGCCCTACAGCTACAACAGCAAAGCTCTGACCTAATCTAGTGCCGATCTTTTCTCGCGCGTCGGTGCTCAAGTGTACAACGATCGTGGGGGGCAGGCTGACAAAGGAACCGGAGAAGAAGCCATAGCATGCCATGAGCACGATGATACCTGCTGAAGAGGAAACGGCCATGAAACACAAACAGAGAATGCCGGACACGATGGTACATGGTATGACTACGTTGAACGGTCCTATCTTATCGGCTAGCTATACGTCTTCTGTCAGCAAGAGATATTTGTGGAGGAAAAGACAGCCAGGCTTACCAAGTTTGGAAGAATCCGACCGAACATACTCGTGCTGTTCATGATAGCCAGCAAGTAGAATGCCAGATGCTCGCTGGTAATATGTTGCTGAATGGCGTACACCGGTGCGTAGAAGAAGGGCATGTACAGTCCCATGAAGCCGGCAAAAAAACCAATGACCTGCAGACTGTACGCGGGGATTAGGAACGCACGCAGATCAAGCAACGAACGTGATTTCGCCGGCAGCACACGCACACGCATGCACACATTAGGGACAACCATGGTCCCCAGTACCAAAAACCCGAGTACCCTTGTTGTCCAGGCAAACCCAATCTGCGGGAGCAGGTTCTGGAATACGATTGGATAGATGACGCCACCAAACGACGACCCAGACGCGACAATACCAATCGCGGTACCGATCCTCGTGCTGAAATACGTGGCTAGAATCGCCATGCTGGGGACAAAAAGGCATCCCGTTCCGATGCCGATGCAAAAGGCCTGCGCAAGGAGAACCTGCCAGTAGGCATGACAGAGACTCAGCATCATCTGTCCGAGCACCAGCATAACACTGCCGACGATGAGGAGTTCGCGGAAGTAGCCTGCATCGTATATGGGTCCGGTCAAGGCGCCGACGAAAAGCAAGAGAAAAGCTTGGATGGATCCTATCCACGAGATGGCAGATGAGGTCGAGTGGGGTAAGAGAGTTGTTTCGTAGTATGCTTGGTAGGAGCCAAAGGTATTGATGATGCCCCAGGAGTTAAAGAGTAGGAAGAAGGCACCGAGGACTTGAAGCCAAGCCCATAAGCCGCCGTTGGGGATTTTCGAGGCATCGCGTACACTTGGATGCGCTGACCGTACTGGTTCCAATGGTGTACCTGTTTGCCCGTTACTGGTAGCCCCGTTGGCGTCTGTATCTTTTTCCGGTTGTTCGTCCACTGCTTCGGCGCCTAAAGTATGCACCGAATCCAAGGATCCAAGCGATGGCTGCTTTTCGGGCTTTTCATCCAAGTTTACAGCCTCACTTAATCCCGGCACAGGATGGCTGTTCTGGTTCGAGGCTGGAAGGGCGGAATGGTTCATCGTGCTCGGTGCAGGAACAGGATCGCTCGACTAGCAGTTGGCGTCGGTATCTCCACGGCGGTACAGTGCAGAATACCCAAAGGTCTGGGTTTACAGCGATTAAAGATCGCCAGGCTGCGGCAGTAGCCAAGAATAATACAAAACAAGGGCGATGGGGTATTTCAGGGCTCGCCACAACAGGGCATGTGAGCAAAATTTCAAGCGATAAAAAGTCCAGACCGTCTATTACAGCGCCCTAGCAGCACAGAGCGGGCCAGCCGCAGCCTATGTACTAATAGGCTGCGGCCCTGGGAATGGAGGCCTCTGGTGGTACATCCCTCGCTCCTCGCTTCGATTAATGGCCGAGCGGCTTCACGGACACGCCCCGCTATGCGAAAGGCGCGCGCCGTGTATGCCGACCGTCGTCCTATGCCACACCTTCCAGAACGCCTCCTGGTGTTGGGTGTATTACTGTACAGGCTCCAATGACTGTCAGCCGGCCGAGGAGCACCCCGAAAAGCACGTCATGAAACATGTCCTCTGTTATTTCCGTATATACCTGGCCAATAGACGGTGTCCGCGGAGAAATGGCGCGATTACATGTTTAGTTAGCAGGCTAGCCGAGGTGCAACGAGGTGCAAGGCTTCGGCAGTGCTAACGGATTACCTCGCAACTTGGGTGGCTCTCAGTGGTGGAAGGCCGACTTTGTGTGCCAAGAAACTGTTATGCAGTCTCTGATGTGCGTTCTTGTCGTTGTTGATTACACATCATCTCTGAAAAGCATGGTTCATCTCCGAGATATCCGAGACGTCGGAGCGGATAAGCTTCTTGGAAGCGGATAAGCATCTCGCTCTAAATACACCTTGTGTCCCCCCTTTCTTGCGTCTGTCGGACCTCTCTTCCCTTCACACCGCCAGTAGAGGGTCACGTGACCTGCATTGCATTGCCGCTGCAAATACAAGATGCCGTGAAATAGATTTTCCCCGCTCTTACAAGCGGCCTATCTACCTGTTTGAATACCAACCCTATTTTAGCCTTCGCCCCGCTCAGTAGAAATCGCCCCCGGACGCCGTCGTCGAAGAACAGAATGAGTATGCTGTGATGATTTACAAAGCAGTGTTCCAGTAACAATGCTGTCATGATCTTGGGGGAATATGCTTCGTCATGTCGTTTCGTGCTTTTAGTGACGGGAAAAAAAAGGGAATGGATCAGGGACTCGTCCCTCATGTCCGCGCAAAAACGCCTTGAACGCTCGCTATGCTACATGCCGAATAAAAGAACCCGCGCCCAGAAGTTTTGATATTTGCAGCACATGACTGTGCCGAGATAAACGCTCACATGCGCTTGTAGAATATTAAGAGAGAGACCGGAATGTGTGAAGGCACCATGTATTCGGATTGTCATTCAAGCTTCGCCAGCAACCCGTTTTGTCGTCAGGTGGTAACCCGAAGGATGAAGTGGCGATGGTTCGACCTGCTCCAAAATCTCTTCGAAATACAAGTTGTTCAAAAGGATCGCGGGGATCGACCCGACTTGAGCCTGATCTAGTTGGCATCGGAGTGCTTTCTGCCGCCGATTTTCACGCTCAGTCACAACGTCTCGCAGGTGGTTGGTGACATCCTTCCAACTAAGCCGGTTAGTCACCGTCGCCGCCTGATTGAACAGACCCTCGATCAAAGAAAGTGGAAGCGAGAGAAGGATGGTCGAAAGGACAAGGGTTGGGTAACTGGGTTGCAGTTCATCCTCGGGCGGTGCGTCCCCAAACCGAATCTTACTCAGTCGAGGATTGTGGGCCGGTTGACGGGACTCTGTCAGTGTTGGCAGACGCGGTGCATCCTTGAGCTCTGGCGCAATCGTATGCAGCTTGAAGTTGCTTGGAAAAAAGTACGCAATGAATGCGAGGGCTTGGCTGATCAGTGCCGTGGCAAAAGGAGCATCAACGTCAGAAACTTCAGGTCTTTGCTGCAGTCTAGAGCCCAGCGCATATTGCAAGACAAGATCCACCGTATCCCATCGCAGAAGCATTTTGGCAGTGTGGATGCCACGAGTCTGCATGCTTGGTATTTGCATAGTCCTAGCTGCCGCAATGTAGCCCAAAACCTGTTGCATACGGCGACGAGCTTCGGGCGAAGGGGAAGTTTGCTGGCTCTCATACATGAAAGGCTCTAGCCCGTACAAGAATCCTTGGGGGCGAATAAGCGGCGCGCCATACAACACTCGGATGGCCTCTTCTAGAGAATCCCGGGTAGCCAAAGGGTCTAGCGCAAGGACATGAATCACTGGGCGTGCATCTCTATTGCGATAAGAGGGTGCAGGGCTGCAACGAACCGCTTCTGCAATAACGGGACTGCGCATGACGACGATTGCGTGCACTGGAAGTGACAGTAGAATCGACTCGGGGGACCTCACCTGGAGGATAAAGTCGGCGAGCTCGGGATTACCAAACTGCGAAGACAAGTAGCCCGCAAGCTCAAAAGACGATTCGACTCGTTCCTCTGGAGGGGCGTTACCATCCTGGTGGGCAATGGCATGTTGCTCGTCTGCATGGTCGAGAGCAGGCATTGTCTCGAGCTGCCCTTTGCTTGGCGACTGCGCGTGCGAAGTGAGGGTTCCGTTTGTAGTCAAGGTGGCTTCTCGAGGAGAAAAGTGACCATTATAAAGGATTGGGAATGCCTGAGGGCCGCCTGGGAATTGCGAAGCATGGTAGTCGGCTCCGGTCTGGTAGGCAGGCTCAGGCGGTGCAACCGTGTGCGGAGGCAAGTGCCACGCTCCTGCCTCAGATGCATATTGGGCAGGACCAGGAAAGAAGGGGGTAAACTGCTGGGGCCCAAAGCCGGGTGGAGGACGTGGCAAAGCGTGCGGCCCATGAATGTCCATGTTGGACTCGTGGGGTGTCATTGGAACGGTCGGTGACTCATTTGCGCTCTGGGATGCCACAGCGCCCCCGATGAACTGGGGCGGGTACAATGGAGTATACGTGGCGTCGCTTCCATCTACGGGCGGCGTTTGGGTGCCTGCTTTGCTTGAAGGTACGAAGGGTGGAGGCAGATACGTTGGAATCGTCAGCTTGCGGTGCACTCCATTCATGGCTGGCTTCGGCTCGTCACGAGATGCGTGAGGTCTGGCGTTGGTGTGACCATTGACGGCATGATTTCGGTTCCCTGCATCTTCAAAGCTTAGCACGCGCTACACGCAAACAGCAATTCATGTTGAAAGCCTACCAGAAGGGTCTGCAATGGCCGTTTGTCCGTTGGAGAGCTCTGTGGTGCGGCTCGTCGATTGAGATGCACCTGCCTCGGCCTCGATAATGTCGCCAGAAGCTCTGGAGTCTGGTGTGGGGGGTGTTTCCGTAGTCATCCTTTGTCCTGCTGGCCGTTTCTCGGACTGTTGGTGCTGGCGCTGCTGATGCTGCTGTTCCTGTTGTCTCTCCCTTGCCTGCTGCTGCCCTCCTCGCAAATCTGCTGGAGGGGCTGGTGTGACTTTGCTAGATTCTTCGGGAGTGACGGGCCTCGCCGATGGCTGCGCTTTGGAGAGACGGTAGGGTATTGCGGGCACAATGCGTGAGCCTGGGCGGCGATGCTGCGTCTGCGCGAAGCCTGCGCGTGAGGTGCCGGCCATATTTGAACAAGATATTCGCGAGAATGAGACGGACAAGACGGAAGCGGCTCCAGGTAATTGCAGCCTCTTTGTTCTTGCCAATTATCCTGGAGCGCCCTGGAACAGGAAATGTGTGCGCGGCAAAGGAATTGCGGGGTGGGGTCAGGGACATTTCAATCGAGCAGAGCCCAGGCAGAGATGGAGAGATCCGTTCCCCACTATTTCTGGCGGCTCGGGGATCTTGCCTGGCCCAAGCTTCCTTTGTCAGCCCGCCATGGCGACGAAGACACACACCACGTCTTGCCATGAGGTAGCTCTGCCTGTACGGGCTAAATGCTGATATTGCCCACATGCCTGAAATTGTGCTAATATAGAGGCTGCCGACCGCTGTTCCACGCTATGCGCTCATGAGCCGATTTCACTTTTACTCGTACATTCCACATACGCCTGTGGTGCAAAGCATGACCTGAAAGTAGCAAAACAAATAGATTCAGCGTCCTGGAAGACCTTGAAGAAATATGCACAATCTCACCAGGGAACTCAATCCGTCCAACCCAGCGGTAACTTACATTAGTGGGGCAAACAAGGCAAAGCACGCTACGAAAGTGGGGGAAAAAGCATTGAGCGTGCGGTATTGCTTTGACCAAAACATATCGGCACACTGTCCCGAGGCTTCACTGGATGAGTCGTTGAGGATGCCATCTAATCAACAAGCGTCGATTCGAAAGACAAAATTCGCGGTCCATGCTTTGGCATATCACCTATCTCGAGTGTCAAATCTCTAACGACTTCACAAAACAAAACAAAAATTTTTCTAATTCTAGGATATCTTGGTTCTTTATATGTTGTGGGTCGGCGGATGTTTCAATTTAGGTTTTTGCTGCCTTCAAGAATTAGGAAAGCGACCGCAGCCTCAAACAGCCTTGTTGAATCCAATGAAGTTTTCTCTGCACATAAGAATGTGATGCAGGCTTTCAATCATGCAAAGATATCAAAGCCCCTTAGATAGCGTTTCTTTGTCGAAAGTACTCAAAGTTTGCGCAAAACGGGATTAACTGTGAACTCGTTTGGCAAACGAGGTTCCAAGGCGCTTTCACTTACTTCTATTTACGTGACAAAAGTCAGATTGGGTTACGAATTTGCATTCGTCACAAATGCAACTATGTTTGCATTGCTCACGAGCAATTTGGCTGGAAGTGAAGCAAGAAATGGACATAATTTCATGTTTCATGAAGATACGCCGAGCCCTTAAACACGTGAATGTTGCATTTTTTTCTCGACTCTACCCCATGCCACAACTTAGCTATACCAAAACCTTATCCTTTCACGAAGACCTGAGAAATTCAGTGTTGGCACATACCCAATTCACCACAAATCTGGCACAGCATGGCAGCTGCACAGCATATAAGCCCCCTATTTCACCACTGCAACCTTTTTTCAACCTTCTACCCCTGCCAACAAAGCGGTTTGTTCAATCCACATTGTGCAGCTGAGCTAAAATGTATTGATATTCTGCACAACAACTTAGCACCGATGGACTACCTGAACGGACTTCGACCAACGCCTATAGATGCTCTGACCCCTTGCTCCCAACAGAACTGCAAAACCAAAGGCGAAGGCATTCCATTGCTATCGCACTCCGCTGGAAACTCGACTTTGTGGAACAACGATACCCGCACTCTTTGCCTTGATATCATACCAACACCTTCTGGGCCGGTAAAGAATGAATATTCCAGGAGCTGCGACGCCAGACGAGTCGATTCCATATTCGCGAGACGGAATCCGCGGGTAAAGCAGCGCCTCTACTCTGATTCAGTTAGCAGGCCGACTACACGTTTCTGGCTAGATAAGACGTCTGCAACCTCCGCAAGCGGGTTGGCAAGGGTGCCCGTTTCTACCCCTCGAGAAGAGCCCGGCTCTGATCCTAACGACCTTTCTGCAGCGCTTGAGCCGCATAACCAGTGCATCCTGACTCCTAGTTTTGAAAACTGCAATGCCCGCATCCATCCGTTCGAAGAATTCTTCCAATTCATGATGGAAGAAGCGAACGGTTTTGGGGAAGGAAATTTGACAGCTTGTGACCTGAAGAGAGTAGAGGAAACTGATGAAACTTCCAGCCTCGTGTCGAATGAGGAGTATGAGCTCATGCAACGACATGTAGGAGACTCTCTTTTAGATTAGTGGGAAGTCGTATCTCCTCTTCCGATGCGAATGAGCTTTTTCGAGTCGGATGACGAGTGTTTGTGGCAGGACATGGGCGAGTCAGAGGTCCATGAGTGATGTGTATGGGTATATAAAGCTTGATACCTGTTCCATTGAGCGATGGAATGTGACGCAGATGGCGAAGAGAATGAAAAAACTGTGTAGTCTTGTGCATCCACATTTTCAATCAATGATGGTTCCTGGTAAAGAAACCAGGTATCATGGGAGGATGAACACCTTTTTTAGTACATTTGAGCTCCTCTTCTTTATGTTCGGCCGTATTGGTGCTGATAGTTCAATTTGATAAAGCTGCATACAACGTGTCATAAACTCACGGTAGGTATATCTAGGATATATGGCAAATTTATCATGCACATCGGTAGCTGTAGGTGAGAGTTAGAAAAGTCCTGGAGTGCGAACACATCCAATCCTATGGCTCGTCCTGGAGTGTTTCATAGGAAGACTACTAAAAAATTGTACATCACTTTAGTAAAACCTCTGGTTGGAAGATATTAGCAGCGCTATAAAATATACATTTGTGGTTCTATCTCTATGTATTCAAGATCTGAAATTCCAGTTCGTATTGTTATCCGACATTCAAACCAACCTGGCTTTCTATACCCAGGTAGTCGAGCAATGGCTGCACTTGCGTTCTGAAAGTAGCTGCCTGCATCTGGTCTCTTGTGCCTTGCTGAGGAACGCCAAATTCGTCGAAATTTCGAGGGGGCCGAAGTTTGTGGGGCTGGTTTACCGCCCGACACCCGTGTCATGTAGCTAGTTTGCCGCCTGGTAGTGTATCCAAACCTCACGGAACGGCACCGCCCCAAAGATGTTCGCTTTTGATTTCCAGATTCCCTGGCATGTAACCGTATCTATTCCTTTGCTAAACTTACAACATCATGGATGTTTTTGGACTGATTGTGAATGTTGTATCTCTTGCTCATACAACGTGCGAGGCAATTCAGCGCCTTGATGTGTTTAGGTCTTCGATCGACAGCCTTCCCAGTTCACTACAAACCCTCAGCGTCGAGCTTCCGATTCTTACTGGCTGTGTTGAGCAGATCCATTGTGGTATTCAAAATGGAAAGATACAAAATGCGAGCGATACATCGTTGCGTACTCTACCGAAAGCCTTTGAGCAGTCAATACAGAGCCTGCTGAACATCACACGGAAGACGCGCCCAGAGTCTGAATCGAAAATAGTTCGAAATATAAAGGCATTGATGAGCTTTCAATTCAATGGCGAAACGGAACATATACTGGGAGAAATAAGGAATTACACGTCAACACTCACACTACGATACGCTATAAAACAGTGCATCGCGCCCTGACAAGTATGTCGATAGTCTTGCCTACACAAAGTGATCGTTCATAAAGCGGAATGGAAGCTGGTTGAATTGAGCGCTAGAACAACCACCAAGAGCAAGGGGTATGGATCTCATCACGCAATTGTAGGCGAATGCGGCATACGATATGTAGACATTGGTGACATCGACTCAATATTATCCGCGATTATATATTTCTACCAGGCACACACGCAGCTGCTTACTACAAGCTAGGAAGTCCCAAATCGCATTTGAATACGGATATCGAATCTAACAAAGGGCTCCGAACACATGGGCCTTTTGGGTCGACGCAGAGAACATCAGCACGATTGAAGAAAGCTATCGAGAGATCGCGAATGTTGTTCAATCATATGTTGAAGTCAATATATTTGGTCTGGTGTCCAACTGGCCTCGAAATGGATTGAATGGGGGCTGGATCATCATCCTCGATAATGCCGACGACAAAAACGTTATTTGCAGTCACCCCAAGCAATACACAAGCTCATATGATTCAAGGCAAGTTAAAGAGTGCATACCGCAGTCCGTGAACGGATCAGTCTTGTTAACATCTCGGAACCGCGATGCAGCCTTTGAGATCGCATATACCTACAAAAACATCATGACGATAGAGCTGATGGGAAAAGAAGAAAAGCTTTCCCTGATCTGAAACACCCTGTCAGTTACGCATCAAGTTGAAGATATGGAGACGCTACTAAAGACTGTCGACAACATACCACTCGCCATATCGCACGCAGGCTCATACATTCGAGGCACGGCATAACAATAGACTCTTATCTACGGGAGCTGCTAAAAGAGAGGGGGAGGGGGGCAAGTGCACAAGAGGATGATATATCGCTATTGCGCCGCGATGCCAAAAAGGAAAAGCCAGTCATCAGGAGTTGGGTAGTCACATTCGACCACATCTGTGCAACTACGCCCTCCGCGGCTCGGCTATCATCACTCATGTGTCATTCCTCAAGGCAAATCATTCCAAGTATACTTTAACAAGGATAGTAGAGTGAACGAGCTTGCATAGTGGCAATGCCGAAGGTGGAAGCGACGATTTCGCACGCATCGAAAGAAAGAGGAGCAACCGATACCGATGGCACATGTCACACCACCCCGAACCGTTGGGTGCGACTTGATTACCCTACAAGACTTCAATCTGGTCATAAGGAATAATGGTGGAGATGACTTTTCTATGCACGCGCTTGTCCAATTGGCAACCAAACGCTGGCCTGCACACAACAAAGAACTCAGTCTCTGGACCGGTCGCTTCATAGTCATCTTCGACAATTACTTTCCCAAAATAGGCGCCAAGGATGTCTCAGAATCTGGAAACTCATTTCAAAATGCCGCTACTGCAAGTTCGAAACAGCCTCGCGATACTTCCAAAGAGCCCTCAATGGCACGGGCTTCGGTCGCGACCAAGCTTGTAAGTTACTGTAGCAGCAAAACGGCATGCAACGAAGAGCAAATCCTATACGGTGCTGCTGCTTGCACTCATGCAAACATACTAAGACTCAATGCATTAGAAATCTTGCGCCAGGTATCGATGCAAGCGTATGCGCTCCTTTCCATAAACCGTTATGCGGGATCGGAAGACGTGTTCCGGATTGCACTCTCATTCAACAGAGATGCTATGGTGCAGAACATCTTGATGCGCTAGACACCATGGGAGCTATCGTAGAAATATTGCTCCGGATGTCCCATAATGATGAGGCCGACGCCATGTACACTCGAATAACCCATATTCGATGCTGCAAGTACGGACTTTCCTATCGCAGTACTCAGACTTCAGCGAGGTCACACTTGTATATATCTGGCTTTACGACTAGGTTTCTCGGGTATGAATGAGAACTCAGTAAGCAACTTTGTTACTATGACATGAATAACAACAAGGCTGATATGTTACTGCAATTTACAGCGCTGGGACAGTCCATTGGCATAAACGTTGCCGCAGCTTTGCTCAAAGGAGCATCAAAGGGGTTCGTGGCCATATTCGGGCCACCTACGGGCCTACACAAAATCTAAGTTTCGCGATACTTTTCAAGTTAGTAGCCTAATAAGATTATAACTACGCTAAATAATACAGTTAAAGTAAATTAGCTAGGCGGTAGTTATAAATCGTGGGTAGTTCAATACTAACTACCATCAACTATTAGTTGAATCAATTCAATATATTAATTAAATAATAACTATAGTCAGCTGGGTACTAGCTATTTCTATCTTACTTTATAGACTATTATTTACAATATTTTATTCTACTGTTCTGGTGCTTTCTAACGTGAAGTCGACCTCACACTATCTCTATTTACTCGCCTTTACACTTCTAGAAGAGTGACTTAGTCTATAGGGGTGGCTATTATTACCTAATCTACTTTATTGGCAGTATTATTATCCTCAACCTCATCCCAGACCTCGCCCACTTCGTCCGTAGTTCTGTCCGTAGTCAACCTAGCATCCACGAACGCCTCTTCCCAGTCGTCTGCATCACGGATTATCATCAAGCTCAGCTGTGGCAGCCAGTTTTTCGCATTGTCCCGCCAGATCCTTAGCAAGCCGCTATACTCTTCTTCGGTTAAGCACTGCCTCATATGGTCATCGGGCAGAAGTTGTAATTGTTCGAGGCTAGCAGCCAGAGGGATCTCCTGTCTTTGAGGGAAGGAAGTAATCAACGGCCAATCAGGTCGGCATGACAGCACTAACTCTTCCAACTTCTTGCAATGCCGGCCGAGAGTCTGAATGCTTTGGATACATCCCGGCTCACGCCGAGTGTCTAATTCAAATAGCAGGTAGAGGTGCTTCAGATTGGAAAGATGTGGGGCTAGTTCTCGGATGAGATTGTCCGTAATTCCTATCGCGTAGGGCTTGGTGTCGGACCAGCTATCAATGCCTATCTTCAACTCTTCTAGGCATGGGCTGCCCTGAGCAAATTTTATAAGCTCGTCGCCGTGAATTACTGTGCTTGAACTGAGCTGAGCAGTGAAAGATGTGAGCTGCCGAAATTCCGACGCACTAATCAATACATCGTTCGTACGCCCCATATCCTGGTTTCTTAAGCCTATTGCTTCAATCCCAGGAACAAGCTGACGAAAGGCTCTCAAACTCTCTGCAGTGGCGCTTATGTACAGGTATCTGAGCTTAGGGAACCAACGCTTTTCTGCGTCTGCCTGGATGGCGAGCAGATGACTATCCTGGACATATGGAAGAACAGCTTGGTAGAGGTTTGGATAGGAAGCAATTGTTCTGAACATTTCCAAAGAAAAGACTTCCTCGAATCCTTGCTCGAAATCGAGCAAGTCGATATTGGCCATTCTCTCTAACATTCGCACCACTGAGTCTGAAGAAGCTGTGACTTTTAATGGACGCAAAAGCAAGTAGTTCAGTCTTGAGCACAAACCGGCCATCGTATCGAAAAAGTGGTCCGAAAGAGGTACACAACCATCGACGGAAAGTTGTCGGAGGTTGGACTTGGCGTAGTGAAGTATTACAGCCTCAGTGTTGAGAATTGCTCCATGGTCTGTCTCCCAGAATGAAACAGATACCAATTGTGGAAATTGCAGCCGGCACAATACGCTATGCCAACTTGTCTGGTCGATGTAGGCATTGTCGTAATGGAAGGAGAACTCTCGCACCAGATTGGCATACACTTGTGCGCGGTGTGGACCTATGTCGTCGCGCAGCACCATTGCCCCAAGATCTTGTATGTCCGGATGAACTCCAGTGGAAGGATCGCAGGTAGACCACAGAATTCGCCTTGCTTCTTCGAGGAAGAGGTAGTTGACAAGAAGACAGTTGTACAACAGTCCTGACTCATTCCTTCCAGCGTTCAGGATTGCAGCTACCACCTCAGGGAGCAATAGAGCCCTATACGCCATGCTTGAAATTAAGGCCGGGGGAGAGTTGGAGTCTTGTTGATCGCAGTTATCGAACAGGCAACTGCAATAATGATGAAGACCTCTGACGGCAAGGCGTGGCGGCGATCGATGAATGAACTCACAGAAGAATTGACGGGAGGTCTTCGTGAGTAACATATAGAAATTTGCCCATGAGTGGAGACCTCGATATTGATGAGGAGCCCGGAGTTGTGCCCCACCAACAACCCTGAGAAATGACCTTCGGCCTGGCCCGACCCGACCTCTCCACCTCAACAACTTACCACTGTACCTTGAATCCTTCAGTCAACATGCTTTCGTTCTGTAGAAAAGCCCGAGGCAAACCTCTTGACTTCTAATCAAGCGTTCAGCAGTATCGTGCGTAAGCTATGAATACGGTGCAGGGTGTTCGGTCCGCAGAGACCTACAATAGCCTTTCTGCGCTGTCTTACGAGCTGTCAGTCATTCAGTCTTTCGTGTTACATGATTGACAAGGCTGATAGTACGCAGTCAATGCCAACGGTGCTAGAGAGTAGAGTGGTCTTCGCCAAGATACTGAAAGCAGTCGAACTTCCTCCGAAATTGCTTTCAGGCCCTCCATACACTGTTGACGACCCATCACATCTCTATGCATTTTGCACCATCGCGGAGACTCATATTGTCCAAACCCAAATCTGACAAAGCCCTTTTAATACCAAGAGAGAAAGAGAGGTTAGGTAAGGTAATCATCTGCCCGGCATGCTTACAGAGTGACTTGAAACCGAGGATGCGTCCTTATCCTCTCTTCGTACTTGAGTAACAAGAACGGAACTGGAGACAAAGCAAGAGCAATGAAAGCCAGGGTACTGTTGCCCCAGCCAAGTCCAAGAGCAGCGTACAGTCGACGTCCAGCCAACGGCAGGACGGCCCCGAACAATGATCTCACCACAGTGTTTGTGGCCAATGCACTTGCGGCATAGATACCGAATGTATCAATGAGGTACATTTGGATCGGAAGAAAAGCGCACATAGTTCCAAAGCCAATGAGCGAAGTCCCAATGATAGGCACGATCCAGTGTACCTCATACTCAGCCGTCCAACCATACCATATGAGACCTGCAGGGATCAGGAAAGCGCCGACGATCAGAGGAGGGAGGCGGTGTTCCGGTTTTGTAGGTCCCTGGGCTGCTTTGCGCTTATAGTATTTATCCGCAGCACTGCCGACGCCGAATTGTCCAAGCACAAATCCCACACCTAGGCCTAGGTATGCAAGACCAGCTTCTCCAGCATTGAAATGATATTGCCCTTGGAAGACGAATGTGAATGTTGTGAAGAGGAAGTACAGGTAACTGTAGATGATGGACATGTCGAGGGCGAGGATGGCGACAATGGGTGAAAAGAGCAACATTTTGGTCGGCCGAATGATAGCCAGCTTGAAATACTGGGCCGGACTAAGACCTTTATCAAATTTCGACTTGTAGTTGGGATCGCCTGTTTTTTTTCGTAGCCGCGCGGCTTTCTTCCCTAGCAGAGCGGGTCCATAGGTTTCTCGTAGAATGAAATGCGACGCTATGACGCCAATACCAGTCTAAATATCATCAGTGGTCTCCTTGCTTGTGTCAGATTGCCATGCTTGCCATGATTGCAGTAAACCAAAAGGTCCATCGCCACCCAATATTCTGTGCCATAAAACCACCGATCACAGGTCCAACCACGGGTCCGTAGCATTACTAGTCAGCTCTATCATTAATTCCACATCATAAAGTGGCCTACCAGTAGTGGACCCATTGCCCAGATTGTCAAGGCCCTTCCTCGGTCAACTGGAGCCATCAAATCGCTAATGGTTCCTCCACCAAGAACCAATGGCGGACAGGCAGAGATGCCTTGGCACAGGCGAAAAAAGATGAACATGCCCATGCCTGAGCTGACTGCGCATGCAATGGAAAATATAAGGAAAAGGAAGTTGGCAACGTAGTAGACGGGGAAGCGACCGTAGACTTCGCTGAGTGGCGCCAGGAACAATGGCCCAACGCAGAAGCCGAGAATGTAGATTGAGACAATGAAGTTTGCAAGTTCCTCATTAGTGTTGTGAAAGTCTCTAAGCAACTCTGGGACGCCGGGCGCGAATATGGTGGAATCAAACGATCTATGGAAGAGCAATTAGTCAATGCTTTGGTGTTGCTTTGGTTGTTCAACCTACGTGACGAATGTGATGTATGCCACCAAAGCTATAGTAGCCCACTTTTTCGCCCTTGACCAGTTCATGGGATTTTGCACGTCTTCGGCCGAGTCCCAATCAACGATGGTTGGCGTTGTTGTCTTTTCAACATCGTCTACGGATTTCCCATTCGTGTTATCATCGTTCGTGACGCTGGCTCTAACAGTGCCCTCTTTGGCACGTTGGTCCGCCATAGTTAGGATATTGTGTTGTGTGAGCTTCAAAAGAAGGTTGTGGATTTGTGGCACACTACCTTTCGCAATTGCGCGTTGGACTTTACAGACTGCAATACAAGGCTTTATTGCGCTAGATGAAGACCCCTTGCCCAAAGAGAGAGTGGGCTTTACCCTATCTCCACGCCAAGCCCTTAGCATTTGGTAGAGTTGTCCGGAGTTTGTGGAGATAGTGCACGGGTTGACTGGGGTTAACGGGTTTAAACTCTTCGGATAGAAGCCTACCCAACCAGTGGTAGACGCGGAAACGGGAAGCGCTACCCAACGGGTGGCTTGAAACATCCCGTTACAGTAGCCTCGGGTCAGTCCGCGGCTGCAACCATACGGGCAGATGCTTCAAGTTTTTGCGACCCGTTTGAGTAAGCTTTGTATGCTTAAGACCGATAAGCAATGTTACGTAGCTTGCTGTTTGTGCAATTGGATGCATTAGTCCTGCAGGAAAATAAGAGGAGAGAATAGACTATCTGCCCTATCTGGTATGCTGTGGGAGAACAAAGAAAATTACGTTACATGCATCGCTGAGTGTGACAAGAGGCGGCTAACAGCGGAAAACGTCACTTTCGCACCAATGGCAATGCCCTGACCAATACAACATATTCGAGGCTGAATCCTTCTTCCCTTGATCCTCAAACTTTAGCCTGTTAACTCCTGTTATGTCACAGTCAACTCCGAACCGAGAGCAGCTGATCGCTACAGCGCTCAATTTTATCGCAGCCTACAATCAGTGGACTCTGCAAGCTATCATTGCTATCCGAAGCCCCAGTTGCATTCATTACACGCTGCCAGCCACGTTGCAAGTACCCCCGCGCTCAAACGCGGACTATATGGCATTTATGGAGCCAATTCTGTCCATATTCCGGCCTGTCCGATTCTCAGTAATCATTCATGATGATACCATAGTTGATGTTGAAACACGGAGGGTGGTGCTGCACTACAGTGATCGAGCGGAGACGGATGCGGGCAAGTATACAAATGAGTACATCCTCTCCTTGACCATGAGCGAAGACGGAACGAAGATAGATAAGACCATTGAGTCCATCGACGCGGCATATACAACACATTTCAAACGTCGCATAGCTCTGACTCGCGCGTCGACCGATGTTACCGGTGGTGCATAGGATGTATTCCTCCATAGATCCGGCGCTCCTTCATCCCAGGCGCCACCAAACGCCACCCCCCTGTCCGGCCTGGTTGCTTGATTTGAGATTGGTGTTTATACTCTTCATTGGTGAAGCGTTTTTTGAAAAGCGAATCAAAGGGACTTTCCGTTCAGGCCTCACGCATTGCTGGCTGACTGCGCCACTTCGTTTCTAGCGGCCCGCGATTTGCATTCGGGAACTTCGAGCACATGGTCTTTTCGAGTATTGAATGAGCTATCAGACAGTTGTGCTGGATTAACAGCTTAGCTTTGGCAGCTCTTATGAGAAATTCGGTATATATGTCAACATTGAGTACAATCAATATAAAGATCATAATAGCATGAATATTCGTGCAACTATGAATCAAATGAATCAAAGTGCCCCTCCAGCTGTTAATCATGCATGATTCAACAACATGTTTGGCTCTAGTACTACGACTCTACATTTATGTTCTCTTACTTGCTTATTGTGCGTTGTTCGTGCTGAAAGTTTCACAGTCCAAACATGTTCTCAAAGCTCTGTACGCTGGTTACGGGTCCATGTTTGAGCCAGCGCTCCTTTGTACGCTTACGCTTCTCAAAGAGTGCACAGCCCCAAATCAACGAGGGCTATCGCAAGGCATTGTGTTGAAAGGAAACTATGAAAACGTACTCATAAGCACAAAATTCAAAAACTCCATCTTCAGACTCTCACGCAATGACCGGGATTTGGTGTTCATATCGAATAAATATATTGACGAGCTTCACAATTTCTCACACGACAAGCTGAATTATGTCATGGCACTGATCGCGGTGAGGAATCTAATCAAGGATCAATAAGTCCTAAATGATGATAAATTAAACACGGAACATATGCAGATCTTACACCGCCTCTGAGGTTATGTTGGAGGGTAATTTGCATACTCGACTCCTTCACACGAAGCTGATACCCAATCTCGCTGCATATTCTGCACTGATGAAGGAACAAGTAGACCACGCTATGGATACGCTCATTACGGAGTGTAAAGGTCCAGATTTCTCCGATGTATGTCTCTTCACAGAGTGCCGGCTAACATGGAACATATGAGTGGATCGAGGTCCGCATCTACGAAGTCATTGCTTTCATCATTGCAAGAATTTCGAATTGTGTATTCTTTGGTGTGCACGATGGTCGAAACGAATAGTGATTTCGTGTTTCTATCGGTTACGCTCGAGAAATGACTTTTACAATCATGGTCATGCGTTGCTTCCCTCCATGGATGCGACCCGCTGTCGTAATGTGTTTACCATCGAGCTGGAAACTGCATGCTTACCTACGGCAGGCAAGAAAAGCACTCCTTCCCATTATCGCCCGCCGACGCCAAGCGCAAAGTAACCCAAACTACGTCAAGCCAAATGACTTCGTGCAGTGGATGATGGATACCGGCGTGGGGGATGAACAACGGCCGGACAAGCTAGCTCAACGGCAGCTTGTCCCCATCCTAGCATCAATGGATACAACCACAAGGGCCGGCGCACATGCAATCTATGACATGTGCGCCAGACCCAAGTACTTCGAGCCACTGAGACAAGACGTTGAACCCGTACTAAGAGAAGATGGAGGCTGGGGGAAATCAACGCTTACGAAGATGCGCAAGATGAACAACTTCCTGAGAGAATTTCAATGATTCAACCCAGCTAGTCTATGTAGATCCACCTTATAACACCTTTTTTCCGGTTTTTGTTCTTGTCCGAATCAACATCTTTATCGAGGCTATCATCGGATCGTAAAAAGCTCGATTACTGTCTTTGATGGCACAAAGTTGTTGGAAGGTACACATGTTTGCCTTGCTTCCGAAGCAAGATCCAAAGGCCCGGCTTCCATTCCAAACGTTCATAGTTTCGACGGCTAACGCTATTACAAAATGAGACAGATTCCAGGAGAAGAGCACAAACACCATTTTGCAACCACAGACAAGAACCATTTACATTTTGGCCATGGCAAATACGCATGCCCTGGGCGCTTCTTCGCATCTAATGAACTCAAAGCGGTGCTCGCTAGCCTCATTACCGAATATGACATGAAATATCCGGAGGGTAGAACCGGACCTGCGAATCTAAATGCAGATGCGTTTCTGTACTCGGATCCATCGACAATTATATTACTTGGATGCTGGAATTGAACACAAATAGAGAGCTTAGATATAGCATGGTTCTATCATCAATCCCCTACAAAACTAGGGTTAGAATCGACCCTAGCCGATATAGGGTGCGGGTTAGAGTCTGACCCATGCTAAAATAGGCTTAGCGTTAGGGGTTTAGGCCGTATCTAGCTATTTTATACTCTCTAACTGATCAGTTTTAACTTCTCTAATTCATCATACTATGATAACTACTCTTTAGTAGTTAGTAGTAATTCTACTCATTAATCTAGTATACTACAACAGTTTATTAACTAGTGATCTATAACTATTAGGAGTCGAATTCGCATAGTATCATATACTAGGTGCAGATGAAGACGCGCTAGCCTCATCGCTATCCGTGTGCCCCTAACTCCCTGGGATAATCTTTGTTGACCAGGGCATGAACTGCAGCTGTACGTCAATAGTGGGATCTTGAGCGGGAACGGTATAAAGCTCCTGGTGTCAAGACTCTAGGTGGTTGGTTTTCGCGGATGAGGCAACAGGGTGCAAAAGAATACTCTTCGACAAGTAGCTATAGTATTGAACTGTAGCTTAAGGCTCTTAACTTAGGTTGAACACATCGAGCCTCAAGGGCTCAATGCCTATTCCTATATACTAATGGTGCTCGGAGTCCTCGGTCAGAGGAGTACGAGGAACATGCCAGGACTTTTCCTCGTGCATGCAGCACCGAGGAGGTCACGTGATCTCTGCCCCCGCGTCACATATGGTTGGGTCGACTGGCCGTTGTTGTTCCTTAACTTAACCGCTGCGGCCCCCTTTCTTCAGGTTCGTAACACTGTATTACTTGACGAATAGGAAGTGTACGGCGGCCGTCGCCGACTACCTTCCTTTTCGGGATAGCGATATCTGACAATTAATTACCCTGACTAACCCGTTCCGCGTAGACTTTTACACTAGTGTTGGGCTTTTATTATAATGAGCATCTTCATCTTCCCAAGTATGTACGTATAGGTTGGTCATTCAGTCATTGCTGTCATATATCGCTGTCGGCCCCGGGATGCATTATATCGGGCTAGTCGCCTTTGTTGAGCTGTAACCATATATGTACCTACTCTCGCCTCAATATACCCTGTTCTGCCCTGAATAGCAGCCCATCGATTCTGCGACCGACGCACCCCACGTGTGTGTGTGTGCCTAGAGCAACCCCGCACAAATCAAGCTTCGTGCAAGCTTCATGCAAGCTTCGTGCAAGCTTTCCTCGACGCGTTAGATCATTTCCTAGCGGGGTCTTAGGACGTATATGTAGAAAGATAAGCATTCCACTTGTTAACTAGCGTGTATGCAGTGTACGTTAGCGCTTACGGTGGCTGAACGCCTATCGTATTTCACCAACTTCTCCTCGTAAGCCTAATTTAGGATCCCCGGAGCTGCGGTATGATAGGCAGGTAAATCCCAGCCATGCCAATTATGTGCCTCACGCCGTGTCAGAGGGCGCAGAGTGGCCGAGCCTCTGTGTGTGGAAGGAGCTATTGGATGATCTAGCCGTTCACCAACCTTTTAGGCTGTGGTCCCTTATCGCGTACTAGGGTGTACGTCACTAGCATGGCTGCGTCTCGTGCACACATGGTTTCTTTTATTCGTATCTTCCATCTTAACCCCTCTTTCTTCTCGAGCTGCATGTCATTTCCAAACACTTGCGTTTGTGTAGCGTATGAATTCTACTTGTGAGCTTGACTAGGGTGTCCTATAGCCTACACCGATTCCCGATATAGCCTTTTTCACCATGAGTCTTGCGCACGAGACTGCTGCGATGGAAAAGAACCGCGTCGACATCCCTCCAGGATATGATTCCCCAGGTGATGACGCCACAGGTCGTCAGCCCAGTCGCGATGTCGAGGGTAACGTTGTCGTTGCTGGGCAGAACGAGCTCAGGCGTGACTTGAAGGGTCGACACATGCAGATGATTGCCATGTCAGTCTCGCTGAACATCCCCTTACAAAATCACTTTGCTTTGTTGCGACTGACAAGCTTTACAGTGGTGGTGCCATTGGCTCTGGTCTCTTCATCAGTTCTAGCGGATCGTTCACTAGTGGTGGACCTGCGGCTGTCATCATCGGATTTCTCGTCATCGGCATTATGATGTACTTGATGATGCAAGCTTTGGCCGAACTTGCAGTCATGTACCCAATCAACGGAGCCTTCACCATGTACATCTGTCGATTCATCGATCCGTCCTGGGGCTTTGCCTGTGGGTGGCAGTACGCTATTAGCTGGCTTACTGTCCTACCTTTCGAGATCTCCGCTGCTTGCAACATCATTCATTACTGGCCAGGGTCGCATGGCATCAACAATGCCGCATGGATCACACCACTTCTCGTAGCTTTGGTCGCCATCCAATTCTTCGGTGTCAGGGGTTATGGTGAGGTGAGTGCGCTGCTATGCATGATGTCACGCTATTAGACAACTTGACTAACCTTGTGAAAAAGGTCGAGTATGTACTATCCATCATGAAGATCTTAGCTTGCTTAGGATTCATGATTCTGGGTATTATTATCAATGTTGGAGGTGTGCCAACCGACAACAGAGGTTACATTGGCAACAAGTACTAGTACGCTTCTCATACTCAGATTGCAGGACTGCCTACTAACTATTCATAGCAATATTCCTGGTGTGACTTCTGCAGGGTTCCTTAACGGCTTCCATGGTTTCTGCGGCGTTTTCGTCAATGCGGCATTCGCGTACACTGGCACAGAGCTTACCGGCTTGGCGGCAGCTGAGACGGATAACCCAAAGAAGGAGATCCCCAAGGCCTCGAACCAAGTCATCTATCGCATCGTGCTATTTTACGTTGTGAACCTTGCTATCGTCGGTCTAGATGTTCCGGTTAATAACGAAGCACTGAATGGCAGTGCTGGTGCCAGTTCCCTTCACTCACCTTTCGTAATCGCTATCCAACTGGCTGGAATCAAGGTCCTCCCATCCATTTTCAATGCTGTCATTCTCATCGCAGTCATGAGCGTCGCCAACTCTTGCACCTTTGGCTCCACGCGTACTATGCAAGCTCTTGCAGCCAATGGTGAGTGTCTTGAATCATACCATGGTAACCTCTTTACTGACCAGAATAATTATCTAGGTATGGGACCCAAGTTCACCGCCTACGTAGATAGGAAGGGTCGCCCGGTTGTTGTGATCATCATTCAGCTTCTGTTTGGTCTGCTGGCATACATCAATCTCGCTCCGAATGGCGGAGAGATCTTCACCTGGTTGCTGTCATTGTCTGCCATCACTGTATTATTTGTATTCGGCAGCATTGCTCTCGCACACATTCGTTTCCGCAAAGCTTGGTGAGTCCCCCATGCTACAGTGTGCCAAATCTATGTTTTTGCTAACATTATTTCAGGGCCTTGAACGGTCATAGTCTTGACGAACTCCCATATAAAGCCTCGCTCGGGGTTTGGGGCTCTTGGGTATGCCTTGCTATCAACGTCATTGCGCTCATCGCTTCATTCTATGTAGCTCTTTACCCCGTTGGTGGACCATATCTCAGTGCCAAGGGCTTTTTCGAAAGCTACATGGCTGCACCCTTCCTTGTTGTCTTGTACCTGATGTGGAAGGTCTATAGCTGGTTCAAGTTTCCTTCGCATCGCCCATTGTGGATTCGAACCAAGGACATTGATATCTATTCTGGCATGAGGCAGAGCCAGAGAGAGATGATAAGTGGCGAAGGTGTGACGGAAGAACAGAGGCGCGCAAGTATCCAGGAAATGCAAGAGGAGCACCAGAAGAAGAAAGGCTTCAATGCCTATGTTAAGGCGGCTTATCATACAGTATTTTAGAAGTATGCTTCGCTTCTTGAGAAGTATAGTAGCAGAAATGAAGAGTTTTCGCAGATTGTGTATGTTGGATACATGGAAACAATGGTCATATGTGAGGGCAACTTCACGCAGTGCCGGTGACTGAATAGAAGAAGAAAAGAGCGATCTATCTGAGGTATGAAGATAGTAGACGCTAAGCTAGCTATAGATATAGGCTAGTGAATAGGTTAGAGTAGGGGTAGGGTAGGGTTAGCCTATATAAGATCTAACTCTACTCTAACCTCTATCTACGCTAAAAGACCTTAGTTTAAGTTAGAGTAGAGCTACTCAAAGTTAGATAAAGATGAGGATATAAATACTAAAAGTTAAGTAAAAATAAAAATATAGTCAACGTCTAGAGTGGGTGAGTAACTAGAGGTAGTAAGACCCTACTAACTTTACTATTATTGATCCCTAACAGAACTGGAGTTAGACTTAGTTTTTTATAAAAAATACTATCTATATCACTGTATTGCTTTATCCACGAGAACAAATCTCAAGAGTCTTGACACTAGGAGTCTTGTATTACTTCTACTTGTTATGGGTTAGGCTTTGCCTAACCATAGGAAATCTCCCCGCAGGAAGAGCACGTGACGAACGCTATAAGTAGTCCCTGCATATCGGCTAGCCCCCATAGCTCAAGCAGTACAATAACTTTTGGCACCCTACCGCTTCCTGATAGGGCCCAGCCCATAACACTACTCAAGACCTTACTCTTAGCATAGGCTTTCTAGTACTTGGAAAGGCAAATCACTAATATATGTACAAGAGGTATCCGCTACTCTATGGAATTTATTCATTCTTTATTTTCTCTATGTAGAGGACTCGTGACTAGAGCTATCATCACTATCCGAGTCTGTGTCGTCGTCATCGCTGTCCGAGTCTTGGCTAGTGGCGTCGGGCTGAGCATCTAGCTCGTCTTCAAACTCCTGGCCCATGGTATCCCATTCGTGATGTGGGTGCAGCACATGTCTGTTGGCGTAGCACTTGTAGCAAAAATCAAAATCCCAGCAATCTCTGCACTTGTAGCGGAAGCCGCTGACTTTCTGTGACTAGGCATGAGTGTCTTTGTTAGAAACAAAGAACAAAAAAAGGATTAGACTTACGTAGAGACAGCCATCGCAGTAACAGTACGGCCATGCATCAAAGGCCTTTTTTGACTGGTGAGAAATTTGATACCATGCCATGGCGTTGTTGTTGACATTGTCATTGTCATGGGGCGTCAACAGGTGCAAAGTCTCTTGCTTGGCACCATGATAGTTGGCCAGCTTGAGCGGCGACGACTGCTTGCCATCAGGCCCAACGGTGAGAGCGAAGATATCGGCGCCCTGGTCGATGAGGAAGACGACGAATTCATGCTTGCGCTGTTCGCGCATGTCCTGATCGACTAGGTCGGAGAAGCGGTGGTAGGTGCCTCTGGCGGCGTAGTGCAGCGGAGTCCAGCCGTCGGCATCGGGTGCATGGAGTAGACCATTGGTGGCCTGCAGCACGGCACGGAGCAGATCCAGATTCCCACTGACAATGGCAAAATGCACAAGCGTGCGACCGGCGTTGTCTCGTGCGTAGAGATTGGCGTTGGCGTCACGCAGGGCGGCAAAGTTGGCCGTGGTGGGTCCAACGGCGGCGAGGTGAATGGGGTAGCGGCCGGCCTGGTCACACGTGTCCGTCGTCGCGCCGAGACGGAGCAGGAATTGCATGACTGGAGCAGTGGCGTGGTAGCTAGCGGCGGCGAGGGCCGACCCGTAGAGCCCGCCGCTGGCGTCGACGTCTATTGTACTGGCGGTGTCGGAAACGAGGCATTGCAGGACCTCAAGAATCGTGCGCTCTACGCCGTCCCCATCCACACTGACGGCCACGTAGCGGTGGCAGGCGGCCTGGGCGGGTGAGCCATAGTAGGGGGCGATGAGATTAACATTGGCGCCGGCGTCAAGCAAGAGGCGGACGGTAGCGGGAGAACCCTTGGAGCAGGCCAGGTGCAGCGGGGCGCCGGTGCTGCGGGCGAGGGCATTGGCATTGGCGCCGCGCTTGAGCAAGAAGCGCGCAATGTCAAGCTTGTCCTTTTGAATGGCCTTGTGCAGTGGCGTCAAGCCGGCCGTGTTGGTGGTGTCGACGCTGCTGCCGGCATGGACGAGCAGCTTGATGTCGGTCAGCTGGGCGGCGCTGCGTTCCAGGGCGGCGTTGAGGGCCGTGTCGCCATCGCAGTCGGCCAGGCCCAGATCAGGCTGGAACTCGAGCACCATGCGCAGCAGGTTAGTCGTGTCGATGTACAAGACCGGATGGATGCCGTTTGCTGGCTGGATGCTGGTGTCGGCGCCGGCCTCGAGCAGCACGCGCGCCGTGTCGCCATGGCCGGCCTTGAGGGCAGCGAGCAGCGGCGTGAAGCCGGACAGCGTGTCGGCGTCGACGGGCTGATAGGGCAGGTTGACGTCGGCATGGTGCTCGACCAGCACCGCCACCACGCCCGTCTGGCCCCATTCGGCCGCGAGGAACAGCGGCGAGCGCCCGCTCTCGGGCACGACCTGGTCAACGGATGCGCCTTTGTCGAGCAACAGGCGCGTCACGGCGGCGCTCTTGTATGCGCCATGCAGCGGCGTCCACATGCTGCTGCACACCTCGTTCACCGCGGCGCCTTTGTCGAGCAGCAGCCGCACCATGTCGGCGTCACCTGCCAGGCACGCGCCAAACAGCGGCGAGCTCTCGGGCGTGCGCAGGTTGACGTCGGCGCCCTTGGCCACCAGCCACTCGACCATGGCCCGCCCGCCCTCGCGGCTCACGGCCGTCTGCAGCGCCGTCGCCGTCTGCTCATCGTGCCGCTTGTTCACATCCGCCCCATGCTCCACCAGCAGCTGCGCCATGTCGAGCCGCCTCGCTTTGACGGCAAACATCAGCGCCGTGCCGCCTGGGCATTCGTGGTTCGCGTCGCTCTTGAACCGAAGCAGCTCTTCAACACACCGCCACGCGCCTTCTTGGATGGCCGTGTGCAGCGGCGGCCACGTATCGCCATCGCCCTTCGTTTCCGTCTGCGCCCCGTGTTCGAGGAGCACGCGGACGGCGGCGTGCGCGCCTATGCTACATGCACTGCTAATGGCTTCGCCGTCGTCTGCGTTGGGGGGAGCGCCCTTCTCGAGTAGCAGTCTGACCATGTTGGCATTTCCCCGCCGCGCCGCCACACTCAGCACCGAATTGCCATCATCGTCGCGCGCCGTCACAAGGCTTTTGTCGTGCATGGCCACCAGCTTGACCACCTCGGCATGGCCGTTGCGTGCTGCTACATACAGGGAGCATTGGCCAAACGGCGCTCCCTCGCTGCCACTGATGTCGGCACCCTCGTCCATCAGAGCCTGCACAACCTTGGCATGGCCATTCCATGCCGCCCGGCGGACGACAAAAGCCGGCCATGTGAAGGATGGCACTGCCGTCTTGCGAATGTGCAACACGACATCCACAAGCACGTCCTCGTCTCCCCCCGAGCAAGCTGCTTCGAGCACGTACTCGGCCGTTGCCCTGTCCAGCTCCACTGACCGTAACAAGTGAAGGACCAAACTGCCATGTCGGTTTCTTGCCGCCTCGGCCACAGCATACGGAAGCCACAGCTTTTGCTCGGCTTCGGACATGCTGTTGTCTTGTATCCATCGCTCATATACATCGTCCAGGCCCATGGAAGCCACGAGCGGTAGCGGGCAAACATAGGTGCGATCCACCCGAGAAAACGGATTCGACATGAACCAATGTGCCATCTGCCAACTCCGGAAAGCTGCCTTGCTCTTAAAAAACTCCACCACTTGCGTTATCAAACGACTCTTGTTGGATGCAAGACGATAGTGCCGATCCCAGTAGCACACAGCGTAAGTGGCTACATCTACCCGGGGCCGGACACATGGTGTTGACAGAGCACCATGCCGAACCTCGCACACTGTGTTCAAAGCATCGTGGGCACCAGTGGTGCCAAGGAATGCAAGGCAGGCTTCTGCCATCATTTCGTGTGCAGTCGCCTGGACATGATACCACTCTTCCTTGTCACACTGAAGAACCAGATTCTTTATCTCCGGATGTTGGAAGCGCATCTCCTGCGGGTTTGAGAAATCAAAGATTGGGATGCCAGTCAGAGCATTCATTGCCCCCATACCATCTGCATCTTGGCTCTGTTCGGATATGCCAAGTGCTGAGCACAGTTCGCCAATACTGAGGGGTCGAAAGGCAAATACGACCCAGGTAATGGCCCTGGCCACGAGGCTGCGCTTGGCTTCCGGCACGGCGCGCATAGTCTTCCGAAAGAGAACTTCCAAATTCACTTCCGGAAGCCCTTCCAGGGCACTTGTAAGAGCATCTAGAGAGGGGCTGTTCTGGACATCTTGAATGAGGAGCCGGGTCAGACCAGCATCGTTTCCGCATTTCCTCAACAGATCGTCTCGGTATCTACCGATTGATAGTGTTGATGCAAATCTGGCCTCGAGCTGATGCAACGCGTAGTCAATCTCATCCCTGACATAGGGATCAACATCTTCCAGTGAGAATTTATCGTCGATTACAATTGTCGGCGAGCCCTTCAGCCACTCATCGAGCGAGTCTATCGACTTGGTCATTATCAGGAATTTCCATTGCTTCTCCCGTGATTCTGACAGTTCGGCTGCCAAACGCCAGAACGAAGAGAGTTTGTCCGAGCATTCATCCAGGTTGTCAAGCACAAACACCATTTCTCCCTTGCTGTAGAAGTATCGAATCCTGCTCAATAACACAAGCAAGTCGTCCTCAGTAAGAGTGCGCTGTGCTAGATAGCGAGACATGTCGTTTTCAAAGTCAAAATCGGATTTGAGAACCTCTTCACTCCTCACCCACTGTGCGGCCATGGATGAAAGGAACGCCTGTGTATCCTTGTAGCGGTCATCGTCCTCATCAAATGAGAAGTAGCTCCAAATTCCATCATCTGAGAAATTCTTCACTATATCTTCGAAGACGAATCCAGAAAGCCATGGCATCGGGCTTTGCCCATGGATAACCAAAACATTGGAATCAGTGCTCTCCCGCCAGTTGATATATAGTTGGTTGTTAGCCAGAGGATTGCTCTGATACCGGTTGAATAGGACTGGTCGGACCGGAGGCGCCTGTGCCACAAGTGCGTTCATATACGATGATACCTCTGCTAGTTTCACCACTCCCTGATCTAATCAATGTTAGTTCAATCATTGCTATCATCTTCCCCCCCCC
>JAIRCK010000061.1:0-195330 GCA_020744315.1 Curvularia eragrostidis | reverse complement strand
GTTGCTGTGGCGCCACCGTATGCGATTGCGCGTCTAACAGCATGATCACTCTCAGCTGTTGGATACCACCGACAGCATCTCCGACAGCCATTAGGCACGGTGCAAGCGGAGTGGGTGGTACTGGTATAGTACTCTATAGAAGAGTGATGGAGAGGATCTGGGGATCCTACTAGCTATCTACATGTGAGTAACCCAGTATCATAGCGGCCGGAAATGATAGACTGCTTTAAGATGTTGACGACGACTATCGGATAATGCTTGGGTGTTGCCAGAAGCCTGGTTAGTGGCTTTCTGACCTGATCTAGTGCTATCGGTCGTGGCCAACAGCTACCACCTAACAGCTACTAGATGTCGCCACAACAGCCTAGGAGCTTTTACACATTGCCAAAGCTTATCTGTTAGCTGCTTAATATTTCCAGCCGCATATATGATAGCAATCGGATCCGATGACTACTGTGAGACATTGCCGATAGTTATCTCGTGTGGCGTTGCTCACAGTGTAGACAGCTAGTAGGATCCCCAGATCCTCCCTATCACTCTTCTATAGAGTACTATACTAGTACCACCCACTCCGCTTGCACCGTGCCTAATGGCTGTCGGAGATGCTGTCGGTGGTATCCAACAGCTGAGAGTGATCATGCTGTTAGACGCGCAATCGCATACGGTGGCGCCACAGCAACACCACTGGACTCGACTGGAGCTCGTGTCGATGTTTCTCAACAATGCGCCAATTTCAACCAGACCCGCCTGGCCTTACGCGATCTTGGGGAGTACCCGCTAGCTAGGCCTGATATGTGGCCGAATCAAAACAGCTGTGGCTTGCATTATAGTCGGTCGAACTATACGTATGTGCCAATCACCTTGCATTAAAGGATGGAATATCTCCAGGGCTTCGTGCATGATCTCACTTATCTTTGATCCGAAACCGGCGAGGATTACTGTATTTGGGAATGCGGACTTTGTTCCTGTAGTCAGGACCTGGGCTCTTCATGAAATGTCATTGTCTTGCGTCACTCGAGGGTTCGCTCACATTCTGACTACACACTGTGTCTACTTGGGATGAAGTTCTGCCGGACCGCAGAACGCTGTAAACCTGCAGAACATTGTATGAGCCAGTGTCCAAGAGAGGCTGAAAGACAACGCGGCCTCGATGCCTCGTTCTAGCGTCCTTCTAGCATCCTTCTCCGCATAATGTTTCGGTAGCCGCCCGTGGTCGGATGACGTTGCTTGCGCTAAACCCTACACGTGGATGCACTTGTTGCAATGCAAGCGAGCGGGAGGTTTGTCGGAGTGCAAAGGTCTGGGCGTTCGAATGGCCAAACCTGCCATCGAATGCGAACTGCTCCCAAGGTCTTGGGCAGCATGCCTAAACCCCAAAAACACCAGTTTAGCCGTCGCCACTAGCCAAATGAGGTTTAAAAGTCGGGCACTATGTCCTGGCCAAACGATATCTCGCCGCACATAACCGAGTGGGGTGCGGCATTTCCATCTGGGGAATATTCGGCTCTCTGAACGCATCTGGGGCAAGTAAATGCGGAGGGCCGAAAAAGCACCATCTCTTGGTGTGTGCGAGTCATGAAATCAGCTCGTTGGGCTCGAATGAGGAACCGAACATTGGGGACAAAATATGGCCTGCGTTCTACCTTGCATGAAGATAGCGTACCAGGCTGCAGACGGCATGACGTTGGAATCAATTCTGCAGCGGTTTTCCAATTGCACACGCTAGAACACACAATGTTCTAGTTACCAACGCTGTCTTACATCATGCCACATTAGCTATGAACTGCGCATGGCAAATACAATAGCCCTCCGGAATTTCCTTGCGTTCTCTCTCTCTTTAGTCCAATCAACTCTGGGCGCGCCGAGATGCGTATTGCGCCAAACTTGCTTGAAGGCCTTGCAAGTGCTAGACATGAGAACACTCCACTTTTCAAGCTACGGTACTAGGACAATAGTTTGTTCGGGCAAATACATACCCACCATCAGCGCCTTGTGTGAGCAAACTTCGGTCGGGCTACGGTGCATATTTTTGCAGCGGTGATAGTCAGTTAGCATTGATGTGGTATCCTTGTCCTTGGCTGCAGAATAGGGAAGTAGAGAGGGTGAGTGGGCATTCAAGCTGCATTTTCTTTACCAAGATACGTGAGTGTCCACATCAACGATCAGTGAGTGCATCGTTCTTCCCATCGTTCTTCCCAATTCGCGACACACGTCTATCCACCTTCACTTCCATACATACGTACTTGCGGAGATCCTCTTTGACGGTCGAGCGTCATCGCTGAGGCTGCCATCGCGTCTATGGCTTAATCATCTCTGAATCCCCCACATAGGCAGGAAGGGAAGGCAAGGTATAAATTTTGAGAAGCGTGCACGAATGTGCGGTCTTGATCTCCTTCGCTCCTAGGTTAGTTATAGGCAAACTCCTGATCGACCCGATGAAACCTATTGAATGTTAGTACACATTCTGTCACAGTATGAGAATAATCGACTTACTCCACATGACCTTGTTTTCGAAAATATAATTGAACACAAGGACCTTGGATTCTGTGAAAGGGGGCTCCTTTCCATCTCACTCTCCTCCTTTTGCCTCAATTTGGTCATGGAGAGGGCGCTGACGTAAAAGCGATGTCCAGGCCTGGCTTCTTGCCAAACTTGGTCATGCCAGATTGTAAAAGAGCAAATCTTTCGATTTCTTTTACAAGGGCCTTTTCGGCGAGTTCACACGCAATCATATCGGCTGCGGGTTGCGGTTTGACATCGGGTTTAAGAAAGGGCGGACGGAATGCGGGCAGGAACCAGGCCCTACCGACTGGTATAGTGTAGGACACAAAGTTGCTGAGTTCAATCCGGTTGCTTGGCAGGGTATGGACATGGAGGACGGGTGTTGGGGTCGTAGTCAATAAGCGAGCCTCCGCTGATTGATAGTTGCGTCGGCAAGCGGTGCGATCTGCTGGCCATCCTCAAAGTCATCGAACCCTTCGGAATCAGGAATTACCCCACGTCGACCTTTGAAACGACCGGGACTTGGATCAGCGGCCAAGGTCACAGCTCCCTGGCCGTCATCTCCCGAATCGCTATCCGTGGTGTTCATCGCCACCAGTTCGCCCTTTTTTGCTTCATTGGCACCGCCGATTGGGAAAAACTCATCATTGTCTTCGGGAAAATTGATGTCCGCGATGTCGGATTCGTACTATTCGTCGCTATCAGGGGTTTCGACATCGTCGACGTCTTGTTCGCGCACCACACCAGTAAGTCTTTTGGCTCTCCAATCACGTGGCCATTCCAATTGTCTTGGCTTGTTGCTTGGAGTATATTCATCCCAATGGTTGGAAGTGCGAGGACAATGGCGCATGATGTCTTTCAACGATTGGATGGTTGCGGAATCGGTTGGAACTGCCAGATTGCTAGAGAAACCGCACAGATACTCACATCAAAAACCTCAGAACTCACAGTTGGACTGGCCGCTAGAGATAGAGTATTAGAAGTACTCAAGACCAAGAACAACAGCAGTAACTCACCGGTTCATGATCCAAGTCTCCATTGTTATGGTCCGATCAAGGTCGTTGTATTGGCTCAAAGAGCTTGGGTACTTTGTGCTCCAGCCGGTGACCATGATTGATCCAGGCGCGACATATAGCGCCTGGCCAATCGAAAGGCGGAGAGCGTTACAATGGGAATATCTTCGCCCTTCAGAAGGTTTGCGAAACGGGCCATAAGCCCAGTCTTTGGCGTCCCTTCTGCACTGCCTTGAAACTCATTTTCTGAGGAAGTCGTTTCGCCGTATGGTTCATACAGATCATCCCCAGAGATACTTGTATTATCCGAATGGTTGTATATAGTGATTTTACCTTTCGATTGAGACGAGTAGACTTGCTTCAACTCTGTTTCAATATTCTGATTGAGCGTTAGAAGAACTTCAATACCTTGAACGCTTATTTGACGTTACCTTAGTATAAGAAGAGGCGTTCTGGTTATGTTGTGTGTGTATGCGTGTGCGTATACATATTTGTATATACGGACTTGTATATACGTGTATTTATATACGCGTGTGTATGTGTAGCGGGAGACTGTCTGCATGCGTAGCGGGGGATTTTGTAAATATATATGTGTAGCGAGAAGTTCTGTCCGTATTTGCCTGGACCACGTGTGAAAGGGGCATCCGTTTGTGTTTGCCTAAATCAAATTTGGAAGGCTGGGCTTTCATCCATTTGTGCGAAGTGGATGTGAAAGTGACATCACTCACAGCTGTGTGCAACCTTGCCTTGGGTAGAAGACCAACCCACCATAAATTTTATGGAGGAGAGAAAAGCAGCTGAAAACTTGAATCACTGCATAGTGTAAACACTGAGCAGCTCAACTTATATATCGTGAGCTCAGGCTTGGCTAAACCGTATACGGGTACGCAACAACTTTATCACAATAACTGCAGACACCGAATTCTCTTCAATTCAAGTCCACGAAATGTCGGACCCACACATTTCCAACCGCTAAAAGGAAGAGTTTCAACAAGCCGAGAAGCTTTTTGATGATGATCGTCTAGATGAGTGTATCAAGAAGGCGCACAAGAACTTGGCGTAAGTACGCACGTTGACGATCATGGATCTTTGCTATTTGCGAATTTGGTGAAGTGCAGAGAGTATCTAACAGCCCGAAAGAGATTTTCAGATCCCGCCCTACTGGATTTTTGAAGACTGCATCCTCATTGCTTGCGCCACGGACAACTGGGATGAGGCGGGCAAATGGCTCTACGCAGCAGAGCAGACGTATAAGGATACTCTCACCGAAGCAACACTACTAAATGATACTCTATCGTTACAAACGGCTGCTGATATGGGCGAGGAGCTTGACGGTCTTGAAGAATTTAGATTGGTAGATATTTCTGGGATGACAAAAGAAGAGAGAAACAGATTCTTCGCCGACAGCAATGACGAACACGACTCCAGTGAATTTCCGGTGCCGAATTCCGACGAAGACATATCCGATCTACATCTCGAGGCTCCCGTCGTCGCTAAGGCAGATAAAGAGATGCAGCCTTCCGCAGATCTAGCTAACGCCAAAGACACCAAAAGCGTCACTGAAGCCGAAAATAATATTGAGGCCGCCGCAGCTGTAAAGAGCATCTACGAAAAGCAGGTGGAAAAAGCTGAAACGCTACATTATGAAGGTCATATGGATGAATGCCTCGCTCAGGCGTACAAAACCCTGGAGTAAGTCTTCCGCGCATGCTGCAACAACTGGCTATTTCAGTTTCTAAAACACAATATCTAACAGCGACTAAGAGAACCTGGCATACCCCCTTACTACGTCATCAGAAACTACCTCGTGATTGCTTGTGCCGTTGACAACTGGGACGCCGGCGAGGGGTGGCTTCGCAGAGCAGAACAGGTGTACTGGGATGCCCTTGTGATTGCCACACAGAAGTGTGATAATCACTCACTGAAGGTCCTTGGTCCTCTGCGCAAGGCGATTGATGAGGTGAATGAGTTCAGGCTGGAAGACATCTCAGGTATGACAAAGGGTGAGAGAATCGAAGCACAGTGGGTGGAAGAAAGGTACCGTTACTTTTACGACGAGGACGAGTGGATGGCGGGCTATGACGAGGACCTTGCTGGCATTGATCTCGAAGTCATTGAAGTTGTCATTCAGGCAGAGACCGAGTTGGAGATTGCTGCAAACCAGTTCGGTGTCGAAGACCCGGCTAACTTCGACCTCGAAGACACCAAAGCCGTCACCGAGGCAGAAAGCGAGATGGAGGTTGCTGCAGACCAACTCGGCTTTGAAGATGAGAAAGCTGTTGCTGAGGCAGAGAACGAACTGGAGGTCGCCGTAGAACATATACGCATTCCCATCCGCTCTACGAACCCGGTCCCCAGCGACGCTGCCATCGACACTAACATCTCTACACGCCCTGTCCTCGCAGTCCCCGAGACCAAGTCCGAACATAGCACCACCGCCGAGCGAAAGCCCCGTCGTCAGAAGAGCGCCGTCTTCAGCAAAGGCGGCGCCTTCCACGCCCAGCAGTTCACCAAGTCTATCGGCCGGTCCAGCGGAAGGCTCCGTCTGAACATCACGGACGTCGACTGGACGCCGCCCGAGAAAAAGAATGACTAGAAGCCTTCGTGTCAGATGCACATACAAGATCATGTACTGTGTAGTTTTCTGGTTCGGAAAGGTGAATAGGCTGCATAACGGCCAAGTGCGAGATATCTTAGCTCACTCCACTCATGCATGATACTTCAGTAGTCTCGTTCATAACAATCACATTGCTCAAAAACACAAGACCATCTCAACAAACCAGTGAATTTGCACGTTTGAGATTTTCGTCTCTGGGTATTATGGATGCTCGCCATACATATAGCACAAGATCAACAAGAGAAGGAAAAAGAAGCCGCAGCAACTGCATACGGAGCTCCGAGAAGTCAGATAGTAAAGACAACAGAAGAAGAAGCGATATTAACAACGCGCTAGCGGCAGGAAAAAAAACAGCTCACGCGACAGAAGTCATGACCAGACGCACATATCCATCTTCAAGGCTAGATTACCGCCCCCTCCAACCAAAAGTCACTGAAACAGTCCCGAAAGCGGCGTGGTAACCGCACTGCAGACAAGATCCAAGCTCCTAACCCCAGACTCCGCCTCCCCAGCGCCTTTGATAAAGCGCACATGTGACATCTTCCAGATTACGTGACACTACTCCTTCTGCCCTTCATTGAGCACCAGCTCAACGACAACCTGGCTCCTTTCGTGGTACGGATGCTGCAAGCTCAGCTTGATCGTCCTATGGTGCGACGAACCTCCGCTCAGGCCGTCGTCCAGACACTTGACGTCGCGCCCGGCAATGACCTGGCGCAACCGGCCGTTCTGCGCGTTGCGAATCTCGACAAAGTCGGGGTCGAACAGCAGCACGTACGGGCCGTACATGGCAGCGCTCTTTGCCTTGCCGACAAACTCCATGATGACTGAACGCGAAATGTCGCCGTTCTTGTTAATATACACCGCGCACTCCTCATAGCAGAGGAGGAACTCCTGGTCCGAGAGCCGGAACATGCCCAGAGGGTCTTGGTTCTGGAGGCGCGAGGCAATGGTAGCAACATGTGGCTGCTTGAGGTCTGGCACTGACCACGGCTGCTTCTTGTCCAGAGTGAGCACCTCGAAGCCCTTTGACGTGGAGATGGCGAGCGAAGAGTGGAAGAGATTAATGGTGAAGCACTCGGCTGGGATGTAAAATTCGTCATACTCGCGGAAGAACTCGGTGCGGCCCGATTTCCATATCCTCGACTTCTTCTCTGTAGATTTTTGATAGACGGGCTCGAGGACCTTAAAGGTCGACGAGATGCCGTCGCGCTTTTTGTAAAAGACGAGCGTTCTGTCTTTCATCACGCCAGTGGCGAAGAAGCCAATATCGCGCGCGCCCGACAGCTTTTGCGGAGCACGTCGCGTCGAGTCGCTTGTCGGAGGTATGCCGTTGACTGGACATACCGCATCTAGGTGATACGCAATCAACGCCTTGTCGGATATGAGGAGCATCAGGCTGAACTGCTCGAGCACGGCGAGTTGTGTTACGCGCGGTATTTGGATGGCCTGGGTTTGTTAGCTCGCTATCGTGTGAACACAGACACATCCCTTACCTTTGACCAGCCTCTGGGGTTGTCAAATTCCGACACATATACACCAATGTCTGTACCCACTGCGACCATATGCTTGCCCTGGGGCTGGGTGAAGGCTGTGGCACAGTTGACCCTTGCTCGGCAGATGGGGACTGGGCGGCCAACGTTGACAAACAGCTTCTCGACCTCGTCCACGGCCCGGTCGAGAGGAGTTCCCTTGATGGTGATGGCTCTCTGAGATGGCATCGCACTGTCGTATGCAAACGCTGCGTCAGCCATGACGCGCAATCTGAACGGCTCAGCATTCTGGGCAAAGAGGGCTGCTGCGTGTCGTGTTTTTGCAATGATGAGCTTGTCGCACCACTCGGCCCGGTTCTGTGCACTTGGAGCATACAGCGTATACGTCTCCTTTCCGAGATGCTTTACTCGGAACGGATACAGAATCTTCTCGTCCTTGCCGGCGTCGTTCGCTACAGCGTTAACAACAGTCTTTCCTGAACCGCTAGTGTTTGAGGATCCAAGAGAAGAGTTGGTAGTGGTATGTTGGAGACTGCCGGGAGCAGGACTGCTGGTGAGGCGCGTACCAGTTCCGGCAACTCGTCCAGAGACTGTAGTGACTGTGGATATGCCCTTCATCGTCGAGCGAACGACAGGGTCGTCGTCTTCGCTTTCAAGGACGAGCAGGTCCATGGGAATTGGCAGTCGAGACACGTCGTATTTCTCAGACTTGGTAACGCCATCCGCCTCCCTGAAAGAGACTGTTTTCGCGAGCACAAGGTAGTGGTCAAAGAGCAGTGCATGGGTCTCGAGCCAGTTGAAGCGGCTACCTCCCATTCTCTGTAAGTCGCCTCGGAAAATCAGTTCTCGCCCAAGATGATCTAGGTTGAGCTCTACGCGCTGCATGCCTGGTCGTAGGATGAGCTTCGCTTGCAGATCCGTGAGGCTGACTTTTCGGCCCATCTCCGCGACACGGCTGTCACACTCCAAGGTCACGGCCTTGATTTCATCCTTGGCGATTTGAAGATTCCTCTTTTCCTCGTTGTCCACGATGGAGTACTTGAGCACCGTGTCCAAGAGCAGACCGTAACGCTGCAGTCTGTCGATGGGCCCTTTCAGGTACGTATCCCACCCAAGCTTATTGGAGAGTTTGTGTTTCTGAGCTTCATCCAAAAAGGTGCGGAACAGTATGTTCCTATCGGCTTCTTGTCGGACCAGGAAGGACGCATACGGAAAGGCTGCAGCGTATTCGATGTAGGCCTGTTTGGCCTTTCGAATCCATTCTCTGAAGATATCGCTGAATCCAACAATCCACGGGCCCTGCTCTTGCTGTCTGTACTTGATTTGCGGGAGGAGATGGTCCTCATTCGCCTTTCGTACCGCATCTACCTTGCCGAAGACGTCGCGAATGAACCGGTCGAGTTTCTTAGGGGGTATGATGGGCGGCTGGGCTGCCTTCAGCCGGTCACGGTATAGATGGCGCAACACATCCAGGCGATTCATGTAGTTGTCCTCTCCCTGCACAATCTCGTGCAGGATGTTCTGGCGCTCGATTTCCTTCTTGTTGGCACCTTCGATGTCCTCCTTCTTCAATTTGTAAAACGTAGCCCAGTCTTCCGACCGCGGTGCGGCAGACGGGGCATGGAGATCAATCTTTTTGAGTGTCCGTTGGCAGTGGTGCGAGTAACATCGGCCAGGACTGACGTGAGTGTGCAACATGGGCGCATAGCATCCCGCGCCTGTGAGCTGGAATATCACTCCCGTCATGCTTTCCGAGGAAAACTTGAGCCACTCTTCCTCGTGCACCAGAGTACCAGCTTTGTACATCTCCGCAACCACCCGACTGCTAAGAGTTTCAGCATCGGCAATGTTCATAGTCGGAACCTTGTGGGTGAACAATGCAATCAAACCCTCCTGGATCGGGCCCTCCTTTAGGTCATTCTCACCCTCAGTCATGTTCTTGAGCCAAGCGATGATTGAGCTGAGCGCCCATGGCTCAGTACATTTCTTGAAATCAATGCTAGACAACTTGGCAGGGTTGAAGCGCTTGCCAGCTGGGATTGTTGGCAAGTCAATAGCCACGGCTTCCGTACTGGCAGGGGTGAGCGTATTGCCGTCGCTGTCCATAGCATTGCCGTAGAAGGTATTGCGGCTACCCCGAGACCTATGCCCCTGCTCAGCATCGGTCTTGGACCTCGGCAGAGGTATGGCGTCTCGAGCGTTACTGTGCTGCAGGAGTGATGTCGAGCGAGGCACGTGTGTACCGTTGGGCGATACCATGTGCACAGCGCTGGGGTCGGTAGGGTACGAGTCACGGGATGATGGTGCATTGCGCCAATATTCGTAGGATCCCGAGCCAAAAGAGCTGTTGCTTTGGTGGTTTGATCGCCGGGCGTTGGTGTTCACTGGAGGGGGCGGCAGAGGTCGGTTCGAGATTCCGGGATGGTAAAACATGTCTGGTGGTTCGCCAGGCATTGCCGACGAGGGTCCCATGAGAGTTGAGCCAGACATGACGGACGCGCTATCCATGAGCGTGACCTCATCGCCTTCGTCGTAGCTCCGCCGTCGCGCGCTAGGTTCTTCAAGCCCACCTGTACCGAATGTATCGACCCGCGCACTGTGCGAAAAGGACGGGAATGGATGGATTGAGTCGTACTCTTCGCCATGGTGTTCAGATCGTCGCTGCGAGCCCAGCGTTGACGACGGGTAACTACTTCCTGCTGCTAATTGACTCGGGTCTCCGCCATAGTTGAATGATGGCATAAAACCACCACCATACGTGCCGACATCCATGCCCACGTATTCAGTATCACTGGCACTTGCTTCTTTTGCGGGCTCTGCAGGCATCTGCGGTGAGTGTACCGAAGTGTAGTTGCTGAACAGACCGCTACCGCCACTTGCTCTTCGGGCCTCGTCTGCCCTCTCTTGCTCCTCAGCCATCTGGAGCGCAGCGAGACCAGCAGCGGCTTCGACATCACTCTCATCGCTAGCATAGGTTTCACGTCCAGGGTGTGCAGCTCCTTGGCTGCCATTCATGCCATTTCGCCCGGGTGGGTGGTGCTCCGAGTGATAATATTGGCCGTTGGGCTGTTGGCTGTAAGCCCCGCCGCCTCCGCCTCCTGTCATGTTCAAGACGTCGTTGAAAAGCTCATCTTGGTATCCGTTCTGTGGCTGAAAGTACTCGTCGCTGTCAGAATCGTGAGGTGGCGGTGGAGGCAAGGGTCGTGAAGACGTCGTGTTGGTTCGCTGAGGTGAGCCATGGGTCGGAACTTCAGGAGTCGGAGGGAGAGCATTCGCCCCGTATCTATCGCCACGCTGTGAGCCATAGCCAGTGTCGTAAACCGGTGGAGAGGGTAGCGGGGCATGTGAGGCGCTCGACGAATAATACCCCGAGGATGCGTTGGAGGCATGTCGAGCAGGTCGGCTGCTCCAGTCGTCGCTGGGAAGCTGCGTGCTTCCCGGAGGCACAGGTAGTGGCGGTGAAGATGTGGTGTAAGACGAAGCCCCTCTCTGGACAGAGGCCGCTCTCCCAAACTGGGAGTGCTGATACGTGGATGGCGAGGGGTACGAGGCAGTAGGGGAGGTAGGGGAGAGTGCGTAGGATTGGTTGACTGTATTCGTCCTAGAGAGATTGTTGTTCGCATAAGCAGCTGGGTTGTAGGGCTGGTGCGACGCTGTTGTTGAGACAGGCGGTGCAAAGGTCCTGCTTATGCCGCCGTAATGATGGGGATTAGGCAGGGCAATGGGCTGCGTGTTGTAGTTCTGGGGGTTGTACTCGAGCTGCTGCCGCTGTGGTGGGTAGCCATAGCCGGCGGCGCTGCTGTATCCACCCGCCGTCGGCGACATTGGACCCTGACTGACGTGCGGGGAGTTGGTCGTGGCCATGAACAGCTCGTCGTTCTGGCGCGCAGCCACGCTATTGCGTCGCTCGGGCTGAGGGTAGCCATAGCCATACTCTGCGCCTGCGCCTGCGCCTGCGCCTGCCTGGCCTCCATTTGCAGTATCGCCGTGGTCGGTGGCTGACGAGGAGCGGTGGTAAGGGTCATGGTACTGGCCTGAGGCGCCGGCGCTGGAGTGTGGGATGTTTGGGTTGTAGTAGTTTTGGCCGTTCCCGTAGTACGACATGGCGGCAGGTGTGGGCGACGATGTCTACGTGGGCGCAATGGGGTCCGGTGTGGTCAGAAGCGTCATTCACGAGGCTCCCTGGTGAGGTTGCGCGGGCACCATGACCGGGGCGGCTAAGCTTAGCGTTGGGGGTTCAGCAGCGTGGCCGCGCAAGAGTGGGGAGGAAGCAGAAGAAGCTGCTGCGACCAGGGAAGAAGGGCGTGGGCTCGCATGCGCTGGGCGCGAATGTCTGGGGACAAAAGTGTAGAATGAGGGACGGGGGGGGGCAGAGCTGCCTGTCGCCCTGTGCGTCGAGGGCAGCCGTAGGGGCAAATCGTCCAATGTTGTTTGGGTGGCGGTAGCGCGGGGAACGGGTCGCCCGGCGATGATGCTTCAAGACTGCAGTCAAGACGCGGCGGTCGTGGTGATGGAGCGAGGATTGCGACGGCAATGGGGCTGTGGTGCGAAAACGTCTCCGCTGCGGTTGCGTGTCTGCCGGCACTGTTGACGCCCGCGTAGTCGACCTCGTACCAGATGATAGGCAGGCCATGTGAGTAAGCCAAGAGGAGCCCCTGGACTCGGGCCGCGACAGGTGAAGAGCCTCGCCCTCTGCACTCACCACCACATGCGCTGTCGGCTTGTCTCAGCCAAAACCCCCCGCTGCAGCCATTGTGTCTTGTGCCTGCTAACAACGAGTCTTGTGTCAAAGTCGCCCGCGCCTCCTGTAACTCGTGCTTACCCCGCATGTGAGCCATACTACGACATTCTGTCTCTCCCACCTGTCCTGCCTGGGGTCTGACGACAGCCTTTGTGCAATGCCACTTGTCCCCGTTGGCCATGTGTCCTTTTCTCTTGCTTCCTCTGACGTTTTACCTCGCTCCCGTCCGGCTGGCACGCACTACTCGGAAATGCCCCGACCTTGACACGATCGCGTCAAAATCATGACATTGTGAGAACATAGGTGGAGAGCCGGCACTCTGACTGTACATGCAGTGCACCCTCTGTCAACAACCACTTCTCGTGGAAGCTCAAGCTCTGGTCATACTACTAATCGTATCTGACGGAGATTTAGGAATACTTGAGAGCCATATGCACGAAAACGATTTCATTGCCAGGTACATCAACTGCGAGGTCCTGTCGAACACTCCAAGTGAGATGAATCCGTAAGACCGTGGCAGTATCAAATTTAGGCTCTGGAAAGGGGTGTTGTGTGAAGACAGTGCCGACTTCTTCGACGCTAGAAGTGTCATTGGCAGCTGCAATGGCCGGACATTCCAGGTTTTATGGGTTGTCAGAGGAAGCTCATCCATTTTGCAAACTACAAAAAAGGCCATGAACTCTCCAGCAATCACCCAGGAGTCATTGGTTCTAGGAGCTCTGATGCAGTTGTCGCGTCCATCCGGGCCAAGGTGACCCGGTCACCTGTAGGGATTACCACAGATTTCACACAGGCGCGGTTAGGGAAGAGTGATGCAAACTTTCGACGGAAACTTTTCGATGTTCTCAACGTAGTACACAGACCCGTGTATGCTAAAACGGCGTGGAATAGCTCGAGTATCTCTCTGAGGATCCAAGAAATACCTGGAACATTGTAAGCGAATGGAGAACGAGCTCAGCTAACGCCCCAATCCATCATCAGAAGCAGCGAAGAAGCTCCGCAACATTTTTCAGAAAACTTCAATCATGGGTTGTCGCCGCCCAATACCAGCACCCGGGTACTTTGAAGCCCTCACGGCCGGGAACCCAACAACACTCCACTATGCCGAGAGAACTATAAATGACCAAGAAATAGACATGATGTGGATGTGACAACGATGCACGTACGCCACAGGCAAGTTACCCCGCTTCCCCATGTGCCCATAGCACCGGCAGCGGCGATTCCTGGGGTGCTTGCTTTTGTACCCCGGCGTACTGGGTACACGCAATTTTCCAGACACCTTCTCTTTCTGTAGGCCGCAGCTCACTATGCCCTGATAGAACAATAGACGCGATACAGGTTAGACGCCATTACGAAATGCCAAGTCGAGAATACAAGCCGCTTACGCCAAAACTCATGGCGGCGCAGCAATGTCGACAATACGCAGATCTCTTTCTACAGCACACACCGCGGCAATCGCCGTGCAGGTCATGGTCCAACGGGTGATAATACCAATGGATAGGTTGTGATCCACTGTGGTCCGCATCTTCACTTTGTGGGGGCGATGGAGAGACGGCGTTGTGAAGACTACCATACAGCGTACATAATGGGGTAAGGAACATGTTTGAGTCCATGGGCAGCAGATGCACAATGCAAGAGTTTGACACATTACGAATTTCTGCCGTTCAGGTGGGCACGGACATGACGTGCAGCCAGTCCACGACGAGAAATCGATGAGTATGCTTGGCGAGTTTATGAGCAGAGATAAGTATCTGCCCGAGATACATGGCGAGCCAACAGCCAAGCCACTGAGAATATGGCTTTGTCGAGGGCTGGTCGTTGTGCTGCTGCAACAGACTACAGCATGACCAGCGTGGCGCCATTCAGTCTGACGAGTGAGTAAGTTGGATTCTGCACATTTGCGCTCGCTATCTGGTAGTATAGGGACCTGCACTGTCATTCGGACGAGACAGTTTTCTCGAATCCCGCTAGCGGCTAGATTCGGGTCAGGCGCTAGAACGCTCCATCGATAGAATAATGGCCAAGCAGATAAGATGCCTTGGATCGAGCCTGAGCTTGGCCCATGCACTTGGCCTGCAGAGTCGTGGCGACAACTGGGGTGAAAAACCTGGTGCTTGGCGCTCTTGATTGAAGTTTACTGGTGCCTTCTTTTTCATCTTGAGGCTAGGGGCTCACATGGTGATAACCATCGGTCCGAGCCATTTAAACAACACTGGCAACGGCATTCGCATGTTCGCACGGAGCAAGTGAGCACGCAATCGCACATCTGGGAGCGGACCATCACAAGCTGGACTGTGAGTGTGTGTGTTCACATATTTGAGCATGTCTGTATTTGTGATGATTAGACTAACGGGTGGCTTCGAGACGCTAGCAAAATCCAGGGCCAACGAACGTCAGCTTCTGACATGCAGACGAGTTGGCCGTTCGCGCACGGCCCGCTAGGATTACGCGGGGCAACGCCGCGGCCGTCGACGACACCCTGTCGCCCAGACTCCCGCACTCCAGGACGGCCACGGCGCCTGTCTGTATCAGTCGTAGCTGGTCGGACTGGGTAAGCCTGGTTACTGGCCCCTCGGCCTGGGCGCAGCCAAAGACAAATATCTCACCCACCACAGCGAATTAAGGATAGGCCAAGGCCACTGCCAAGGCGCGCTGAACACAAACCCGTCCCCACCGCCAACCTACATGCAGAAGGAGATATACGCGCCGCTATTCTGCCCAATCTCCGCTCGTCTCGTGCATGGCCTTCCACCCCACCACTCCATCAGCCGAAGCTTGGACGCCATGGGTTTGCTCGTATGCCACGCCGATGGCTTGTTATCAGTAGTCCCGTGGGCCGACCATGTCGCCCTCTCCGCTGCGTCGGCCTTATCATAGTCGGTTAATCACCACACACATGTCTATTTGAAGGCACCGGTCCTCACGCCGCTGCTTTCCCCCCAGCTCAAGGTTTCATTCCTTCAAGTGTGCGCCCTGTCAACCTCGGTGCGGCTCCCCGCCACCTGCTGTGCGATAGAGAAGAATCCCATTCTACTATCCACGTCCCCTTGACCTGTCCACCATGTCCGTCTGGAACAGGAAAACAAACTCGTCCGAGGGCGGCACGAGCCCGGATCCCGAGTATGGCACAAAGTCCGAGTACCAGCAAACAACTGAGGTCCCCGTCGACGAGAATGGCGTTGCTGTTCACTCAGGGAGTGGCCACCTCCACCGCGGCCTCAAGTCTCGACACATCACTATGATAGCTATCGGTGGTGCCATCGGAACTGGTCTCATCATTGGTACCGGAAAGGCGTTGGCCCAGTCTGGGTAGGTTGCGCAAAAACCCCACCCACTTGCGCCATAGCTAACAATAGTAGTCCTGGCTCCATCCTCGTTGCTTATACTATGGTCGGTCTTATCGTCTACGTCGTCATGACGGCTCTTGGCGAGATGGCAGCCTGGATTCCTCATGCTTCTGGTTTCGCTGGCTATGCCACTCGTTTTTGTGACCCTGCTCTCGGTTTTGCGCTTGGGTAAGCCTTTTTCTCATGCCATCTCTTCTATAGGCTCTTTTCCCATCCATATTGCTAACAACACTCAGCTGGTGCTATTTTGCTAAATACGTCATCACAACACCCAATCAGTTGACCGCCACTGCCTTAATTCTCTCAGAATGGAAATCCCGAGAAGAAGTCAATCCTGGTGTGTGGATCGCCATCTTCCTAGTTACCATCTGCGCCATCAACTACTTTGGTATCAAGTTCTTCGGTGAACTTGAGTTCTGGCTTAGTTCAATCAAAGTCGTCACCATTGTCGGCGTCATTTTCCTCTCGTTCCTGTTGGCAGTTGGTGTCGGCCCCGGGGGTGCGACTGGTTTCAAGTATTACCACAATCCTGGTGCTTTTAAACCGTATCTAGCCTCTGGTAGCGAAGGCAAATTCTACGGCTTCTGGAGCTCGTTGGTCAACGCCGTCTTCGCCTACCTCGGTACTGAGCTCATCGGTGTCACTGTTGGTGAGGCTCAAAATCCTCGTAAGACAATCCCGCGCGCCATCAAGCTCACCTTTTACCGGATTCTCTTCTTCTATTGTCTGTCCATCTTCTTCTTGGGCATGATCGTACCATACAATTCCACGGAGCTGGCGTTTGCCAACAAGGCCACCACGGGTGCTTCTGCCTCGCCGTTTGTCGTCGCCATCAAGCTCGCCAAGATCCCCTACCTCCCTACCATTGTCAACGCCTGCATCTTGCTGTTCACCTTTAGCGCTTCCAACTCGGATCTGTACATTGCCTCCCGTACCATCTACGGACTTGCTGTTGAAGGCCATGCCCCCAAGATCTTCCTTTGGACAGACAAGCGGGGCGTGCCAGTGCCAGCGCTTGCAATCTCGGCACTCCTCTGCTGCACTGCTTTTATGAACGTTGCAGACGACTCCAAGACCGTTTTCGGTTACTTCGTCAATCTGACTACGATCTTTGGACTCTTGTCCTGGATCTCGCTCCTGGTGTCGCACATCTGGTTTGTCCGCGCGCGAAGGGCTCAGGGTATTACCAATGACCAGATGGCGTACACTGCGCCGTTTGGTTTGATCGGCTCCTATATTGCTCTGTTCTTCTGCATCTTGATCGCCTTGACCAAGAACTTCTCCGTTTTCACCAAGGGCAGCTACGGCAGCTTTGATTACAAAAACTTTATTACTGGATACCTTGTAAGTCTTTGTAATGCCAAAATGAAGCTGCTTCTGCTTACATCATATCTCAGGGTATTCCGGTTTACTTGATTTGCATTTTTGGCTACAAGTTCATTATGAAGACCAAGATGGTCCGCCCCCATGAAGCCGACTTCTATACCGGCAAAGATGTAATCGACCGCGAAGAAGAAGCTTTCCTGGCGCATGAGGCCGAGAAGAAAGCTGCTGGCGGCCGAAACGGTGGTTGGTTCTACAAGACGTTTATTGCCTGGTTGATTTAAATGGTGGTTTGAAGGCGGCTTTCCAGCCTTTCACATTTATACACCAATGTACTAGTGTTATATGTTAAATTTTTATATGCCTTGGACGGCTTAACGAAAACGTGTCATGGTCAATCAAATTTACGAGATTCATGGGCTCTTGGTCTCTTCAACTTGGCTTTTTCCTTGGTGTGCAGTGACAAGTAACCATTCTGCCTGAAACATTGTAGAGGAAATGCTACATATATCTACTAACGGTACATTCTGTGAGTATGTCAAAAAGCCTAAATGTCACATTCGTAAAACATAAATGATCGCGAAACCCGCTCCTCCGCCCGCCACATACACAGCCCCGCCGGCCCCTACAGTCAGCGCCAAGACAACTCCTCCCCAGCAGCACCGTCATACGCAACGTCTCGATAAGCTCAGAAACCAAGCTTGCATGCCAACAAATATTGGCGGTGTCTTGTCTGTGAGCCGAACGCGTCCTCCCGTCCCTCCCCAAGACACGTCTTGCGCATGCATTTGCTTGGACAAATGCCGTGCTTGCCGGGCGGAAGCATAAGCGTGGGTGGGCGGAGTATCACGTGCGAGCGGAGTTGTCACGGCACGTGAGGAGGTGGGAAAGGGGCGGTTGAACAGGGCTGTATGCATGTATATGGTTGCCATGCTGGCGTAGGAGATGTGTGTCAACGAGCATTTTCCTTGATGAGATATGGCGGTGTGCCCGCCGGTGTGACAAGGGGGGGCACGTAAGGCGGGTAGAGGGTTTTTCGCCTGGTAGCCTTGCTTGGCACGATGTAATGTGTACTTATTCTGCCTCTCAGCCTTGTGAGGCTGCTGCGGGGCGGACTCGGTGAGTTTGTTGGCTTAGGGGAGATTGTGGCTGTGCGTTGGAGTAGAGTTTTGTGGAACGGGTTAACTTGGATTCTTGGGCGCGTGTACTGGATGGTAGATTCTTTGTACCGGAGACGAACGGTCTGATCGGTGAGCCCCGTTGGAGGACTGGAGTCGTGGCTGGGGCTGGGTCGCGAGGCGGTGAGTAGGTTACAACGGGCTGACAGTGTTACATGAATGGGACTTATGGTAACGTCTTCCGCTGTGGGCACAGGATGGAGTGATGGCTACTTTCTTGACACGGCACGGCTTGCTCCTGGATTATGTGCCTAGATTAGGCAGACTGCGGTGTCTTCGTGTATGGCCTTCTCCCTTTGGTTTGTGGATACACGATGCTTTTCGGTTTATTAGTGGCGCAGTTGTTCGTACGTTTTATCTTGCTGTGGAGGCGACATTCTAACCTGTTTTTTGTAAGGCTGTCTAACTACACGGATGATATCATGACACATTACTCAGTTCTGTTGTATCGCCTTGCTACTGTCTAGTTCAGCGAGGCAGTGTTGTGTTTTGCCTAGTTCAATATCCTCATTTTGCTTTATGAAGTCCGCAACTACCGGGGTATCACATGGACATTGTAGTATTGTCAAATTTATCATCACCATTTTTTCAAGAGTCCTTCCATAGGGCTTACAAAGAGTCATCTCAACGCTTACAATGAAGCCGTGCCATTTTGAGTTACACAAACCAGGGACTCCGACAACAAGGAAAAGGGCACGCCTTAGTTTGTGCCCCTTCTTTCCTTTCCTGAATCAAAGAGACGCCAGTACAATGGTAAACTAAGGCGACACAGTCCCTTTCGACTCAATTTCGCTTCACATTTATGGATGAGAGAGCATATAACTCGGTCATCGTGATGCTAACTATCGTGATATCTCTCTACCCGACACGGCTACTCGCAACTTCTTTTTACATGACAATAGCCCGGACTTGAATCTCGCTACTTCTAAAACGATCGAATATACAATTTGAACACAAGCATCTATTGGAGTGGACAACGCAAAGAAAATCTCGTTACAACGTATAGATATTCACCATTTCGGCGCTGTCCACAACATAGCATATCAACAGAATCTCTGAGGCCTCAGCACACCAGAACCGGCTCTAGACTCAACAATGGAATCTCCGTTTGAGATTATTTCTAGTCGACACTCTCTCAATCGCATGGGTGGGTTTCTCTCGCCCCAATGCGCACCCACTAGAGCCCAGACAACCTCTCATTCCTACGACCACTATCTGGCAGCCATGAATACAAATACCGCGCATCTTCAACACAGTACTACTGCTCTCATATCATATTCGGGTATGGCAGACGATATGTGGTTGTGCAATGAGTGTGGAGCTGAGAACAACAATTGGGTCGAGCGGTGTCCGATTTGTGGAGAGGGATGGAGACCAACTGCGTAATAAATTCCTAGAATGGGAGAAACGTGGAGGAATTTTGGTTTCCTGAAACTCAGTCGATGGGAGAAGATGGTTGGGGATGAGTGTGCTGATTTCCATGTTTGTCTTAAGCGATGAAGGGCGATGAAGGGCGATGCTGCCGGCTATAGAATGATGTTTTCCTACTTGTCTTGCATTTGGCTAGTTGTTATTTTCTTGATTGGTGTCTTTGATCTCCATGTTTGCTGCTATGCATCTTTGCGATATCATTGCGTCTTTGATTAGATCAAGTTGGACTGGGCGTTTGTGTATGTTCTTTTTAACTATCAACTCTATCTTTCTCTCCCTTGCTTTACGTCTTTGTCTCTTGACCACTGAACTTTTTACTTGCTATTCATCCTATATGTCCTCATGGCTAACTCATAACCTTAGCGCCTGATACAGCAGTAACTTGGCACAGCAATAGGACCGACACAACCATCCTCTCATCCTAATATATCATAACTGCGGGGTTCATGTCCTTTGTAGGAAGCAGTCTTTCGGTGCAGGCGTTTATGGAATATGTAAGATCCCACATGCAATAACCCTTGCAACATGCCTTTTGCTGTATGCTTCACCAGTTGTCGCTGGCTTCCGTCATATCCAACTTCAAAGCGTCGAATGTTCACAGCGCTGATTTCTGTGGTATGGTCCGGGTTGGATTTTGGACGAGGACGTCAAGGGTTACCCATCTAGGTATTGTTGGTGTTACACGTGTAGTCGAATAAGATGTAACGGTATACCCGTTGACATACAGCTCGATCCAGGGATTTGGAAAACCTTGTCCTATGTGCTACAACCATGGATGCGTGGCCGGATCTGGTTTGGTCACCTTCAATAGTCCTGTATGCCCGTTTCGCCAGTCAAAACTTTCTCTTTCCCCTCTCCGTCAGAGTCGAAATCGCTTTCCATGCTGTCAAAGTATGCATCCTGTAAATCTCGCTCCTGCTCAGGGTCATCGTACTTGGGGTTGTGGTCCACCAATTTCTCATAGTCAAAATCGTCATCTCCGCCCCTGAGAAACCGCTGCGTCATCTCGTCTATCCACCAGGCTTTCCCCTCCTCTTTGCTCATGGGTATGTCATCCTTGTCCTCCTCTATTATCTCTCCCTGCGGCCCACGTGTATATGTAAAAAGCGAATTGGGATCTGGCTGCGACAGCGCATCCTTCTTCGCTTCGGCGCGCCACAGGTCTGTCGCCATCTGGCCAGAGAAACCCTTCTTCCGACCTTCAGCTTCGCGCTCGGATGCGGTTTGGAAGCGGCGGATCAGGCGATCGTAAAGCAGAGGGTCGGCAAGCTCAAGAGACGAATCGGTAAAGTATTCGGGATGTACTTCGAGATAGCGCTTGCGCCGGTTCTTGGCCTGGAGTCGTTGCGCGCGTCCCCCCTGCTGCTGTCGCATTTGTTCGCGGAGAAGAGAATCGTCTACAGAATCATCCATGGCGATATCCTCATTAGTGTCTGTGGCCATGGTGCCGTCGCTGTCGGCAAGACTGTGCGAGTTCGCGGGGTGCTTCGGAGCTTCGGGCGCATTCGCGGGTCGTAGAGCAAGAGGCGCCATTTGCGGTGATGCAGTAATATATGGCATACTACAATGTCAAGATCCGGCGAATACTCTTCTGCTGTAGGACGATGTGTGAGGGTGCGTTGAGCGCCGGGCGCATTCTCACCATGCTTGGTAATGACGCCACAAGCTCGCGCCACAAGAAACAGGGTCCAGCTATTCGAAACACGCCCAGTCGAGGTAGATCCACCTTAATGATCGACCGTTTCATCCACAAAGTCAGGAACACCTGGCTCTTTGGTTATTAACTCCAACGTCTTCCCAATCCTTTTGTTTCCCCTCCTCTTCTTCTGTCCACTTAGCGTTGTTGTTGTCGTGGTCGTTTTTGTTGTTTCTCGCAGGTCGAATTCGCTGTGCGGATACACGGTCCGTCTAAAGTGGGAAAAGAGCTTGGAAGTCCTGTCAAATTTACGCGTTATCTGGTCTTTTCGACTGTACATATATTGTCGCTTCGTGGTTACCTTCGTTGCGTCACTTTTTTCTTCCACCAAGATTGTGTCTTACCAGAAGAACAAGACACATTTCGACATCCATCGCCATGTCTCCAAAACAAAAGACACAGAAAAAGCCAAAGGCTGCGAGCAAGGCAGACCCACCAACACAACGGGCTCCAGCATCAACGATCCTTTTGAACACTGGCCGAGCAGCAGCACTTCTCCTCATCGCCGGTTTTGCTTCCCCAGTCTCGCAACTTAACCTGTCGCCCATCTATGGATCCATCCCTGCATCTTTACATCACCAGCGGACCATGACTATTGTCGCTGTGGCTGCTTTACTGATACGACGGGCGATAAGGAGCTACACATCAGCAAGCGTTTCCCAGTACATTGCCGTGGTTGCGTACTGGACTCCTGTCATACAGTTTTTCCTATTTCCGTATAGTGAAAAGATGGGAATTGAGTATGGGCCCATGGCGATCGAATTATTGACGTACTTTCCGCTGCTATTTTTGTCAATCTTCGCCGCTGCCGATCTACTTGAATGTATTGACATCAGTGGTTTTAATCCGTCTCCGTTGAAGGAGATCATCATTCCTACCGCCTCTTACTTTGCTGTCTCGACCACAGCCAAGATCAGCAGCTCTCTTATTCCAAGCTTCATTGGCACTTCTGTCTACTTCACGCGTATTGGCTTGCAAATGCTACTGGCATCCGCATCTGCCTTCTTCACCCCCTCGCGCGTCATCTTCCTTGCGTTCCCAGCCATCTTGCATACGCTTTGGACAAACCCACATCATCCATCAGCCCACGGACTACAATTAGCCAACTCAACTTTGCAAGCGACTCAAAACTACACACTTCTTGCTCGACAGGAATCGGTCACAGGCTACGTCTCCGTGGTTGAAAGCCAAAGCGAAACTTCCTTCCGTCTCCTCAGATGCGACCACTCCCTTCTGGGCGGAGAATGGTTGGTAACACCTGAAGCATATGCCAAAGGTCAACGACAACGCGAGACTATTTTTGCCGTCTTTGTGCTCCTTGAGGCTGTCCGGCTCATTGAGCCTCCTGTTGCATCTATTCCTGTCGTAGATGACAGCAAGAAATCTGCGTTAGTCATTGGCCTCGGGATTGGCACCGCGCCCAATGCCATGATTGCCCACGGTATCAACACCACCATTGTCGAACTCGATCCCGTTGTTCACTACTACGCAACCAAGTACTTCAACCTCAGCCCCAACCACAACGCCGTCATTGCCGATGCTACATCTTATGTGGCAGAGAAATCCGTCTCTGCGCCCGGAAGCTACGACTACATCATCCACGATGTCTTTACGGGTGGTGCTGAGCCCGTATACCTATTCACCACAGAATTCATGCAAGGCCTGTACAACCTCCTGGCCGACGACGGTTTCGCAGCTATCAACTATGCGGGCGACCTCAACCTCGGAAGTACGCGCTTAGTGCTAAACACCATCCACGCCGTCTTTCCCGCGTGCCGCATCTTCCGCGATTCAGCTCCTCCCAAGGATCGAAAAGAGGGTGAGCCAGACTTTATCAACATGGTCATTTTCTGCGTCAAAAACGATCACGGTCGTGGGAAAAAAGCAGTGCAGTTTCGCAGGGCAGAGCCCTCTGACTACTTGGGAAGTATTGCACGCAGCAACTTCTTGCAGCCGCAGGAGAAGCTTGAAGTCAAGTATGACTTTTTATCCAAGGAGAAGGGCGGCAGAGTCATGGGCAATGTCGATGTGGGCGAGTTGGAGAAGTTTCACAAGGATGGTGCCGTCAGCCACTGGAAGATTATGAGGAGTGTGATTCCGGGTGGTGTTTGGGAGATGTGGTAGATTTTGTGTAAAGTTCTTCACTTTGCGTAGTCAGAATCAGAGTTGTTGTAAGAGAAAAGGGGGCTTTGTGGAATTGCAGATAGAATTGTTGGTGTCCATAGCTGTACATGCATAGTATAATATGATTTCTTGAACTATCATATCCTTGCCTTTAATATTCAGTTAACACTCAGGAACCGAGAATTCTCGCCATTTCATTCTTCCGCAACCCCCACATTAACCCAAACACATCCATTGTTTCAGCTCGATGCAAATGAACCTATTTCAAAGTCTGGTTTTTTTTTCAAATTGATAGGGTTGTTGTCAAGATTGTCTCCAAGCGATCCAACAATTCCATATTATATATCTATAGAGGAGCAAGGGCATATCCATTGTAGCAATGAATTAGAGTTTAATTTCCAAAGCAGAGAAAACAGTTAGCATTATGATTAACGACTTTACTACGAAAGATCGCTCCTTGAGCATACTAGAACGACCTAACACTTGCCCTTGTCACTCATGCTATTCATCATCTTCACCGTAGAATGAACGATCCAGTTGATCGAAGCTAAAGAGCAACTCTAAAGAACGAGGAATATTGTACTGGAGGATCTCAACCATCTGCAAAAGAAAACAAGGAAAACCGATAGAACTGCTGGAGCTGGCGTTCGACTAGAGCTCAAAATACATACAACATCGACAAGTGGTGGTCAAATCTCCTTCTACGACTACAATTAGGTAAGTGTAAGTAACACTGTTGCTCATTATATAGATGACCAAACCCAAAAGGGGTCCTAAGAGACAGCAACAGGGATTTTTGCAAAGGAGGGTATCAGTTCTGAGAAAGCAAGTGTGTTTCTATTTCTGTCTCTTTTGCTAAGAAAGCAGCATGCCATGTGCTTGAAGCTTGATTTTTCGTGATGCTGACTGATGGAAAGGTCAGCGAGGCAGTGTCAGAATACTCTAATATTGATATTCCTTCCTTTTATTCACTAGTCCGTTCATATTGCCTTCTCATATTTGTTTTTTAATAAACATCCTGAGAGTAGCAAGATTCCCACTAGTTCGAAATAAATGCTGTATGTCGTAGTGTGTTCTCAACCAGAGCAGTGGTCGGAAGCTTAGCTTAGTATGCTGGAAATAGCTTTATCATGGTATGTCGTATATAGTGCGGAAATAGGTCTGATACAAAACAATATGAAGCCTTTATTCTAGAAATCATATGAATTGTAGTTTCTCAAGCTCGCTGATTTGGTTTCCAACACTATGCTTGACCAGACGGAAACGTTGCTACACAGCTCTAAGCTCTGGGGGGCACGGAGTTGATTGTTTTGGGCATGAAGTTATGGGAATGAAAATAAAAGACATCCTATAGCTAAGTGAATGAGATCATGAAGAGACAGCATATCTATCAGAGCAAATTCATCCGTGAAGTAGAGCCTCGAGAAGGGCTGATCCAAGTCACTATTTCCCAAGACCATTAGAAACAAGTACGTCACCGAGACCACAGGCTGAACTTGAACGGAACACAGGCTACAATCATGAGCATCTTCTTCAGTCTGGTAACATTGAGAGGAGATGAAGAGAAGTAGGCTATCCCAAGCCACTATGAAGGCGGTGGAACAGACTACCCCAAGTCCGATATTACTTTCACAAAAAGCCTTTGTTAAGTGCACATTTCAACGAACTTGACATCTATTTTTTAAACAATTCAAGTCACTTTTCATTTTCATTTTTGACTTTCCTCCTGCAGCCGACAAGCTGTCCCATCCTCACGGTCGGTGCCCACAATCTAGCCAAGCCATCAACTCGTCCATAACACAACCACTGAGTTTCAACATTTCGCTCAGCCCCAGCTACGTAAGCCAGCTCAATGCCTAGTCCCGCAACACGGCAGGGGGAGGACCAAAAGACGGGCCTTCTGCGCCACAGTAACCAACTCAGGCCGTGTCCCCTCTCTAATCCCCCCAGCCCAACAACAGAACAAACAGGATAATCACAAATATGCTCAGCATGCAACTTTCCCCGACGGCATACTACATCCTGACCAAGTCACTACTACGAACTCCCCCGACAGAGCTGAAAACTAGACCCTTGCCCACACCCCTGCTGCCACGCACCCTGCAGCGGGCCGGAACAGTGCGGGAACAAGGGGTAACGGAGAAGTTCACAGACCAAGTCAGACAGACCGACAAAAAATATGATATCGAAGCCCAACCAACAGTAAGCAGGGGGGAATGAGGGGGGGTCCGTCCGCTTCTGCAGGTTCTCTAACCCGCCCCCCCTCTTTAGTAGAAAAAAAGCCTCAATTTATGCGGGAATCAGTATAGGCCCGTGCTCCCTCCCTGTCCGGTAAACACGGCTTTGTGCATCTATTCGCGAGAGAAAATAAATCGCGCTTTCCAGTGCATGTAAGAGGACGAGGAGACGGAGGAAGCAAAGTGAGTTGGTTGGGCATGGGGAGGGGACGTGTCGAGTTGGTCATGTGTGCTCATGTCTGAGATACGTATGTGTGCTGCATGAGCGTGAGTAGCCTCGTTCAGCTTGAGAGCAGGAGAGAACGGGGAAGGCAAGAGACGTGAGAGGGAGGAGGAAGAAGAGAGTGCTACATCCCTCCAGTGCTGCTGCTACTGCCGCCCGTTCAAGTAGTAGCATGAACAGACGGGAGATGGACAAGTATAACGAACCCACGCCGTACACGATAACCCACCCACACACCCACACTAAGCCCAACCCCCTCTCCACAGTAAAAAAAAGCTTATCCCCACGCGAGATCGTTTTCTCCGATGCATCACCATGTGCCCGAACTCATCGATGATCTTACCTGTTTTCCTTCCTTACCCGGCCGCGGTAACCATACCTCTCATCTGACACACACCACACACACACACATGTATACCTAGCCGCCCCCATCACATGTCCACCCCCCTTTCTCTTCTCCTTGACCGGTCAGCCAAACTCCCCTCACAGTGGCCCAACTACCACAACGACACGCAAAAAAACCGTCCGGTAAAACCGGCAACAAACCACGTGGGGAGTTTTGCATAGGATAAAAAAAATGCCGTAGTTGAAAACTCTTTTCTGCATGTGGAGGGACCCATCTGAAGGAGACTATCTGACCCTCTCTCTCTATTTACAAAAAAAGCAAAGAAAAGGAAAAAGCTAGCTGAGCCAAGCTTTTCCGGTATTCCTTTTAGAGGAAGCTTGATCGCGCTCGGCAAAGTCTTGTTTTTCTGTCTTAACGCTGCACAGGCACCGATTGGTTGGTACGTATATATGTATGCATGTGTGCAAAGCACGGTCATTGTGCATTTTGCTGTGCAGTTTGCGCTGACTCTTCTAAACGTGTGACGAGAGAGAGAGAGAGCTACTTTTGTGGCGTTGGGGGGGAAATAAGGGGGTGTGTGTGTAGCAAGGGCAGGGCTAGGGAAAGGAAAAGGTGCGTGTGGGGCCGAATGATCGGCATGCCGGTGTGATTGGGGGTGCTGCTGGTATGGTCCGAGCGAAGGGGGGGAATTGTTGAGTTTTAGTGGTGTAATATGGGCATCAGAGGAGAAGAGGGTGGTGGTAGGGGGTATGTGTGCTGCGTTACATGTGCGTGCTGCATTTTTATAGGTGGCGCAGTGAATAGGCTAGTGTGGCGTGTGCTGCTGTGTTCAAGAAAAAGAAAAAGAAATTCAAGGGAAAACGGTGATTTACAGCCGATCGAGTTTGTGGGGGAATTAGGCCCAAGAGAGGGCCAAACTGCTGCGGGGTAGTTTCCTTTTGAACGTTTGAAGATCGTCATTTTCTTTTCTTTTCTGGCTCGTCTCCTGTGCCCAGAGTGACAGCGGAGTCTAATTCGTGGCTCTGTGAAAAGATAGGCACGTCCATCCAGGAGACCTGCCGTTGCCGCCATTAGCCCTCGTGCTGCACCTTGTAAAGCTTAGCTTTGAAGGGGAGAAAAAGCACTCATACAATGAATTACCATATGCGGATAGTCAGTACGGCTCTTCCCGTCTTCCTCCCTCTTCTCATTATAGCAAGAAACAACACACGCGGCGTTCAAAACTTTCAACGATGGCGCAATGCTCTCCCGTCTCGAGGCGGAGCGGGAGGCGGGAATCGGATGTCGGGAACCCTGGCGCGCATTCACCGCTGTTTTCTCGCGTGGTCTGGAATTGGCTGTTTTGAAGAAGGATCAGGTCGCGTGACAAAACGGCTGTGATACTGTACATTCCTGTCTGCACTAGGCACTGTATGGTACATGTGAGCAGTAGAACAAAATCAAAACAGAACGTGGCTTGCGAGCCTTGACAAACCACGGTTTGCCTACTACCCCGCCGACGTTGATAAGCGTCAAGGGCGCCAAGTATACATGCATGGCTTCTCAGTTTTGCTGGATTTATATATCCGATGAGACTGTGCCGATACGGTCCGTTCGCATGGTAAAATGTTCAGTGCACACATTAGTCATATTACTATCAGCAAACGAGCAGGATGTTATCCTGCTAACTTGGAGCTGACGTCGGTATTGATCGGCCTCAACTAATCCTCGTTTGCCCCTCATCTTGCCCCGCTTTCGAAGTACCCAAGAATATGCAACGAAAAAAAAAATAGATAGCAAGGCGTGACACGCGGCCTTTCCGATATTCTGGCCGCCAGCCTACCATAGCGCCCACGTTTTCCTACAAGACATCTGTTTTGCTCGTGAGAAGCCTGCGGCTCCAAGACCCGGCTCCATTTCGGTGTGGGGATGCTCTGCCTGCTGGTGGAAGCCTAGTGTCGTCTTTGGTGTGTGCGCATACTATCAATCTGCTGATGTAATTATACCCCTTAGTAGACCCCGGACCCAGCGAAACAGTATGTGGACTTGACTGCCGGAGATGGTTGCGAGAAGCGAAAAATTGCCAAGCTTCTATCGCAGCCACTTGCATCTATTGACAAGGCTGTCGCTGCTGGGCATTGACCTCGACTCTGCCTCTGACGAACCCTCCTGCCCTTTTAAGTCACGCCATCTTTTTCTTCCTCTTTCATGACATCTGTCGCAATCCTGCTATGATGCTTGCCAACAACAAGACAACGGAAAACAATTGCTCGTGCTGCGCCAACGCTTGTGACACGACTGGTGCGGCTCGGCGCCACGTCGGGCAAAAGGGACATGACAGCACCGGAAATTCATGCCCCATATCGGGAAGCTAGAGGCATTGGATGTGTGCGATGTGTCAAGGTAACGTTGCCAGAGCACCGGTGGCGATAGAGCGGAAGATCACCAGGGACTAAAGGTTAGATCATTGCGCCATGAAGCCGAATCGAGCGTGGTGATCTTTCTGGCTAGGTGAATCGGCAGTTTTGCGCAGTGCCACCAATCGAAACTTTGGTTGAGGGCACAGGGGATTGATAAGCGACGCGCAAGATGTGACGATAGGACACACGGGAACCAAAGTTTGTAGATAGCTTGGCGTAATGACATTCGCTGTTTGATGTCTGCAGTCTGATATCCGGAGATAACACGATTGACAGACATGCTGATACATGAAAGGGGTATGCTGGGTACAACCGCGGAACAAGGAAAGACTGCAATTAGTTGCTTGCGCCATGATCTGTGTCTATGCCGACTCGATACAACGAATTATGGAATAATAGTGATGAATATACATGGACTCATGGTCATCGCTCGCCCATGTCGAAACGGTGGGTGAGCGCCTTCCCGACCTTATTCTCGGGCTTGGGAGGGATGTGGTGGTGCAGGTACTTTTTGGGCGCGGCGGTTCTTGCACTTGACGCCTTGGAGGCATCAAAAGTGATCTTCGGATCGTCGTAGGATTCCGGGCTGCAGCAAGCAATGTTCTTGATGCAGGTGGTTTTGAGCACCTCGCGAATGGTGATACGCTTGGATGGAATAGGATGAAGCATCTTCAGCATCAAGCGCTTGATGGACGGCGGCTCTATGAGGCTGAATAGCTTGCCACACTTGGGATGGCCATCTGGGCCGTCGACAATTTGTCCGTCCGGATGGGCTTCTAGCCATTGGTCCCAGCCCTTTTGAAATCGCGCATAGTACTCGAATTCTGGTTTCGCAGCCTGCCATGGACAGCCACCGAATGTCATGGTCAGGTAAACGATGGCAGTCGACCATATATCCAGCGGGCGTGGATCGTAGCTGTGGTCTTTCTTTAGGACTTCGGGGGCAATGTACGGAAGACTGCCGCAGATACCAGGGGCGGAAAGACGAATGTGTCGCATGTTCTTGCCGCATTCTCCACCAGAAGCCCGGAGGCCAGGATGCTCGCCGCTGAAGACCTCTGCGACGCCGAAATCCGAGATTTTGAGATGGCCTTCCTTGCTGAGAAGGAGATTCTCTAGCTTGATATCTCGGTGGGCGATACCATGGCTGTGTAGGTAGTCGACACCGCGGAGGAGCTGCTTGAAGAAACATAGCCGGTCGTCGCGGCTGTAGTACCCTTCGGGCCCACCAGCAAAGAGTTTGCGCTCTACGAGCGAGTAGATTTCTCCATACGTGCAAAACTCCATGACGTGGTTCCAGCGGCCGCGGTTCGTACACAGACGAACAGTCTCGACAATGTTGGGATGATGCAGGCTCTTGGCAATGCTGTATTCCGACTTGATCTTCAACACGTAGTCCTCCTCGGTCTCGTCCTTGTCGCGCTCTCGAAACTCTTTTACTGCAACCAAATCCTCTTCCCTGGTAATGCCTCCTCTTCGCGCCATGATTCGAACTTCGGACGTGGCACCTTTGCCGAGAATCCTTCCTCTTTTCCCAGGCATCAGACTCGAGCTCTTGAACTCCTTGTCTAGTTCGCACCAATCGATAATAAAGTCATCGGGAAGGTTGACGCTAAGACGTCGTGCCTTCATGCCCACGCCCTGGGCGGCGGGCTTGGAGAAGGTTGCCAGCATACCAGCAGTCGGCTTTTCGGTGTTTTCGTCGGCTCGTGGCACCTGCTCTGTACTCGCAGATCGCCTCCGCAAGAAGCCCGTCTTCTTGGTTGCAGTGACATTTCCACTGCCTGCCCAAGTGATGCCGGGCCTCGGCCTGCTCATGTTTGCTAGGCCTGTGGAAGATGAAGGTTTCTTACCAAAATCCGGCCTCCGGTCGATCGAAGGCCTGCTGCTCGGAGAGCCAGACAAGGGCGGAGAGCTTGCACGAGAAGACCGGTCAGAGCGTCGGGTCAAGGAGAAAGTACTCAGCCTTTTGCTCTGGCGGGGGATGTCGACTGCCGGCGTCGACAACTCGGCTGGTCCGTCGATGCCAGTCTTGACAATGTAAGTGTCCGTGTCCTGGTCTGGCTTTGCTTTTGGAGACCTGCTTGGCGTGGACGAAGCGGAAGTTTCTGGTTGAGTGGCTCCGTCCCTGCTGGCGTGGCTTCTGTGCAGCTTGCCGCGGATGAGGTTCCCGACGCGCTTGCCGAGTCTGCGCTTCTCGAGCGGTGGCTCCCGCTCTGGTGCTTGGGGCGCGTGAGCATCTGAGGGCGGGCTGGGAGCGGGTGCATCTGTGGGTTGGTGAGGGGGCTTGGTGGGCACGTCGCTGGCAATGGGGCGTGTGGTAGCGAAGCCATTGTCAGCCAAATCGTCGTCGCGGAAAGGGTGAGAGAAGGGTGCGCCGTCGCTGCTATGGCTAGTGGGGGTGAGGGGCTCGGCAGGCTCGCTGGCGGTGCCGGTGCTCTCGTCCTCGTCTTCAATGGTAAGATGGCTGTGGGTGCGTGAGTCGCGGTGATGCAGGCGGGCGGAAAGCGTTGGTTCGTCAAAAGAAATGGAGAGTTGGCGCGGCTGTGCGGCGAGCACGGGCATGGCGGCAGGAGGGTGTGCGGCGCTGATTGGTCGGCCCAAGCAGGCGTGCGTGAGGGAGAGTGAATGGAGGAAGCGTGGTGTGGGAGGCAACGACACTCGAGGGCTGCGAGGCCTTGGGCTTATTGTTATGGGCGCTGCAGCGGGCTGGGGCAGTAGCAGCAGCAGGCGTCGAGCAAAGCGGAGGAGTGGGAGTGGAGGGGGGGTAGCAAGAGCGAAGTGTGGTACGGGTGGTGCGCTTGTAGCAAAGCCATATACACAGCGTGAAGGGCGAGGGTGGTAGGTGGAGCAGCGGGCGGAGGGTGGCCGGCGAGGGCGCCGGACGGGAGAGAGAGGCAGAGAGCGGGCGGTCGAGGAGGCCAAATACGACGATAATTTGGCGCAGGTCGAGCACGAAGGCGGTGATAGCCCCTACCGGTGCAGGGCGACCAGGGCGGGCGTTGATATGTGCGCGCTGGGGGGTGGCCAGGGTGGATACAGTAAATGCTGCAGGACCCCCTCGCCGCCCTCGCCTGCGCCTGCGCCTGCGCCTGCGCCTACACGCTTCCCCCCACAGCTGAGCACAGAGCACTGAGCACTGAGCATGCCTCTGCTCCGAACCCCCACACCAGACACTGTTACGGCGCGCCGGCGTCGCCCTCCTGCACGCCGCATGCACCTCTTGCGACAGCAGACGCCGCGGGTCGTGCAGCAGCAACAGTCGATGCCCATCCGGCGTCACCGTACAGCACAGTCGTGCTCTCGTGCCCGGCTGCCACGTCCATGTCGGCCCTGTCGTCCAATCCACGAGAACACAATGACAGCCATGCAAAATGCCGCAGTCGACAGTCGACAGTCCACCGTCCGCAGTCCGCAGTCGTGTCCCTTGGGCACGGCCTGGGCTCGCTGGCCACGGCTGCTGTCAGCAGCCCGCCCTGCTTCGCATCAACCGTACCAAGCGCGCCGTTCGATGCATCGGCCTGAGAACCCCCCTGCTGCCCTGCCTCCGCCCGCGCGCCATTCGTCCGTCTCGCGAACGCGCCTCTTCGCCCATGTACAGTACGCCCATGTGTCTCCGCACACATACAGTGGCTAGTGGGCAGCCATGGCGGCCCTCGCTCGTCTTGTCCAAAGCTTGCGCGGACCTTAACCCCCAAATACGACGGGCCAAGCAACCACAGGCGGCGAGGGCGTTCCCCAGCATTTGCACAGACCCGTTTCGTCCCTCGTGGGTCAACCGCCTGCTCTGATGACCACCCTTCGCTCACACGTGTCGTCATCGGCGCACTGCGTATAGTGCACCGTCAACCACTCGAGGGCTGCTTGATTGCCTGCATGTCCACCCGGCGCTCCACCCGTTTTGCTTCCGTCCAATCGCGCCCCGCGTCCGCTCCCCTCCGCAACACTCAGACGGCAGCCGATGACAGGCATATGCACTGGATCGGCTTGCCCAAAACAAGACATGCCACTCGCGAGGCACGTCGGCTTCTGCTTTGCAAAGCATTTGTGTCAACTGCCCACCCCCACTGCTCTAGTCAGCCTGCTTATTGCCGGCTGCTGCACGGAACCGACAGCTTGCTTGCTTGCTTGCGCCTCACTCTCGCCCTCGCGCCCACGTCCTACCGTTTCAGTCAGTCAGCCAGCCAGCATGCGCTCATTGGGCACAGTGCGCTTGGGGCGGTGAGTGGTGACGAGACTTGTAGTCAAGCGACTGGTTTCCCAACCCGTCGCTTCCCCGCTGATACACCGTGTGCACCTGCAGTAGTGCCTGCTGCTTCTTCTGACTGCAGCCTCGTTAACACGTCCTTGTGCCCCCCCCCGGATTCGTATATTCTGGGCCTGCCAGGATCGACGGGAAATCATCGCACCAATTCCTTCGGCTGCACCTCGTCACTCCACGTCAAGGCTTCCATCTCGGCCTCATCCTCCGGAGCAAACGTGTCTATCGAGCGTCCGAATGACCTCAAATCCCTGCGGCTCGCTTACTGAGCAAGTTTGTTCCAAAGTCTGGACACGACACTGAGTCTTCGCGTTGGCAACAAGACACATCTTCTGCCGTCTTGACAGGTTACCCACGTTCGACTGGCACATCTGGCACAATACTGGGCGCCGAGAGCAGCCATACACCGACCCTAGTCCAAACAACACAATTGTGCGGTACAAACCCAACCCAGAGTAGGTCACTTCGATGCAACGTTCTCAGATGCTACGGTTGAGCCACGTCTCGTAGATTCACCTAGTCCGAGCGTCTGCTTGGCAAAGTCCACCAATACCAGCTTGCTTTTGTTCAACCTTCTTGGCACATTGGAGGAATTCGGTTCCGCGCTTGGCACTCAACAATCTGCCGCCCGTGTTTCTTGCATCAATCTGGACAAAATGCATGGCGTCTACCTGGGCCCGCTCCATGCTGCTCGCAAACTCACCCATATGATGGTTCCATCAAACTCTGCAGCTTAGATGCCATCCCAAATTGTGGCATATACCACCATGGCCATGGCCATCTTTCTTACACGTCAGGCACCATTTGCGACCATGTGACCCAAGCAAAGTTGAGTGCAACATGAATCGTCCGATTCAGGGCGAGGTTCTACAAACACTACCTAACACACACCAGTCCATTTGATACAGATGCCAAGACGCCGTAAATCTTCTGCGCTGAGCACCTCGAACTTGTCACCGTCAAGGCCTCGATAAGAACATCTAAGCACTCGTGTACAAGTAACTATGCCGTCATATGCCGACTTCTTTTTTTTTTCTAGTCTCACGATTCTAGTGCCATGATTACGACAGCGCGGAAATGGCGCGCCAAGAGGTGTAGATCACCTTGGCAAAGACGTGTGTGTGATGGACAACCCGCTTTCAGTATAGGATCTGCCCATTCCGCTGGATCATGGCTACACCCAACTTAATGGCAACATCCGCACCTCCGGTCTTCTTGGCGTTTGCGTCCTCTCGTAGTGCACACGCTAGCTCACTTCATGTTTGTTCGAGACCACGATTGGGATACTCATAGCCACCGACATCGGGCTCATATTGCTTTATGCTCAAGTTTGATTCACTGTCTCTCGTCCGTGGTTTTTGGAATATCCCACGCTGACCTCATAACAGCAGCATATTAAACCAACTTGATTAACGCATATTACCGAACCTGCTTCCTTGCCAATCTAAAACTCACAGCATAAATCCTTATTTCACAAAATGGCCAATGCATCCCCCCCTTCCAGCTTTCTACCCTGCCTTGACTCGTCACTTCTCCCCATAGAGTCATGTCTTCTTTCACAGAGATCCTCTTCCCTTGGCTATTTGCTGATCACTCCCTTGGCATGGCATGCAAATTACATCTCCTGCGAGATCCCGTCGATACCACCCTGCCATCTAAAATGTCGTTTGTCATAAACTCAGTCTGCAAAAAAAAAACGCGCTAGCTGGTGTCTTCAATAGTCACATTTTTTTCAAACTTTCACATACCACGTTACAAACGGGGTTGCACTCTTATCCTCTTGGCAATCGGGGTGAGTGTGTTGTCTCGATGTAACCGCTTCCGTTTTCTTTCTTCTCACTGCTTTTGTCAGAACGGTTTAGGGGTTTAGACTCAAATTCTCTTTTTCCTTTCTTTTTCCTTTCCTTTTTCACGACAAGTCTATTTCTCTTTTTGTCTTTGCTTGCGAGGTCAAGGGCTAAAAAAAAAGTAATGACAATTGAGTTTACATCATAGAAGGATTGGCTGCTGTCGTCATTGGGCGTACATAGATCGGTTGGCTCTGATTACTTTGCATGGACTACATCAGACACGTTGGTAGCGATATCTATCCTGTCCAGAAACTCTGGGGCAGTCGGAGATAGAGGCGTGTGTGGGGGTATATGTGGTAATTGGCTGATATGAAGTCGTTACTTTCATCTCCCAACCATACTTTTTTTCTCCTCAGACAAACACCTATTACGTGTATAATGTTCTTAATCAAGATGTACAGAATATACAGTCAAATGGAACTCCCACGTAGTTATCAAAAGAAGAGTTCTCTCCAAACTGACAAGATATAGAAGAGTAACATTGATCTTATCTTAGGAGCAAACATTTCTCAAATCACACCAGCAGTTCAAGACATGTCGTACACGGAATAAAGTCAATGACTTTTTTTACTTCTAGCCATGCTAGCCCCAGACTATATGTACAGAAACCGTCTCAAAGAGAGAGAAAAAAGGGCACCTACACACCTCCATCACCCCGATTTTGCATACCATTGCTGCCAAAGCGCACCCCTTCCTTCTTCACATACGCCATCTCGCTCGACGGCACGACCACCCACTCTCTCTCGTCCGTGACCCTATCCATCCCGCAGCTCCTGCTCTTCCAGCCCTCGCCCCGCATATCCCTCGCCACCTTCCACGCACCAGCAATGACATCGTTGACGCCCACACCGTTGAACTGGCTTCCCACCATGCGCAGCCTGCCCTTGAATTCCGACGACATGCCCTGCGCAAAGTCCTTCATGCGGTCTGCATAGCCAAGCGTATACTGCGGGATGCAGTTGCGCGACAGATTGACCGTGAACGCTGTGGGCTGCTCCGTGATACCAATGTGTCTCTGAAGAACGCTCTTTGCCATTTCTATGCCCTCTTCCTCGGTCGGATACCCAGTCCAGCCGTCCCACCAGTGGCCACCCATCATGACGGTGAGCTTGGTGCCGTCGGCAGTGTCCTGGCCTTTTATGGCTGAAGAGTCGAAGATGACGCCGAGAGCGCGCTCGGGATTCTGCTCAAAGGGCACGGATTGCGGGATTAGGTAGCCAAACCCTTCGACGGGCAAAAGGCTCGTGTTGGGGTAAAAAAGGTTCACCGTCATGACTGTGACGTAGGGCGTTAGGTCTGGGTTGCCGAGGGTGGAAATGGCAACGTCGAATGTCTCTGTTGTTTTTGAACCTTGATTCTGCACGTTGTTAGTATATAGAGTCCTTTGCGAACCAAAAACGCAAAACATACCTCAGAAACAATCTCCACGCCTAGTTGGTCGCTTCCAGTGAGCGGCTTGAAGGACTGGACAGGCGTTTCCACTTTGATATCCACGTTTCCCCTGGCAGCTACAGCATCCTGCAAAGCCTTGACTAGTTGCTGCAGACCGTTCCTGAATGTGAACATGCTGGTTTCCTGCAGATTCCTTGCAAAGTCCAGTTCCAGATCAATCTCCTCGTTCATGGCTCGTGCTGATTCCAAATCGTATGGATGAACGAGTGTAAGCTGTTCCGGCCGCGGGTCTTCGTTCTGCATGCGGAAGAATCCCCCCAGTGCGTTTCCATACCGCCCTTCTAATTGCCAGGGTAGGCCCAGCAGTGATTTTGCGCTGAGTTGCCAGATGTCGCCCGCGTATATGCCATGGAACACCGCTGAGACAAGATTATTCGCTATCCTCTTGTCTACTCTTCGAGCAAGAAAGGACCCAACTGTCTCGTCAGACATGGATGCCGGCCGCTTGGGCTTCATAGGTTCGGTAATCATGCCCATTGCACCATCCAGTATGCCCGTCCGCCATAGCGAGAAAAAGTCCGCAAGCGAGGGGCGTTCCGAAGGGAGACGGTTGAGTTCATTGGGATAGTATATGAAGCGGTTCTTTGCGCCGGGTTCGGTCCGCTTGGTGTATATAATATCGTTGACGAGGCCGAGATCCTGAATCTATACCAAAGTCCGTCAGCACAATGACTACCACAAAAGACCTACGCGCGCAACATACCAAGCCCGCAGTGACGGTAGCGTTCCTCAGCGTTCGCGGGCCCAATTCGAAAAGCACACTCGCAGGCCTCCCATCCTGACCCTGTACCCCAACCCTGCGGCTCTTGATCCACCCACCTGTCTCCTTCCCCGCTTCAAACACCGTGATCTTGCTTTGTGGAAACTCCTTTGAGAGAAAGTAAGCACTGGATAGGCCTCCTATACCGCTACCGAGTACGGCAATGCGCTCAGGATACGACGACTGGTAGCGACATTGCCCGAGGAGGTGTGACGACGATGCGGGCAGTGGCCAGTGGCGGTTGGTATGCGAGGGCAGGTGGCATGATGGCGACGCGAGCACGGGGCGTGCGGCAACGGTCTTCAGCGTCTTGTGCGAGACATTCTGGAACCGCATTGCCGATCAATTGGTCGCAGAAGAGCAGCGTTCAGGCGACCAAGACGTTGTGAGCCATACGCAACATGGAATTGCTCGTGGAAGACATGGGCGTTGCGCGAAAATGTCCGAGCTTTGACCGCCCGCGCTGCCGTCATTGATTCCCTTCCCCGGTGTTTCGGGAAATGCATGAGCAACAGCGCTAAACATCAATCTTACGATAGCATTCGCTCACCAAGCACAGGCAAACCCAGCAAATAAGCAGTCAAGACAAGTAAGAAGAAAGAAGAACGCAGCCACGCACAGCCGCACGGAACCAGCTTCCATTTTGCAGAAGAATAGCTCTCAAGTCGCAGCAATGCCGCTAACCATAACGCCTCGTTCAGCCATCTCTAGGCTTAATGTACAATGCTTTCCTTTGTTCTCCAACATCCACCTGCTTTCCTATTCCAATGGTATCATGTCCACCACCTGTCAACTTTTTGCTCCTTCCATACCATTCTATGACTGCACATCAACGCTCTCGTTCGTGTGTGCAGGCCCCTGGTTCATCTCCTGGTCCTTGCCAGGGATGATGAGCTCCTCCTTTTGCTCATCGGCCACAAACTTCCTCTCGCTGACGTGTTCGCCTTCTTTAGGCGCCACCCAAACATTGGTCGTGTTCTTCTTTTGACCCGGCTCATGCTTGTACAAACAACGAGGGTTCAAGCACGGGTTGAACTTACACATGATGGCACTGTGTCCAAACTTGCAGCCCTCAACCGTGCAGTCAGCGCCGTTATGACATGGCTTCGCTGTAGGATGCTTGTATGGGCACGATACAGGATCCCGGCAGTTGGGCCAGAAGGCACATTCTTGTTCCGACTGGTACTTTTGTCTTTGCGCGGGTGATGGGTGCTTGCCAACACACTTCTTGTTCTTGCAAGCCGCTCCATAATCGCAAGTATCGTTCATGTCGACGGTGATACCGGGCATGGCAGCGGGAGACTGGTGAACAAAGGGGCAGTCTGGATTTGTGCATCGCAGGTTGAATTTGCACATGGTTGATGAGGGATCGGGGCGCCCTGATGGCAGCTCAACGTCCATGCCATTGCCACCTTCTGCACCATCCGCCATGGTTTCGTCTTCACCATCCTTCTTGAACGGCTTGGCGTTCGGGTTCATGCCCCTACCACCCTGATGGGACCGGTCCATGCGTTGGTGCAGCGGCTTCTTAGATCCATTGCGATTCTGGTTGAAGTTGGGGTTGACAAAGGCCGTTGGTGCGGCACCAGAAAAGATTTGCTGCATCATCTGCGCCTGTTGCTCGTACATCTGCATAAGGGCCATCTGTTGTTGTGGGTTGAGCCCGATGCCGTTCATGTTGTTCTGACCGCCCATTGAAGCCATGGGCATACCGGGCATTCCGCCCATAGGCATACCGTTCATGTTGTTTTGGCCCATGTTCACGTTGGCATTGCCCATGCCTCGACCGTTTGCCATTGCCTCGAGACCGCGACCAATGTTCTGTCCTCGAGGACCCTTTGGTGGATCGCGGGCGTGCGCGTTTACTCGACCGGCGCCTCCGCCGGCGCCTCGCACACGATGCAAGGCTGAATCGTTATTTCGGTCCATGTTCTTGTTGAGCTGGTTGAGCATGCGGCCGCCACGTGCTGAGCGTCCTGCCTGGGCGCCGCTGCCGCTGCGCATCGCCTTGGGACCTGTGGGGCTGGAAATTGTTAGACAAAGTAAATGGCTGTTGTCACGTGTGTACCTACATATTGCCTTGCCCCTCTGATACTCCTTCCATATCTGTATCTTGTCCAGCTGCTGCGTAGTCGTGGGATGTGCTATCCATGTGGCTTTCAACCGACTGCGCGACCTGACCGTTACCGCCGCTCGACTGCTTGAGCTGTTCGATCTGCTCGAATAACCACTGCGCAAACTGCTGTGTCTCTGTGTTCTCTGGGCCCAGGTCAAGAAGGTCGTTCGACAGTTCCGCCGCGACCTGCGCTTCGTTCTTATCATTGGCTAGCATGAGCAGGATGTACTCAAACAGCGTCGTGTCATCGCCGCCCGTTGTCCATCCAAACTCGGCGAGCTTAGGCTGAACAACTTGCTGCAGTTGCATCGCCAGCGGCGAGTCGCTTGCAAAATCCGCAGCCATGGTTAGGACGCGGTTGGTGATGAAAGGTGGCTATCGCGTAGATTCGGCGCTGCGCGGCGGTGGGCAACAAAGGGTGCGACGGGTGAAACGACGCGACTTCCTTCGCCGAGAGCTATCGTCTGGACTTTATGGCACGGTCGTAACAAATGTATCGTCAATCGTGAAAAGGAATTGCGCGTGAAGTGCAGGCTAGGGACTTGGTGGTGTGGGGAAGGGAGTAATTGTTTGGAAGCGTCTGCGGTCAAGTTCTGCGCAACAGAGCTCGGTATTTGCCGCCGGGCTAGCGATGGTACTGTAGGTGGTCAGTGCGTGCAACAGATCACTCGTGATTTTCGGTCTTCTCCAACTTTTTAACTGAAAGTGATATTCTACTACCTCTTATACTAATTGGTAGCGAATTTTACTCTCTTTAATCGTTTCAAAAGTCGACTAAAACATTCAAAATATGAAAAAATATGAAAAAATATGAAAAAATACCTCAAAATGTTCTCGAAATATGAAAATATTTGAACATATTGTAACTATCTAAAATGTTAACTAACTATGATGCAAAAAGTTGCACGCACTGACTACGTAAGTACAATAGCGATTGCTCAGCACTAGCTACCCTAGAAGCTTCCCCAGACCGGCTACCGTCGACGCTTGTATTTGTCATACAGTTTTGCCACTTAGTCTGCCTACATGTGGTGTACCGCACTCGAATACGTTTCGTCCGCTGCCTCGAAATCACGTGTTTCTCGCATAGGTATACCACAGTTCGATTTGACCACCATCTATATGGGCTTCTCGATGAGGTATACCGCCAAAGAAACCACTGTCTGTATCAGATGTCAGCCTGACCACCCCATTGCACTCGTGGTTCTAACTAACATCTAGAGTATTGTTGGACCAAGCGTTACAGTGCACAGTTTCGCAAGCGTTTCGAGTCTGGCTTGATACCAGCTATTGTCGCCATCGTTGCTTGCGCTGGTCGAGGGCGGTCTTGATGCTCTGGCTCTCAGTAGGAAATCAATTGATATACACGTGATTGAATGAATTAACTTGTGTTTTTATGACGTCGCTGACTGCTACTAACTAGCTCACACGTCTTGTCGGTGGGCTTCTGGATGTTCTTCCTTGATATGCTGATCCTCTTCCATTCGTCGCCTGTGCTGCTCACGCATCTCATCAGTGACCCTAATGCCAGTCCCTCCTGTTCGCCGTTCCGGGAGCTCATCTTGAGTGGCTACGCTAACATTTTCCGAAGTCTTTTCACTGCGTTTCTTCCTGCTTTTAGAACTATGCATGTTCCCAAGACGGTGGCTTCTAGACGCAGGCTCATTCGATTGGCTTGAGGCTTGTTGGACGTAGCCTTGTGCGTTGTATGTTACTCGATCGGAAGACCGAGCCCAACCCTTTGGCAAGGCAGCTGCTAGCATCGGACAACAACCAATAATTATAGCTTGAGAAGCGTCAGTATAGCTCGAGAGAAAACGGAAAGCAACTCTCACCTGTTGAGCACTCAACAATGGTCCACAGCGTAAGCCATTTCGGATCTGGCGACTGCGGCTTCCCATCTCGGCCCACCTGAACGATGCGAATGGTAGAAAAGAGTATGCAAACAAAACCAGAAGCGAAAAGGAGACCACACCCGATCTTTTTCACTTTCTCCATCTGCAGGTTCCAGATAAGTCTAATAGGTAGGAACATCACTTCAAGGTACGTCAGCAATGGTATTCAATCAAAACAGAAACCCAAACACTTCAAAACATACCCATAAGATTCGTCAGCGTGTCTACAGCATACGCATAGTAAAGACTTGCTGTCTGGCGACGCTGCTCGCTAGGCGATAAGCACAGTTTGCCCTCATTGAAGAACGCCTTTGTGTCGTCACATGCTAGCCCTGGACCGGTGATGATACATGTAGCCCACGTCTGCACAAGCGTTAGCCATGCTTACGCAAGGTCTTTTACGTCGAAGCTATAGAGTCCACTCCTTACTCACCACAATGCAAAATATCAATGTAGCCCACCAGACCCACAGGTATGTCTTGGGCATCCCAGCAAGCAGTTTCTTGTAGAGCGCCAACAACGAGAACTTGACGAACCAGAGACAAGTCCAGTACTCCATGCCACTCTGCCACATGACTTCGGATGTGAATTTGAGATCCTTTGCCATGGTTGGCCATGGTGCTATCTGTCCTGCTTCAAGTGCTTGGAGCTTGAAGAAGATGGGCGTAATGACTATGTAGAGAATACTGAAAGCGAGATAAGCCAGGAAAGCAATTGCAAGCAAGACATCTTGCGCTCCAATGTTTCTTCGTCGCCAGACCTGGACAGCGACACGTACTGCGAACACAGCCGAGGTGAGGGAAATCATGGCATAGTCGATCCGGAGGAGATCATGTTGCGCGATCCAATCAGTGCCCGTCGACATGATGGGTACAGGCTCAGGGAGTCGGGGGGTGGGCCTAGCCCTACGTAAGGATCACAACGAGTATGGCAAAATCTCCGGGGCAAACACAACATGCTTCTGTTGTCAGGTGCTGTGTCGTGAGGGGACGCTGCTACTGCAGCGAACAGGACAAAGGTGGCCGCGGAGTTGGGACTTCAGATACAAAGCCCTGGGGGCGGACGGTTTACAAACAAAATGGCCCAGCCGTAGCTCGAACAGGGTACAGATGTATTTTCGGAGGGATCCGCAGGCCTGTAAAACGCATGGAATCGGCTGCATGGGGCCACGCACGTGTGTGCCTAGGGGAAAACTGGACAGACTTGGTTGACGATATCCGCAGAGCCGGGTACATACAAGCTTCGTTCCTGGATGCTGGTATTCGACCGGTTTGTTTGTCTTCAAAACTTCGCAAGTTACCAGGACAAAGTGCAGCACACCTGGCTTGCGCGCGCAAGACGTTCCAATATGAGATCCATGTCTGCAACGGAGTATAACACTCCAAGAGCTGATGCGGACCAGGGCGTGAGAACGCCTAAATAAACGTTAGCGCTTGAGCTTGCGCATCTTTTTCCTTTTTGCGGACCTGCATTCAAGCAGGCCTCGATCGTTAAGGCTGCACGAAGCTCTGGACCTGGCGCCGCTGCCAGCAGCGCTGCATTCCGTCGATCAGGACAACCTCTTTGGTCTTGCTCTTTTGCCATCGCCTCTTGGACGCAGACTAAGATGCCATCGTCCTGGCACGCGCGCAGCAACGCAAATTGCTCTGAGTTCAGCCAAGTCAGCCACAGCGGGACTAGCCCCGTCTGTTCGCTGGTTGTTGGCTCGTCTAGCATAGGCGTACACTGCCAATACGATCCTAGGAGTATGAATGTCCAGCAGTCATTGGAGAGAGGGCAACTAGTGGGCGCAGTGGCGTTGACGTTTTGGCCAAACGTTTTGATTGCGACGATGTAAAAGCGGTTCGGGATGGCTGCTTTAGTATCCACTCGTAAGCGTCAGCTGGGGGAGGGCCCGTATGACTCGAGAAACCCCTTTTGTCTCTTTGTCGCACGGGTAGTGTTTTCGTGTAAGAAAAGCTACGGAACATGAGCGTGGCACAGCAACTAAGCGAACAGAAGCGCGAAGTCTGCAGACAAGGCCGGGCGTCGGTAGGCATGTCTCGCAAAGGCTCATGCAAATCAACGCGCTGGTGCAGCGTGGAAGCTCTGAGCCCATGGACTACAGCTTGGCAACAGGCGCATAGTTCATATCGTATATCGGTGGCGCCTTTGACACGGCATGATACCGACAGGGAGCTAGCCTCTAACATCCTTACATGCGAACCAGGAGCGTTGCTATTCGCGAACGCATCGGCCGACATTGCTCTCCCGCCTCGCCACGGCATTTTACTCCCGCTGAACGAGTATGCGGCCGGTAGTGTAATCTGGGCTCGTCTGCGGACATATTGTAATGACCCAGACTACATTAACCAGACAACACCCTGCATCTTGGCTGGAGACCCAGAGTCTCGGTACCTGTCCTGGACCCGCAAACAGCGATCATGAAATTCTTTCTTGCTGCTGCGGCCTTATTCAATGTGTTTACGACAGACGCGTTGGCGAGCGCCTTTGAGCCCATCGACTTCGATGTAACCAAGGCGCTCCTCGACCGCAGCGTAAACATCGCAGCAATTACCGGTCTAGCAGAACTAGCGAATTCCTCGTCGCCTGCTGCTTGTTCTATAGCTGTGAGTTGCCCAGACTATCATCGCACCTTGCTTTGCTCGACCTCTGTGCTAATCACATGATCAGTGTTTTGCTCTCGGGCTTACTTTCGGTAACAACAGTGTGCTTACGCAGGGAAGCGTTGCATACAGGAACTTTACGGGCGATTATTGGGCGGCCCAGCAAGCGGCAGTTAACCCCTTCTGCGTGTTCAAGCCTAATAGCGCGTCTGATGTGTCGATTGCCGTCTTGCTGTCTCGACTTACGCAATGCCCTTTTGCCGTAAAAGGAGGCGGACATGCTGCGTTCGCAGGAGGATCTAGCATTGAAGGCGGCATAACCATCGCACTTGAGAAGTTGAACAAAAAAACCTTGTCGTCGGATCAGACTATAGCTTCCATTGGACCCGGGAACACTTGGGGCGATGTGTACCCATGGATCGAGCAGTATGGACGTGAAGTTATCGGTGGGCGGGTATGTTGCTGACTCTCTCCCTCATATGGCCTTGAATTTTCTGACAATATTCAGATATCCTCTGTCGGAGTCTCTGGCCTGACTCTTGGAGGAGGCATCTCTCACTATGCGAATGCTCGCGGATGGGCATGTGACAACATTGATTCTTTTGAAGTAGTGACAGCCTCAGGCGCCATCGTTACTGCAAGCGCTGACGAGCTCCCTGATCTCTACTGGGCTCTTCGTGGTGGTGGCAACAATTTTGGTATCGTCACTGCATTCAATATGAGGACGTTCGTTCAAGGTCCAATGTGGGGTGGACAGCGCGCTCATACCGAAGACCAGTGGGACAAAGTGTACCAGGCCTACTACAACTATGCGATCAACGCCGAAAAGGATGTAAAGCAGGCTCAGATTGTCTCATTCGCATTGCAAAACGGTATGAAGATCGCGGCAGAGGACCTCGAATACTCCGACCCGACCCCTTGGCCTCCTACTTTCGACGAGTGGAAAGCTATCCCCGCCATCATGGACCTGACTTCAGTGGCCAACATGTCAAAATTGGCCAACCAGCTTGGTGCCGGTGCCCCTGACGGTGTGCAGGAGACGTACTGGGATCGCACCTTTAAGGTAGATAAGGACATCTTCAAGACCTTTATCGACATCTTTTTCGATATGCTGCCGGCCATCCAAGACGCCGCCGGCATACTACCTGTTCTCTCATTCCAAGCAATCACCACTCCAGCCATGCGGCAGATGCAACAGAACGGTGGTAACGCGTTGGGCCTGGATCCTGATGACGGCCCCATCTTCATTTGCAACCTTGCTATCTTGTGGACAAATGCCACGGATAACACCCGGATCATGACGTTCAGCAACAGCCTATACGAGCGCCTCGTTGCAGAAGCAGAGAAGAAGGACCTTAATAGTGACTACATCTACATGAATTATGCGTCGCCTTACCAAGATGTCATCAGCAGTTATGGAGCAGCCAACAAGCAAAAGCTGAAGGACATTGCGGCCAATTACGACCCCACAGGCGTCTTTCAGACACTCCAGCCTGGGTACTTTAAGCTCGATGGAGCACCTTACGGAGCGTTTCCTTCTTAACATTCACAGCTGCTGTGTATATAGCTTTTGTTCTGCCGATGTACAAATGTTTTGGGAAAAGTGCATCACTGCCTGGCAATTCCACATTTTCAGTTTCACCAAATCCATGCATTTTAGAGATAGATGTGTTGTCGCACAAGTCAATTAAAGGCAATGTAACCGTGTCTCGTGCTTCGAGTGAGCAGCTTGTCGATCGAGTGCCCATAAAAAACCGTCCGCTAGCGTGGAGCTTGACGTCGTCTGAAGGAGGCTGCCAAGGAAAGTGGCCATAGCGCCAGCCAAAGCGTTTGCTGCAGCTGCCTTCGAGGTCTTTTTGTCCGTCTTGGAATCTTCCATCAAACACCCACATACCCCGAACCCGACCACCACCTTATTTCAATCGTAGCTTTCGCGACACTCCGACGCATACACGACACGCATACACACACTGCAAATATGTCTCGCGGCGGCGGCACTACGCTTTACGTCACCGGCTTCGGCCACGGAACACGCGCTCGCGACCTTGCCTACGAGTTCGAACGGTATGTCCTCGCCCCAACTCGATCGCCCTCGCCCCCTCCTCCCTCATCATAGCACCCGATTCTGCATCTATCTGCTTGTTCATGTTTCGTTGCGGATGCGACTGCTCTCGCGCGACACCGCTTCCTCTCTGATTACACCCGCGCGTAAGCAGCGCATGAATACATTTGCAGCATTCCTATACCGCTGCCCCGGAAAACCGTTCTGACAGTATTCAAGCTATGGTCGCCTTGTCCGTTGCGATATTCCGGCTCCCCGTTCGGCTTCGTCTAGACTGTGAGTTGGCCCTCCACCTTCAGCCACATGCCCGGGCTCTAACAGACCAGCAGCTTCGCCTTCGTCGAATACGAGTCTCGACGCGACGCGGACGATGCGTACCACGAGATGCACAACAAGCGCATCGGTCGCGACGATTTGTTGAAGATTGAGGTACGTTTGAGAAGTCACAACGACGCAGTTGCATCTAACAAGCTATAGTGGGCACGCACTCCTCCGTCGGCATCGTGGCGTTTCGATTCCGGCCGCGACCGTCCCCGTGGCGAGCGCTCCGAGCGTGGCGGAGACCGAGGTGACCGTTCCGACCGCGGTGAGCGTGCCGACCGTGGCGTGCGCTCTCCACGCCGTCGCAGCACTTCTCCACGCCGCGAACGCGGTGGATCTCCCCGCAAGGATGATCGCCGCGAGCGTGACTACGACCGCCGTGACCGTGACAGGTCAAGGAGCCCCATTGATGGTGACCGTGAGATGAAGGACGTGCGCGACCGCGAGGACGACCGTGGCGATCGTGACCGTGGCGACCGCGATGAGAGGCGCGACCGCGACCGTGAGGCTGAGCCAGCCGCCGAACCCCGCAAGAGTGAGAAAGCCGGCCCCCTTCGACAGTGAACCACTCTAACCACGACTGCAGTCGAATCTCCCCCACCTGCGGCTCATGACGACTTGGACGTAGCAGAGTAAGCCATGAGCTGGCAACCCTCACGCAGGCAGCATCTGGACTACTGTTGCTGTCTGCATAAGGCTAGTATTGACGCGCGTGCTCGAAATTGGTACTTGCACAGTGTTTTGTTGAGCGGATATTGGTTTCTGGGATCATGTTTTGTTTCTCCAAGTGGAGGCTAGAGTTACGTCTATGTCCTGCCACGACATTAATGCATTCAGCAGTCGAAAAGCTCGATTCGGATCTTCTTTGGCGAACGGTCACGGCGATTACCATTCGGTTCGGTCTTCTCGCCTTGTTTCGGTCGATCGGTCGACATCGATGCGGTTCGAGTTCCTTGCCTCGTGTACACTATTCGGTCGGTTTCGTAGCACCTCGAAGTCTCCCAACCTCTTTTTCCCTCTTCGATCCCCGTTCGATGTCACCTTTACGCTATTTCCCGACGCCCACCCCCTCCCAACCCCGATGCGAAATGTTCGATATGTAAGGTTTGTATTCTTTGCGCCTGCTAGATAGTCCCGTGTTTCTTGTGACTGTGACTTATATCGTGTGTATGTACTCAACAGCTTCCAAACTTAGATTTGATTAATTCGACTCGTGGTCCCGGGATTTCCAGGATTGTTGAGCTCAGATTTCTTGGGCTCTCGTGACTACGTATAGACATGTGCTTAGCACGTACGTTGGCGGGCTTTGCACGAGACACAGTATACGTGTGGATACGCCCGGTACGCAAGGACTGCCGTTTTTGTGCCGAGTAGCCGCGGCTTATGACTGCATGGCACGGTACCGCGCGTCCTGGGCGTTGGATGCGATTTGCGCAGAGAGGGTGAATGCGGCCACACTACGACAAATGTGGCTTAGCTGGTCCGCCACGCAGGCTCAGCCACGATCCTTCGTACGCCGCGACGTCTGGTGTATGATCAGCTCGGCAGTACGGTTCACTCTAATAATCTGCATTGTCGCTCGTTTGTCACTTCTCCTACATACCTCCACGTCGCTCACTCCTTTCCCCTTCACTAGACTTTGCTGCCGTAGCCCCAACGTCCACAAAAGAAGCAGACGTGGAACACAGACAGCTGATCGACATTGGACAAGATATTGCCCAAGACATTGCCCAGCCTTGCCGCGGAGCGCGCGCAGCAGTATCGCCTCAAGAGTCCCCTCTTGACTCGCATCTCTTTCGCCTTTACTTCGCAAACGCAGTAAACCTTTCTACAAACCGCCAAAATGTCGAAGCCATATGTACGTCCCCTTGGACTCGTCATCGAACGACAGTGGCGGCTCGCACTGCTTTCGCCACCCGTCATGAGCGCATCACACTAACTCAACCGTAGGACCAAGGCGCGCCTCCACAATACCCTCAGTCTCCAGCACCCGTCCACTATGACGCCGGCCCTGCTCCCGGTGGCATGCAACCGTCATATTACAACCAAGGCGGTGGCGCGCCAGATTACTATGGTGGAAGCCCGGCCCCTTACCAGCAAGGCCAGCCTGGCCCCTATGGCCCGCCCCAAGGACAATACGGCCCGCCCCAAGGTCAATATGGTGGCCAGCAGATGCAGTACCAACAAGGACCCCCTCCACCAGGCGGATACTACCAAGACGACAGGAGGCACGACGGCGGAGGCGGCGGACTGTTGACTGGACTGTGCGCTGGTCTGGCATGCTGTTGCTGTCTGGACTGCTTGTTCTAAGCTTGCCGCGACAAGTAAGCAGCACTAGGAACGGAACGGAACGGAGTGGAAGAGGCGATATCTAGGCCGAGGAATGGTAGGTATCACCAATGTGATACCACATGCGCAGTGGCGCTGGGACGAAGGAGTGCAGGACTGGAGGTTTTTTTGTTCCGATGCTCATCAACCCGAGACATGGATCCGGACGGCGATGCTATAGCTTCACAACCACTTTTTCTTGAATTGTAACACCGATAGTCTTGTAATATATGTATGAAATGATCAACGGGGCTTATCAGCATGAGGTCAGTGTCTATGCAAGAATAGGGTTTGGGCGCGGAGAGCCTCAGGGCGTATCGCTCTATGCCTGGATCGACATGGTTGTCCTTGTCTCGATGCGGGCAAAGGACCCCACAACGGAAGCCAAAGCTGCAGCCGCATGAGCGAGCCAACTGCATGTTTGTTGTCACCTGATGGTTGCATTTCCGCTTCTACGGAACGCTTGTTCGGACTTTGACGCTGGCAATGACGCCGCGCGTCTTGGGGCTCGCCAGGGTGGAGCGGCGTGGCCTGTGAATCAGTCGGTGGCCATGTTGCTCCACAGGTTACCCTTGCGGGCTAACTGGATGCAATAAAGAAGCTACGATCTGCGCGCCCAACTCGCGGGCTGGTTGGAGGCTGGTCTAGTGCGCGCTCTGACGTTCAGCTGCTCTGCTCTGCTCTGATCTGTACAATAAACCTCGACGGGAGGCCTCTCCTACCACTTCTCCCACCAACCTACACACACAGCTACCACCAACCAACACAATGAGAATCAGCCGCCCTGTCCTTGCTATCGTATCCCTTCTCCCCGCTGTCTGGTCGTTGCCAACAAACTACACAAGCAAATTGCCTACATGTGGCGCGGTACGATTCATATCATCTAGACGTCGAGGCATATACTAATTTAGATGAACAGAACGAGTGCCTTGCCGACGGCTACTTTGACGGCTGCGCACCTGGAAACCTTGTGTGTATATGCAACCTGCCACAACCCGACGTCACTCGCTATGTGGAAACCGTACAGCCATGCCTGGACGGTGCACCGGGCAAGAAAGCCTGCACACCGGGAGCCGTCGAGAGTAAGTTGATCACGTGACGTCGAATTCACAATGACCCATTCCCTGACTTGGTGTACAGACTATAAACAATTGCTCGCAGACGTTTGTTCGAAGCCCGAGTATGGGAGCCTGAACAAGACTGTCTCGTTTGCGCCAGTACAGTACCCTCCGCAATGAATAAACCTACCAACATTCACGACTACGCACTTTCCATGAAACAGCATATGCCATAGCACGACGCCTACGTAATAGATAATAGACACTCCTTTGATAACCTTCGAACTTTTCTCCTTGCTTGGTGTATGTTCTTGGTTTTGTGAGTTGACTTTATAGGTGTCATAGCTATCAGCTGTTCCAAATCGCCTGCGATATCCGACAGCGAGATTGACACTCGCTCTTCAATTCTAGAGCCTGACCAATCTAACCCTGATGTCCCGTGATGGCCTCCATATTTCAACGATAACTTGGGTGCTTCACAGCCATACAGAGATTCAAAGCCATGGCTAGAGCCTACAACATCCTTCGCGAATACAACCTGCCGCCCCCTATGTCTAACTCTTCTTCTTTCTCAAGTATGTTTCAAATAACCATGCCATCATCTGCTGCAGCTGAAGCAGCACCCTGTCTCGTAAGTCGTGTCTCTGCTATCGAACCAACAACTCCAGCTGACAAAGTCAGATTTCCAGGAAATGCCAGGAAGATGAGAAGAACTCGCCGCACGATAAGATTCAGCGCAGAATGCTCGGCTGCGATAATATCGCTTTTGGGTCCGGCTACTTCCGTTGTATCTGCGCTAAAACAAAGTTTTTGGGCCACAATGAGTATTTCTCTGCTCACTGTGTGCTTGAGGAATGTACGGACGATCGCAGGAAGACAGGTAATTTACGTGCCACCATAACCTTACCGTCGAAGCAGACCAGTAGCTAAAATTAACCAAAGCGTTTATAAAGCATTACGACGATGGCTGCAGGCAAATTGGGGAGTCTCTGATGGACATTCCCGATGAATGGACCCCATTTGCAACGCCGCTTGTGTCGGTTCTGTCGATGCTTTCCCATTCAACCACAGAAAGTGGTACCGCAGTTGTCAGCGCTGCTTTGAGTAGTCCGACGAAATCAAGCGCAATACCAAATCTGACCGAGTCGGCCACCTTTACAGAGATGGATACACGTACAGAAACACAGCCAAATGTTGGGGGAGCCACTTCAGAGGTAGCAACTTCTCTTGCAAATGCAACTTTCGCTACAATTACCACAGCAGCACTATCGCCAAGCACCAAACCCCTTGTGCCTCTTCCCAAGCACGCTTCCAAAACCGGAATCATCGCAGGAAGCGCAGTAGCCGCAGCTGCCATCCTCGCCATTCTCATCTGTCTAGCCAAACTCTACTGGAACACCAAGAGGAAAGCAAAGCAGCTACAAGTAGCCAACGCCCAGCTCCAAGACGCCACAAACCTTGACGGCGTCTCGCAAGGAATCTCGAAATTGATGGGCGACGTCTCTGTACTTTCTCCAGCTTCACGACACAGCGACTTACGCACTACACTCGATCATGAGGCGTTTATACACGATCACCAACACCCGTCGACCTACAATGGAGCCACGGGAGTAGGCTCACAGCCCCGTACCGCTGTGTTTCCGTATCCACACAGTGAATATGGAGAATACGGCGCAGACAAGCATGGCTTGTACGCCTCCCCATCTACCAGCTATAACGGCATTGAACAAAAATATTATGCGCCGCAAGAGCGTCCTGACAGAGAGATGGCGAGTGCGGTACATGATGCTACGAGAATGTCAGAATATTCAGAAAGCGACTACGGCAGTACACGACGTAGGAGCTGGGAGGACTTACTTGCTTCTGGAGAACAGGAGATACGACCGTTGCGGCTGGATCGGAAGGGTGTAAGGTAAGGGCTAGAGTGAGCAGGCTCGTCGTTGTGATCGTGGATGGTCGTATGGGAGTCACTGGTGCAGAAATGACGTGCTGCGTTTCTTCATGTTAGGGCGGTATATTCAGACGTTGATGAACCGGTGCTATGGGAAATTGATGAGTGGTTTACATTTCAGTGCTTTTAATGCTGACATATTGTACTTTTCTGGGGGGCTTGGGCAAAATACCTATGTGAGTTATATGGGTCTATCAGTCCTGCCATGGTATATTTACAACCATTCAAAGCATTACTATATGAATTTTGCTATTTTTTGTTACACCTAGAGTTGTATCTGACAATCCTGCTCTATTTGTATGTACTACCTTATTTCTACATTAAATCCACCACATCCAAGTGTGAACAGAAAACCCAGCCCCCGACCCCCAAGAACACCTTCCGCAACCCCCATAGCTTATTACCGAACACGTTCCCCTAAAACAAGCGAACATCAAACCCCCCATTCTATAACTGACCACAGCCTTCCCAGAGCCCGCTTCGAAACCCCTTCTCACACTGCTCAATCTCCCCCTTACACCGCAGCCCGTGGCATAGCCCGAACCTCGCACACCCTCTCACAGTAGTACCATTCCCAAAAATACCTAGCACGACAGTGTTACCGTACTTCTTCTAGCCCATGCATTCGACCGCCTGAAGTGAGGCGTTCAACAAGACGAACCCGTCCATCCGCAACTGTCGCGGCAATCGTACATATGACGCTATTGTCCACCGTGCATATATTCGGGAACGGCAACAACGCGACATCTGTACTAGCGCAGCAAGTCTGGTTTGTGTGGTGATAGCGGGGGGCTGTGGTGGCACTGGCTTGTGTGTGTCGGCGATGGCGATGGGGTTGTTCGTAGTGCAGGCATGGACGTCATAGTTGCTAATTAAGTTCTTTTCTGTGTGAGAGAGGAGGATAGACTTGATGTTTGGTGCCGCCATTTGGCTTGTTGGCATCGAGTGACCTGGAGATGCATGAAGTGAGGGAACCCGACGCTATCTGCTTGGTCGCGAAGAGCTTTGGATCAAGGTGAGTTTTCTTTGCGTTTCGGCACATATAGTGAGGTTGACGTAGCGTTTTTTTCGAAGAGCCGGATGCGGTGGTACGTGTTTCATAGAATCACGTCGCTATAACTGTCGGCTTTCTGTGAGATGGATACGTTTTTTTGTGTGCGAAGGGGTACTGACCGCATATGTTAGGACAGGAGGCTTGTGATTGTGCTTTCTGCAGGCTAGGTTTCTAGCGAGAGTTGTTTTGGCGGCTTCAAGAGTTCAAGGTACTTCAACTTTGAGGGTAGACTGGAGTACGCTTGACTGCGTCATGCTTTGGAAGTAGTGTACTCGTCGTCAGGATACAATATGAATTTCATAGCAGTATGTAGTGACGGTAACAGAAAATGGGGCATCATATCTATTTTACTCGTACACCAACATGCCCATATGTGACTGCTACTCTTGGACCTGGAAGTATAAGTACCTAGGATACTCCATGACCGTCAATTCTAGGCTCGCGGACACCAGCCACTCCAGTACTACCTGGATTTTGTTAAGTTTGTGAATAGATATGAGTGTGCCATTCTTGCTTTGTGTTAGACGGAAACATGTCCTGCTGTCTGCTCACTGGACACAAGCTCTCTATCGTTAGTCTCGTACTTCACTTGGTCGGGAACGATGCTGAGCTCGAAAAACCATCTGATCTCTAACAAATACCGAATCACAGCTTGGGGTTTGTTCATTTACAATGTTAGCAGAATGTCCTGCTAAACATCAACGTTTCGTTGTCCAAAATCCAGCCCGAAGTCGTTGTTTGTCCGTTTAGGAGGGTTACAGCTAATATGTTACTTGGGAGAAACTCAGGTCATAATCATTCGATACTGTGCATTAATAGAAAACAATCAATCTGAAAATTTACAGGGTTGGCTGAAATTTCATGCGCAAGAACGGTGTAGCTGCGTGTGACATCACTCCCAGGCAATGACATGAATCCCATTTTTCCCAACCAAGAGTTGATCTGAATTGTCAAAAGCTACCTCGAAAACTTCAGATATTCCTTCTAGGCATTGCTGTTGATCAATAGGCATGATCATCGAATGTCGAACGTGACTTGGTACTGTCCGACGCGACCAACATTCCCAGGTGACTAACGGCTGCTACTTCACAACACCAGAATTGCTTATCTACTAAAAGATGCAGCTATCGTTCGAGCAAAATGGGATTTCTGCAATCAGCAAGTACTCATGCCGCAGTCACAAATGTAACGGACGTGTCAGTTGAATCCCAAATGCATGCCTGAAATGGGATGCATTTACCATAGGAGAACCTTCGATTCATGAAAGCAACAGAATCAACTAAGATTAATTCATTAAGTCATGCTCTAATCTATCCCGTTTGAGACGATGCGCTATACACATACAGCCAACATCGCCTTCAAAATAGGCGTCTATTGAATGCCTACAGGAAAGGTTCTATAGCTCGCCTCAAAGCTATAAAGTCCCTAATTGAAGCTCCACCTCTCGGAAGCGCACTGCCGCTGCTGTGGCTAACCACAATCGCAAGCCAGCGACAAGGCCACTTTCCGCCCCTCACGTCCCTAGGGCCGAGACGAAAGGCACACAAGCTGCATCATCTATTCAATGACAGGCTTCAGCCTCCTAAAGGCTTTGGTATTCCTGGAGCTCCAGGAGGAGGACCTGGTCTGCTGGCAAGTCGCTTATCCTGTTCTTCCTTGGACAAAGTGTCCCATTCAGCTACGTTCTTATCCTTCATGGATGTCAGCATGCATTGCCAGGAGTTCAACTATCTGGGAAATCACTAACCCATTCCGCTACACATTCCGGCTTCCAGTTGCAGTGTTCTACCTCACCATACATGGGGTGGTTTCGCCTAGGGTGAAGCGATGGCCAGCCTGAAGCGTGATAATGGTGCTTGACGAGCGCCCCTCTGGATCCATGGTTACCGGAGTCGGAGTGTCCTTGACCAGCTGCAAATGCTTCGACATTGAGCACGAGAATTCCATTTACGAGTCTTGACTCTGCCAGGTTATGGAAGAGATCCCAGGTGACTGGCTTTCCATGGTTCTGTGCTGTCATTTGTTCTAATACGGCCTTGGTGAATGCTGATGGCCCTGTTCCACTGATGACCTCATCGAAATCCAATTGAAGTTGGGCAATGGATACTCCTTTCTCTTTGGCCAGCTTGTGCAACCAATCCTGGATGTTCTCGATAAGCCTCATCATAACTGGAAGCCTGGGCTTGGCGGCAAAGGTCCACTGGCAAAATGACTTGCACTTGGGACCAAGAATCTCATGGTCAGCAAATGCGGGCTCGTCAATCTCCACTCCGATGATCATGTCGACATCCGGCTCGTTGTATCGCTCAGGAATGAACCTTTCGATGGGTCGTAGGCACTCCACATCAATGTCGGCATACACACCACCTTCTGCGTACATCACGAGGTACCGAAGCAGATCGGCTTTTATGATTGTGATGTTGAGCTCCCTGTAAAGGTCGACAAGGTCTTTTCGGTCGAGGCCGTGTGACCCATAGTGCCACTCGAGATACTCATTTGCGTTGTCGTCGGTCAGCACCTCGTACCGGTATGAAGGGTTCTTTTGAGACCAGGTCTTGGCTGAGTCTGAGTCGCGCTGCTCAAAGCCCAAAGGACCGACCTTCCATGTCTGCCATATCTTTCTGGGGATCAGTGAACCCACTGGCTGTAGTGGCTGTTGATACTTGAGCTCGCGCTTGTACTTGCTCGCAGCTCGGATAGGGGTTGTGAAGAACTCAGTATTGGCGAAGAACAAGAAGAGAAAGATCAGAGCAATGTACGCAGGCAAGACTCTCCGCACTTGGCTGGTGAGCTTGCCTGAGAACTGCGACACTATTGGGGAGCGTGGATGCATTGCGGTCTTCAGATGGAGCTTGGGCGGAGGTGGCCTTGATCGTGTGCGCATGCTGGAGTTATTACAACATTACGAGTCTGCCAATTTTACCCAGCCATTCCAACGCCTTTGAGTGATCATCTCGATTGACAACCTGGATTACGGCCACCCAACCCACATTATGGTCATGCAGCCGCATCGACCAATGCCATTCCAACATTCATCCTCGGTCCGTTAATTTCCATTCACATGCAGGGGCAGCCTCATGAAATGGTACTCAACCCCGCATGTGCATTTGAGGCTAGGAATAGACCCTTGCAAATTTTGCATTACAGTGCTCATCCCAAGCCGGGTAGGCTGAAGCTTATAAATTTTATCCCTGCAAGCTTGTCGGGAACTTGGACAGGTTAGGCATCTGCCCCTTTCCCGCCCCCGCATCGTATCTCGTGGGCAAGATATAGTCCAATGACGTTACGTAGACTAGTATTATCACACCCAACGTTGTCCGTGCGAGAGTACCGCCGCGGACGGATGCTGACTTGCGTACATCCACTTGTGAAATTAGATGTGTCTTGTGCAAGTTGTGCAAACGCTGCCATCACGCATCCTCCGTCATTGCTTTGAGAATATCAAGGTTCTTCAAGTATTTGGTATTAGTCGCTTCCCGTTTACCTCCCTAAACTACTCAATTGCGTTTACTTTTGTTTCACCAACGACCATGTCGGCCAAATACAACGGGTTGTTGGGCCATGAAGGCGTCGAAGATATCAAACTCTCGCCTTCCATCTGGAAACCGGTTCGAACGGCCAGATGGAGCCTCGACATTGTGCGTCCGGAATTCCTGTCTTTTCGATCAGCCTCAAAAAGCAAACAACTTAGGCCAACAGCGTGGCTGGACGGTCTGAGGGGCTTCGCTGCTCTTCTAGTATACTTTCAACACAACCAGCTTTGGGCTCATGGAGAACGTGGTAACGCGGTGCTCGAAAACGCCTATGGTTATGAAGGTAAACACTACTTTGCAGCCCTGCCATTTGTACGCACCTTCTTCTCCGGTGGCCATTTTGCTGTTGCCATCTTCTTTGTTATTTCTGGCTACGTGCTTTCTCTCAAGAGTTTGCGCATGATCCATGATAGCCACGCCGTAAGTGCTGCAGACAGCATTGGCTCTGCCCTATTCCGCCGCTGGCTGCGATTGTACCTGCCGGTCATTGTGGTCACCTTCACATTCATGACTTTCCGTCACTGGAGTGGACTGTGGGTCGACCTGCGTCCTTTGGAAGAAACATACCAAAAAGAAATCGTCACCTGGTACCGAATGTTCAAGAACTACAGCTTCGTTTTCTCCACCGACATTTATACATTCCCGATACAATACCAAGCGCACGTCTGGTCCATTCCCGTGGAGTTCAAAGGATCCATCATCATTTATACTGCCCTCTCCGCCCTCTCTCGGTGCACAAAGAATGCTCGTCTCTTGTGCGAGACCGGTCTAGCATTCTACTTTCTTTATATCGTGGACGGTTACTACGGCGCAATGTTCATGGTTGGAATGTTGCTTTGCGACCTGGATATGCTCGCACAGGAAGACCAACTTCCACGCATATTTTCCGCATTGGCGGATTTCAAGGAGTTTATCTTCTTCCACTTGTTCGTGCTTGCCCTATACCTTGGCGGCGCGCCATCCTTTGACGCGTCCGACGCAGACCGGGTTGCCCTTCTTGCCAAATCGCCAGGATGGGTCTGGCTGTCCTATCTCAAACCACAGGCCGTCTTTGATGCGAAATGGTTCTATCTCTTCTGGGCAGCGTTCTTCGCCGTTGCATCGGTACCGCGTTTGCCATGGCTGAAGTATTTCTTCGAGACACGCTTCTGCCAGTATCTCGGCCGCGTGTCTTTTGCGCTATACCTCGTACACGGAATCGTTATCTGGACCCTCGCAGACCGGCTGTACGCTTTGGTAGGCCTTACAAGATCGACCCACGCAGCAGGCATCCCACAGTGGGTCAACAAATTCCCACTACCTGTCAGTGGTCCACTAGGGCTAGAGTTGGCCTTCTGGTTGCTCCAACCCATTCTGTTGTCTTTCACATTGTATTTTGCCGAAATTGTGACGAAATTGGTTGATGAGCCAAGCGTCAAATTTACCAACTGGCTCTACAAGAAGACGCTTTCTCAGCAGATTAGGCCAGGCCACCACCGTAGTCAGTCAACGCGATAAAAGCGTAATTGGCTGTGCAGTAGTGTTGAGAAATAATGAATGAGCTTCTTCTTTGGATGGAAATCCCTTTGTGACAATCTCCACCATGTCGTGATTCAGTTGCCGTGTGCTGTCGATCCCAGGAAGAAATTTCGGCTTCATGTGACGACTAGGTTGCACCCGTAGGAGCAACTTACATACGTTGCGCCGCACTAAGGCAGGTGCGAATGAGCGGGGTGCGTCGCACAACGTAAGCGCCCGTTGTATTGGTAGTCGAAAACAGTGTACGCTCCGGCGCCTCAACCTCGATATGGAATTAGTTCGATGAGGAACCATGGCCCCTGCCCTTCCGCTGATCGTCGCCGTCGCATCGGCATCATCCGAATCAGGTACCAACGCCGCCAACTATCAAGTTATCTCCAGACATGATGGCGTGGCCGAGTTCGGGATATCCAGATTGCAGGAGAGGAGGCTTCGTGTTGCGAGCACCGTACCCACCAGGACCTCGGATATACCAACACATGCTCCGTCTACCGCACGACAGTGTTCCTCATTCGGTACATGTGAACGACCAATATCCGAGTAGCTATTTGCACTTGAACAAACGCAGGAATAACGCCTGCAAAGCACCATTTCTATCCCTTCACCATGAGGCGGCGGCACAATATCGCTCTGGCTACAATTGCATGCCTCGGTACGATTCTCCTCGTCACGCAGCATCGAAGTGAATCCCGGCATGTGGGTGTCACCCATGCGTACTACGATACCAAAGAGAGTAACACCGGAATCGAAGTACTCCCATCTGATCTGAAGCTTTCCCCGCAATCTCACGATGCGGCCGTATCCCCACAAACCGACTCCAAAGAGCACGTGACCGGAGGTGACGACGGTCCGCCAGCTCATGCTGTCTCCGGAGGTCATGGCCCAGCGGCATCTGCCCCGGAGGATAGGCCCCTCCCAAGTACCCCCAATGGCCAGACCGTCTTGGAAGTAGAATTCGCTTTCCAGAAGGATCTTGACCTGGTACTCCCAATCCCAACACTGCAGCGGTTCAGTGACCACAAACCTCACAACTATGTTTCCGGTGGCACAGAAAAATACGCATTTGCCACGTTTCTGGCGACTCGGAACCCCTCAATTAAAGACCCTTACTTCCTTGCCATCCATTCGCTCATCTACCGCCTGCTATGGTCGCCCAAGTCGCGCACTCAAAAACACACCTTCATAGTCTTCGTAGCCGAATACGTCACACCGGAGCAACGCGCCTTACTCTCGGGCGCAGGCGCAATTGTACGCGAGCTGTCACCTCTAGCATGGTCTCCTAACGTCCCCGGCGTACAAGAGCGCTGGAAAGATCTCTTCGCCAAGCTCAACATGTGGAAAGAGACGGAATTCCGACGCATCCTCTTCCTGGACGCCGACGCCTTTCCGCTCGCAAACATGGACGAAATGTTTGACATACCAAAAGTCAGCAATTGCGTACCGGAAAAACTGCATCTCGATGATTTTCTGGCTGATGGTCCTGTCTGCGAGCCGTACGTCTTTGCTGGCATCCCGCAGGACCCATTTAATATCGAGCATCCCAATATCAATGTTGGCTCCATGGTTTTCACGCCATCGTTGCGTATGCATCAGCGCTTGCTGCAGAATTACGTCAAGACCGATAAGTATGATTGCCTGATGGCTGAGCAAGCCTTTTTGAATTGGCAGTTTGGTCCTGAGACGGCGTACCCGGCGACGAAGCTGGAGAGGCAATGGGGCGGGTTTTTTCCTACTGAGGATGAAGCGGGTAAGTTGAAGGTGGTCCACGAGAAGATTTGGGTGGCGGAGGGAGGATGGTTGAAGGAAGAGTGGGAACGGGGTTGGAGGGATATGATTATCTTTTATGAAGGGCCTGAGTTTGCACAGGAGAGAGAAAGGGACGGAAAGATTGGAGGGTAGCGGTGTATTGGTGCTTTGGCTCTGGTTGGGTTTCGGTCTGGTTGCTGGTGGTGTTGCCGATGTAATTCTGTTGTCACGAACGGAGCGTTGCTTATGTTTTTCTCTCACGTTACTCGGATAATTAATGATATGGTTAAGATATGCAACAAGAATATGATAGTATGAACATTCAAGATGGAACAATGAAGTCAGCTGCTTACCTGGTCACCGAGATAACAAGCCGAGGGAAGTTGTCCTTACATTAGCTCTCATAAGGTCAACCTCTTCCAGATGTTGAGGCACGAAACGCAGGGATGAGGTTATAGAGGTGTAAAGCTAATCGAGACTTTAGTATAGACCTTTCGTTATAGGGCTTCACCATATGGCCGTGTCGTTGTAGGTCATGAATCAGGTTGCAATACTGTTCCGGATGCTTTCATGTCGGCGCATTTACTAGTTCACTGCTTTGACTTTCACACTCATACGTGGTGTAAACTTCACAAATACATATTTATTATCATAATTTCCCCAACACATACGCATCTACATCGATCTATGCGCTAGCCTCGGCTGTACTCTGCCGTCCAGCTATACTTCCTCCCTTCCAGCTCTGCTTAGGGTCCTTCTTATCCTGCACTCTGCTCTGCTCTCCCTCCTTTCCCCATCCACCGCCTCCGGGAGTGTGAATGATGATGCGTTCACCAGGCCGCATGCTAGCGGTGTTCTTCGCACCAAGGTTGATATACCTATACTCGACGTCTTCTTTCTCAACACTTCCAGCATCCTTCTTCTCCAGAGCCTCCACATCACCAGACGTTGTGGGCGCCTGAGTAGCCGACTCTTGAGGTTCAATGGGTTTTTTGGAGTCAGAGTTCTTGTCGATGGCTTTCTTGTCAACCTTACGAACCCAGATGTTGAGACCACAAGCAGCGTCGCCTCCTCCCTCCATGCCATATGGATGATACACTCTTCTTTCGCTCAAGATGCTGACTTGAACCGGGATGCGGAATTCAATGTCGCGTATGACTCCTTCACCACCCACGTGCATTCCGCGTCCGGCGCTCCCTTGTCTCAGTGAAAACTCTCTAAGCAGAACAGGGTATCGGCGCTCGAATACTTCGGAGTCCGTGATGCGGGTATTAGTCATGTGCGTATGCACACCGTTGGTTCCGTTCCATGTTGGTCCTGCACCAGATCCTCCAGCGATGGTCTCGTAGTATCCGAATCCCCGGGTCTCTTTCCTCTCTCCGCTCTTTTCTCCTTCTCCAAACATTGTGCCACCAAAACCAAATGTAAGGTTATTAGTATCACCTTGACTGGCAGCACAGGCGCGGAAAGCTTTCAGCACGACGTCTGTAACACGTTGACTCGTGAGCACGTTGCCGCCCACGACCGCCGCATTATCCGAGGGTGAGAGGAAAGACTTTTTGGGAATGAGGACATGAATTGGCTTCAAGCAGCCTTGATTCAGCGGGATGTCTTCACTGATGAGACAGCGCAGACAGTATATGATGGCTGAATAAGTGACAGCTTCAGGGGCATTGATGTTTCCATAAACCTCAGGACCGGTTCCCGAGAAATCAAAGACGGCTTCGCCCTTTTCGGGATCGATAGAGACTTTGAGACGAATGGGGCTTCCATCGTCCATGAACTCCTCAGCGCTGAGGTCTTGGCCTTCAAAGCGCTTGTATACATCTTTGAGCAACGCTCGGACAGACTTCTCGGCATTGGCTTGGATGTTGGTCATGTAGAACTTGACAACCTCCTCACCATAGTCGGACATGAGCGTGCTGATAAGATTGATGCCCTTTTGGTTAGCGGCGACCTGGGCCTTCAAGTCGTTGATGTTGTCGCTAAGGCATCGTGTGCCGGAGCATCCAGGATATTGGCCTGGTTCGTCAAGCAGTAGCTCCGTGATGCGCTTTTCGTTGAAATGGCCTTCTGATACGAGTTTTTCCGATTTGATAGCCGCACCTTCTTGGTAAAGCTCCTTGGAGGCCGGAGGCATTGATCCAGGAAGGATACCACCAATATCAGCATGGTGTGCGCGGGACGCAACGTAAAAGATGATGTTGTCACCACTGAAAGCTGGTGTAATGACAGTGATATCTGGTAGATGGGTGCCTCCAAACATGGGGTGATTGGAGACTAGAACGTCACCCTTCTTAAGCTTGCCTTTCCAGATGGCTGCTTGTTTTCGGACACAGGTCGACATACTTCCGAGATGGACGGGAAGATGGGGCGCTACATGCGCGTTAGCACTGTCCATTTTCCTGAGTGCCAGACTTACCATTTGCGACCAATCCACCCTCTGCATCGAAAAGAGCACAAGAATAGTCCAGTCGCTCTTTGACATTGGTCGACACACTAGTCTTTTGCAGCGCGCGACCCATCTGCTCGGCAATAGCCATGAACCTGTGGGCAAAGATACTAAGCAGAATTGGATCCACTTCCTTTGTACCAATCTGTTTATCTTGTTCTTCACTCTCCCCAATGTTAATAACAACATGGGTATTGATGACGAGCGCAGTAGCACCGGGAGTGACAACGATGGTCTGCGTGCCGTCTGCAATGATGGCCGGGCCCTTCAAGCGATCTCCAACCTCCAAGTCTTCAAGCTTGTACACGGAAGTGTCTTGTCGGCCACCTTCGAAAAACACCTTTCGTGTGTCGTAACGCTTCGTATCACCCGAAAGATCTTTGGGCTTGATCTCCTTCAGCTGCTGGTCCACACTCTTTTCCAACCCTTCAAAGGTCTTTCCGATTCCTCGTGCTCTGACATCGTCCACGATGATATCGCGGTCTGGCAGCGTGAAGCCAAACTCTTGCTCATGCTGCTTGACGAAAGCTTTTCCAAACGCCCACTCATCGCCATCATATTCTTTTTCGGCTTCTTCCTTTGTTGGTTTAATGATCATCAGCGCTGACTCAGTTCCTCGGTAGCGCAAGTTAAGATACTCCTCGAAGTGAATGTGGTCCTCGTCAAAACCTTGTTCCTTGAGGGTGGCGGTTGACTTGCTCTTCAAATCTGCCATCTTGGCCTGTAAGTACTCCCTCACATCCTTTTCATCAGACCAAACCTTCGACTCCGGTTCTTGCCTTTCGTCGACGACATCAGCGAGAGCCATACCATAAGCAGAAAGCACCGATGAATATCGGTGAACGAGAATCTGCGAGATACCAAGTGCTTCGGCTATGGCAACTGCGTGCTGTCCACCAGCACCACCAAAGGTCGCAAGTCGGTGCTTCGAAGTGTCATGTCCTCGCGCTTCGGTCAAGCTACGGATGGGTCGCGTCATAGTCTCGTTTGCGATTTTGATGAAACCATTTGCAATATCGTCCAATGACATTTCCTTGTCCTTGTTGCCTCCAGCGATCTCCTTGTTAATCTGCTCTGCCAGTTCCTTGAAGAGCTTCTCGCTCGCCTCTGCGTCTAGACCTTCGTCCTCATTCTTGCCAAAGATCTTCGGGAAGAAATCGGGCAGTAGACGGCCGAGGAACAGGTTTGCATCCGTGATAGTCAGTGGGCCACCTTTCCGATAGCATGCTGGACCGGGATGTGCGCTGGCCGATTCTGGACCAACGACAAAAAGACCATTCTTCCAGAAAAGGCGCGACCCACCGCCAGCCGCAACTGTGTTGATATCGAGTTGTGGAGACTGTATAGTGACTCCAGCAGTGGTAGTTTCGAAGACATGATCATAGCGGCCAGCGCCATATCTGCTAACGTCGGTACTTGTGCCACCCATGTCAAAGCCAATAACAGGTATCTTGGTCTCGGGGTCATAGGATGTTAGTGCATAACCTACAACACCCCCAGCAGGTCCCGATAGGATGGCTTTAAGGCCCGAGAACATATCGACGTCTACCAGACCACCGTCGGACTGCATGAACTCGCATCGCGCACCCTTGGAACCTTCTTCGCGCTGTACGCTCTTAGTACCAAGTCCGCCTTCGAAACCCTTGGAGAAGCCATCAATGTACTTTCTTATGGCAGGAGTGAGGTATGCGTCTGCGCATGCAGAAGTCGCTCGCGGAACCAGCTTGATCATAGGCATGAGTTCATGACTTAAGCTGACATGCTCAAACCCAATTTCTCTTGCGATCTTGCCTACTAAAGCTTCGTGCTTGGGGTAGGTGTAGCCATGCATCAAGCAAACTGCTATGCTCCTCAATCCACTGTCATACACGTCTTGGAGTTGCTTTCTGATTGCATCCTCCTGTGGTCTTTGCAATATGCGCACTGTTTCGCCCGACAATCCCTTGACCAGCTCAGCCTCATCCCCAGCTTCTTCAATGCTCGCGGCCTCGGTTTGGTGTCTTTCTGGGTCTTCAGCGTAGTCTTCCAGCGTTACGCGCTCATCGATTTCGACAACCTTTTTGTAGAGTACCTCCGGTTTTCGGATATCCAGAGCGAAGATGTTGGGACGACTCTGGTTGCCAATCTCAAGACAGTCCTTGAAACCTTTTGTCACTACCATGGCGATATCCTCGCCCTTACGCTCTAGCAGTGCATTGGTAGCCACCGTTGTGCCCATGCGTATGCTTTCGATCTTGGACGTGTCTAGTGGTTGTCCGCGGGGGATCTCGGTGCCAGTGAACCTGGAGAGGAGACGGCGGATGCCCTCGAGCGGCGCGTCATCGTAGTTGGCTGGGTCGACAGAAAGCAGCTTAATGAGAACATCGTCTTCCATCTTGCCCGTGCCTGGGTTTCCTACGCAGTCGGTAAAGGTGCCGCCACGCTACAAAATCAGCAACCATCCAAAGCCGATTCGCATCAAAATTAAGAGATCGCATACATCAATGGCAATGCGGATTCCCCGCTGTGTAATCTTTGGCTCCGCCATGGTGATGGCTGAAGTTCACGTTGCGCCCAGGAGAAATCCGAGTGATTGTTGAAGCGACTACGGATGACCAAAGAAAGTTGGGTAAGGAACGACAGAAAATAAGTTCCAGGATTTGCGAACAAGGGTGTTAGGGACCAATGCTATGTATAAGACGCGCAGCGACCGGATATATCCGTCGAGCGAGAGCTTCAAGTGGGGTGCTCGCTGCTACCCCGCGGTGGCCTTTGTCATCGTAATCGCGTCATTATGTTGGTCAGGCAAAACCCCATGACAAGTGCTAGGATATCTGCGCACGTCAGTTTTGACAGTAGTGGGCCTTTTCTGCACGTGCAGGGATGTTTGTCAATCTTCTGCAATTCTTGCTTGATAGGATAACGCGATAGTCGAATTGGTAATCAAATCCACTGCTCTGCACTCGGTCCGCAAAAGATATGTGCTGTTAGCGGTCCGCAGAGATAAGTATCTGTCACTCTCTGATAATCTTGCCCTGCCGGATATGGCTGATCTAGAGGTGATACACATGTGTGCACTACATAGCGTAGATAGCATGTCCTTTGCAGGAGTCAAATGTGAATTGCAGCAAGGGACATAGCTGATATGATAAAGGGGAACTGAACGAAACCGTATGACTCATCGCTAAGGGAGAAGACGATGAGCATGTTGGTAAACCCATTAGTACAAATCGTGACGATAGGCACTCCGACTCGTACGCTGCATCTACTGGTCCGGCGTTGGCGCGGCTCTAACATCCGGAGCGAAGGTCGAGGTCCGCGGGATCAACCGAAAGAAGGAATATGGTTCATCAAGCAAGAGATTGGGTCCCCTATTTTGGGAGCCTAGGCGATCGCGATTCTAACTTCCGTCATATCTCATAGATTATTGGCGTGACAGGCATGTTGTGACGAACGTTCAGAAACACAAGCATCACGAACTTATACAACTGCAGGCATAGTAAAATCATCCGTTTTTGCTGTCCTTCCTCGCCCTACACCTACGAGCTCGGTCTTATTCCTTTGAAAGTCTTTGTAATGTTGGTAATGGCATCCTCGACGGGCAACCGCTCCATGGAACTTGCGCCATAGAAGCCATGCACACCTTTCGTTCGACTAATGACATACTCTGCGTCTTCTGGCTTCGCAATTGGGCCACCATGGCACAAGATGATAATGTCGTTTTTGATGCCTGATGCCACGTCCTGAATTTCCTGGATCAACTTCACACACTCGTCCAAGGTCTTTCCAGACGTAGCACCGATGCTCCCGGATGTGGTCAAACCCATGTGAGCGACTAGGATATCTGCACCTGCATTCGCCATCTTTTTCGCCTCCTCGACATTGAACACATACGGCGTAGTCAGCAGGTCCATCTCCCGCGCCATCTTGACGACTTCGACTTCCGCATCGTACGACATCCCTGTCTCTTCTAGGTTCTGTCGAAACATACCGTCAATCAAGCCAACTGTAGGGAAGTTTTGTATGCCTGCGAAGCCAAGACCTTTGAGTTGCTTGAGAAAACGCTGCATATCCCGAAAAGGATCTGTGGCGCATACTCCTGCTAGCACTGGGGTGGACTTGACAATGGGTAGGACTTCTCCTGCCTGTGAAGCATCAGTCGACTGCGCATGGTTTTCTTTCGCCGCCTGGCGTTCTCTTTACGTTGGACTCACCATCTCGAGTACAACATCGTTGGCGTTGCCGTAAGGCATTAATCCTGCCAATGACCCACGCCCTGCCATTCGGTATCGCCCACTGTTGTATATTATAATAAGATCGCCACCCCCTGCTTCGATGAACTTGGCGCTGAGGCCGATGCCAGCGCCAGCGCCGACAATGATTTTCCCATTGTCAATCTGTGAACGTAGGTTCTGGAGAATGGAGGCACGATCTGTTGGGGGCGACATGACTGGTGTGCTTCAAATAGGACACGGCAGAAAACTAAACAATTCGATTGTTTTGATTCTTGTCCAGCGATAGCGTTGAGATTATAGCAAGAAAGATGGTTAAAGCGAGTGTGATGACGTTATTGCCGGAGCGGGGATCTGTTACACGAGGATGATCATATGAGACCCACCAGCATTCCGTGGAATCCATTCACGACACACATCTCTATTATATCTCTTGCATAATGTCTCCCTCTCCTTGCGTTGCACTTCTTGGTACCTGCGATACGAAATTAGAAGAGTTGCTTTTCCTGCGAGACAGCATTCAGCGCAATAATGCCGGTGTAGTCCTCATTGATGTGGGCCGTAGCCTCACAGAACACAAAGCCATCGACATCAGCCAGAAACAACTACTCAGCGACTTTGGCAATGGGGTAAAAGTAGGCGACCTCGAAAGAGGCGAGGTTATTAAGGCCATGGCGGCCTGTGCAACAAAGGCTATAAAGCAGCTTTTTGAAAAGGGCGCCATTCATGCTCTGGCCGCTGCGGGTGGCTCAGGTGGCACATCACTTGCTGCAGATGTGATGAGGAATGCTCTGCCCATTGGTTTTCCGAAACTGATTGTTTCCACCATAGCAAGTGGCGACACTGGCCCGATTGTTGGCGAGACGGATATCACAATGATGTACAGCGTCGTCGATGTGGCTGGTTTGAATCAAGTACTTCGAAACGTCCTTAGCAACGCTGGTGCTGCTATTGCAGGCATGGCTCATGCATACATACCAAAAGACCAAGCTATCACTCAGCCCCAGAAGAAACGCGTTGGTATCACAATGTTTGGCGTCACGACCCCAGCTGTGGATGCGATCCGAAGATGTCTAGAAGCGAAATACGAGGTCGAGACATACGTCTTCCATGCTACTGGACATGGTGGAAAGGCCATGGAGCGACTTGTCCGGGAAGAGGGTCTCGATGCGGTGCTTGATCTTACAACGACAGAGATATGCGATCACCTTACCGGCGGCGTTATGAGCGCAGGTGAACATCGCCTAGAAGCTGCCGCAAGAGCAGGAATACCAAACATCATATCCGTGGGTGCGACAGACATGACAAACTTTGGTCCCAAGGCCACCGTCCCAGAGCATTACAAGGACCGCAAGCTGTACGAGCATAATCCAGTTGTGACGCTGATGAGAACATCAGAAAGTGAGGCAAGACAAGTCGGGGAATTTATCGCGACTCAACTGAAGACCCATGCAAAGGATCCACAGGCAGTGCAAGTCTGGCTTCCCAAGGGGGGAATCAGCATGATCGCAACACCTGGAGGACCATTCGAAGATGCGAACGCAGATGCAGCGCTCTTTGATGCGATTAAGAATGGGCTCCAAGAAAGTGCAATTGAGGTCGTGGAAGACGATCGACCGATCAATGATGAAGGATTCGCGCATGACATCGCGGAGGCTTTGGCCGCAAAGATGGGAATTGGACATAAAGTCCCTTGAAAATATGGCAAAGTAGGATTGCGCGAAAGGCACTGTGCATATTAAAGGTGTTTCGTCAAGACAGTACTAGGTGGCACCCGATAGGTCTAACCACTGGATGCCTGGAAGATCCCCAACTATTTTGTTTTGAAATGTTGCTGTTGTTCAGTATATTTCCTATGCTCCTATACTATCAGTCGTACTTTCGTGCGTCCATGTCAGCATCACATTTGACTGGAACGTCAACAGCAAAGGTAACATGTCGCCGCACCAGAAGCCTGGAACAGGGTTCGGAGACAGGATGAAGAGATGGACGGTATCCTGCATTTGATAGCTCGGCCGACCCAGAATACAAAGTGGAGTCTGCTTCCGTTAGTAACGGGAACCTGGGGGGAATGCGCGATGCCCCGGAGGCTGTAGGATCTGTCATATTCGTGGAGAACGGGGATGCCTCAAAGCCGTCGGATAGTGCCGGAGGAAACGGATGTTGGGAGCCTCTTGGCGACACAGCGACATGAATTCCGGCTGCGGTGACTTCCGCGCTCGCCGCGGCTTTAATGTGTTCGTCACATGAACTGAACGTGTCGCATGCGAGAATGCAAGCAACGAAGCCCGGCCACCGTTGTCGTGTAATGCTCACGTGATGTGGGTCAAGTTTCCCTAATACGCGCAACCGGTCCCTGAACGTCGAGCTCGCCACGGCAACCAATCATGGCGAGCGATGTGCTTGGTGGGGCTGACGCCCTAGCTCCGAACTTTCGGCGACCGTGATTCCAGTGCCTCCCACCGCCTCCGCCTCCCTCATTCCTGCTCAACTTTTAAGCGCCGTCTCCCACGCGCGTTGACAATGGTATCAATTATGGATCTCCTGCCGTTTGCGGTGGCTCTGATCGCCGTCGTGGGCGGCTACCTGGTATACAGCAGCAGCAGTGGTAAGAGCAATTCGACTCAACCAAAAGTAAATGGTTGAGACTAACCCACCCAGCACCCCGCAAAGTGCTCAAGCCCACCGAGTTCCAGGAGTTCGAACTCGAGCACAAAGAGGTCCTGTCGCACAACACGGCCATCTACCGCTTCAAGCTGCCCCGCCCTACCGATATTCTCGGCCTTCCCATCGGCCAGCACATCTCTCTCGCCGCCACCATCCCCGGCCAGCCCAAGGAAGTCGTCCGCTCGTACACCCCCATCACCTCGGACGAGGACAAGGGCCATGTCGACCTCCTCATCAAGTCGTACCCTACCGGAAACATCTCCAAGTATGTGGCAGAACTCAAGATTGGCGACAAGATGAAGGTCAGGGGCCCCAAGGGCGCAATGGTTTACACTCCCAACATGGTCAGGCACTTTGGTATGATTGCAGGCGGCACCGGAATCACACCCATGCTGCAGGTCGCCAAGGCCATTATGCGTGGACGTGCAACAGGTGACAAGACCGAAGTGGACCTCATCTTCGCCAACGTCAACCCCGACGATATTCTGCTCAAGGACGAGCTCGATTCGCTGGCAGCCAAGGACCCCAAGTTCAGGGTTCACTACGTGCTGAACAACCCGCCGGAGAACTGGACTGGTGGTGTGGGCTTCGTCACAGCCGACATGATCAAGGAGAAGCTCCCTGCGCCTGCCAAGGACATCAAGATTCTCATCTGTGGACCTCCACCCATGGTTGCGGCAATGAAGAAGGCCACCGAGAGCCTGGGATACGACAAGGCGAGGCCGGTCAGCAAGCTTGAGGACCAGGTCTTCTGCTTTTAGAAAATGGGTCATTACAATTCATAGTCTCCTTGCCAGAGATTAGAGGACACGACTTCTGATTGACGTTTTACGTTTAGAGCTAAAACCTTAGTGAGCTGAATGGCGTAGTGCAAATATACTTTTTTTTCCCACGTCTACTGACTAAACTTTGCATTACACTTAAACTTCACTCTATTTGCCCTTTCTGCGCTAAAGATTTGGAGTATACCACCGCATGTTGCATTTCCTGGGACACAAGCTTTCATTATTCAATGCTTACCAGTGTTCAACCTAAACTCAGTCAATCAGCCCTGGCGTCATCATTTGCTTGTCTATAAGGAACGGAACGTGGCGTATCTCTTTCGTCTTAGTAGCTTCCTACAAGAAAAAAAAAACGAAGGACAAAAAAGAAGAAGTAGTAATTAAAAAGATTCATTTGGTTATTTGTCTTCCAGTAAAACTCATGTTAGCCGTACAATCCCGCACACACATTTCCGCGTGCGTGCGCGCGCGCCCTCGCTCCCAATGCTGTAGTAAACCCACAAAATGCCAAGATGCCAAGATGCCAATGCGAATGGGGAAGAGAGAGACAGGACAGAATGCGCTAAGTATCAAAAAAGGGGGGGTTTGGATAGGTGCATGTAGTATGTATGTGTGTGTGTGCGTATGTGTAAGTGTGATAATCATGTCGGAGAAGAGCGAACTTTTTTTCTTGTCCATCTCAACGTGAGACAAGGTCCAGAGGGGTCATCAGGTAATTTCGTCAAAGTAGAAGAAGAATAAAAGATACAAGCAAGGAAGGGAAAAAAGAATTTCGTATCAATGCTCGTCTTCACTACTCCATCCACCGTCGTCTTCTTGGTCGATGCTCTCCATGACCTCTTTGATGACCCCGTGGCTCTTTGGATCTAGGTTCATAGCAATGGTGAGGTGTCGAATTGCGCTTGAGCGGTCTCGTAGCTTCTTGTAACATCTGCCAAGCAGGAAATGAATGTTGGGGTCTTCTGGCGCGGCGTCTTTGAGATACAGGAGCTCTTTGAGGGCTTCTTGCGGCGCATTCAGTTTGAGAAGGACTTGAGACTTGCGGAATCGCGCCATGACCGATCGTGGGTCAATTCGGATGGCGTTTTCGAACTGCAGCAAGGCGGGCTCGATCTTCTTCATGCGGTCCAGAACCTGTAGACATTCGTTAGTGGCGGAAAGGATCAAACGGATACAAATAACTTACAAGACCAATTCGGACCAGGATCATGGCGTTGTTCTGGTTGATTTCTGCCGCTGCCCGATAATGCTTCTCGGCTACTTCGTACTTGCCCAGGCGCTCATACACATTACCGAGACCGTACCAGCCGTTGTAGTGTCTATTATCTGCACTGATGGCATTGCGATAGGCAGCCATAGCCTTGTCAAATTCCTCGTTCGCCACATGTTCATGGCCCTGTAGAGTGTAGGCATAGGCAAACTTTGGATCCAGCTGTGTAGCGCGCGAGAAGCATTTTACAGCGTCATCGTGCTGCCGATCCAAAGAACTAGCATTACCAAGTGCACACCAAGCTTGGGGGGAGAGTCGATCCTGATCCATCAGCGTATGGGCAAGATGGCCCAAAGCAACCTCATCTTTCAGTTGCCAAAGGGTGTTCGAATACACTTCCATATGCTCTAGTGATGAAGGTGCCATTTCCCGAATCTTCCGGAACGTGCTTCCTGCCTCCGCGTAATATGTGCGTTCATAGTACGCTTTGCCGATTTGTGCAAGGACCCAGGGTGTCTCGCGCTGGGCCTTGGGTACAGCCGCGAATGCTTCCAACGCCTTGGGTGCATCATAACGACTGAGATGCCGATACCCTGAGCCAATCTTGAGTAGCAAGTCTAGCAACCAGCTCAAAACCTCTCGCTCTCGGGATATGTCGGCCGGTGCTGCCATTCTCGGAGGTGGAGCTACAGCCGCTGCCGCTGCGTTGTTTGGTCTGCCGTCTGGTTTGGCTTGTTCATTTGCTTCAACATGCGGTTTCCTGTTTCCGCTGACAACTCTTCCTACAGTTGAAGTAGTCCCCGATCGTGCTTTAGGGGCTGCGGCTCTTGCTTTTCTCAGCTCGCGCCGCTCTTTGGACTCTGCTTCTTTGCTTGATGTCACCCCTTGCTTCGTGTTTGATGGGCGGATCTGGGTTATGGAGTTTAGCAGCCTGACACTCCGGCGTGGTGGCGCTGCAGTAGGATCCAAAGGCTGTGGAGGTGGGTTCTGCTGTTGGTGTAATGAATGGCCAGATACGGTTCGCTTGTGTCCGTTCTGGTATACAGGGCGTGGAATGTCCGTTTGATCGCCATCGGGATTCGTTTTGGTGCGGACCCTCGAGGTAACTGGGCGTGACATGACAGGGCCACCGGTCTCACCCATCATGACATGTTCGTCGTGCATATTCTGTCCGTTGGAAACTGGAGTATCGAAATCGTGGTGGGGGTTCGGTTGTGTCGCACGGCCGTTTAGTTTGGAGAGCAGACTTGATCCTCCCAAGTTAAGCCCACCGTCTCCGGACTGCCTCGAGGAGGTGTTGAAGGGGTCTACATCGGGTGCCGGGGTGAAAGGAAGCATATCGGGTGTGATTTTGAAGATGTTATGCGGACGCACGACAGCGCCAATATCGCAGAGGCCAGTGAATGCATCCCACATGAAGGAATTGATCTTGAGCGCTTCGACAAAATAGTCAATGGCTTTTCTGGTGTCGCCATAAGCTGCATATAGTTTTCCTAGTAGGCAATAGCACGCTGCTGCGTCTGGAACATGCCGCCGTGAGGTCTCGGAATGCTTATCTGAGCTTCTGGTTAGCGGATTGGGTCCGGGGGCAGCATGGACTACCTACTCCAGTGGTTGCGTCCTGCCCACAGACTGCGCACCTTCTCCAGAGCCTGAGCGCCTTGATCATGGCGACCGAGAGCGAGACAGGCATGGGCGAAGACGTAAGCGCATCCCAGATGCTGCGTATGCATGCCCTTTGCCCGCGCATCATCGAAGGCGGCCTTGTATCTGCCCAGGCGAAGATTGCAGAGCGCAAGCAGGTGCGCTGCGTCTGGGCTGCGAGGCTCGAGTGCTTGTAGGCGGCCTGCGAGGAACAGTGCGTTTTCAGCAAAGCCATTATCGAGGTGGTAGTGTACGAGCTGGCGCAGCTGGGCATTGACGCCTGGCGGGGGTGACATGCTTTCCTGACGACAAAGCGAGGCTTTAGGCTAGAGAGTTCATAGTACGAGTGGTCATGGGAAGGGTAAAGCCGGCGGTGGGTTTGGTGAGGCGCAGGCCCGGGGGTGTGTCGTCGGGAAGGCGTGTTGTAGTGAAGGTTGGTTGTGTTTCTCGGTGGCTGTACGGGGGTGACGCCGGTGGTGTGTTCGTCAAAGTGAATTGGCAAACACGATATGCGCAATATCCCTGTGGCAGTAAAAGGTCGATACGGTCCAGACGAGTGCGTAGGAAGAAAGGACGGCAGCGGTGTGCGCGACGTTTGTTGCTCGCCTTTGTCGCGATCGAGGTTGCGCGCGCTTGTTATGGCGCTCGGGCCATGCACACATCACAATCCTCTTTCAAGAGTTCCGCATCTCGTCCCTGTTTGACCGCAGCATTCGCCTTCACCATGGCACAGGTACGTCTTCCCCGCCAAAACCGCCTTTGCGAGATGCCTCGCTCAAGGGAAATGCCTGTCGCCTACAATTGCTCATACTCTCCTCTAGAAAGCCACCAAAACGCTTGCCGCCTCCAACACCAAGCGCCTTAATCAGACCCTCTACGTCACTTTGGCCGTCCATGGCTTCTGGTGGCTTTTCCGAGCCCTCATCTTCCGCGCTTCTTTGTCCCGCAAGTCGCTGCTGCTCTACCTACTCCTCTCGGCCCCGCAGCTTCTTATCCAGCTTTACTTTGAGCGCCTGTCCCGCCCTACACTCACTGCCGATGGCGCCGTGAAGCGACCTGGCGAGGACCTCGACGCCAAGGGCCTCACCGAGTACATGTGGGATGTCGTTTACTGGACCTATGGCTGCATCATTATGGCTGCCATCATCGGTGACTACGCCTGGCTGCTATGGACCGTGATCCCCGCGTACAGCGCCTACGCCGCCTGGGGCACCTACTCAGGCATGAGGGGTGGCTACCAGGACGCTGCAGGTGTGCCCCAGCCGCACGCAAGCAAGAGGCAGGCCAAGATGGAGAAGCGAGGTGGCCAGAAAGTTCAGTACCGGTAAAAGGCAGAGTCATATCAAGATTTGCTCATGGTAGAGCCAACAAGGCACTCTCCGTGGACACCATTGTGCCACGCATGCCCATGTAAACATAGTAGTTGTAGAAGCGTGCATACGCTGCCATACACAGAGTTGAATTATGTCACACATATCATGCAAAGTTCAGGTCACGGCCTTGATCAGAATTTTGGGCTGTTTTCCCTTGTGCGATCCTTGTGTGGACGCATGCTTTCATCATGTGACATTATACCAACATACACTCATGCTTCGACCCGCGTAGGGATTTTGGGTATACCTCTCTTGCGATCCTGATGTGGAACGCCATACCGCCAACCAGCTGCCGCAGCTCCTCTTCCGTCGCGTCCTGCAGCTTCGACACTGACATCCTGGATGACAAAATCCCATCTCCGCTGGGGCACCACCTTCAAGGCCTTTAGCTCGGCCTCCTTCTTCTTCTCTTCCTTCCTCTTCTGTTCCTGCTGTTTTTCTAAACGTTCTTCCGCAAGCTTTCTCCGCTCATCGAAAGAAAGACCAGCCTCGAGTTCGCGCTCCGCCTGCACAAGTTCAGGGTGTGGGATTCGTGCATCGGCGGGCAGCAAGTTGTTGTCAAACGCCTTACCAGCATCGACACGCGTGAAACGGCGGGACTCAGCAACTGGCACAAACAGTTGTTGGCGTGTTGCAGGATGTACAATAAGGTCGTTAATTGGTTCGTGTGTGACTGGTCGCTTCCCTTTGTTTTGTGGTAATGAGGGATCAATGTATGGGGTTGTGGGAAGCATAGAAAGGACAGCCTTGGAGTAGGGCAGCGCAAGCTTTTTACCCTGTAAAAGATGCGTTAACAATTGTCCTTCATCGAGCTGTGGCTTGAGAAACAGATATGACGACGACGTTCAGCAAGAGCATGACTTAATTTTTGTAACCATGTGGGTGTCTTAAAGACTAATCGATTTTTTAAGAAGCTCATCATGTCGTGGGAAGATGTAAAAAAGACGTAACATACCTGGGCTATCCATTCTTTCTCCATTTGCTTCAGTCGCACCACAGCGCCAACACGTTCGTTGCTGACGCCGAACTCGACACTGGCAAGTGACACACTTGCACCTTCTTTCTTCACCCTGTTGTATATTGCTTCGCGTAGATCCTCACTCAGGACCGGTTGACTGCGGAAATACTGGTTGAGGGGGAACGGCCGCAAGTCTTCCGCCGTTTCTGGAGGAAGCTTCCCGTCATCCATCTCTTCGCCCTTCTTGCTGGCTTCTTTGGTTTCAGCATCGCCAGACCGTATTGCTGCCTCCAACTCATCTAGGTTCTCCTGTGCTTCGGGTGTCGTCTCCTCGGCTGGTTTGTCTGCCTGAGATTCGACATTGGACTTGTCTGATTTAGTGGCTGCTGCAGCCTTCGTAGCCCCATCTTTTCGCCATCCTGGACCCGCCCGCACCAAGTTGCCATACTTGTCATAGGCTCCTAGGTAGTTTGTCGAACCAGGTATGGGTTCTTTCAGCTGCCGACCAGGCCCATTGAGCCACTCATAGAATTTTCTCCGCCGTAATGTCACTTGAGGACATGGTGTGTGTGAGAATTGCCGCGATGGCCGGGCTGGTAATGACACAGTGTGTGACCTCGCAGCTGAGCAGGAGGATATTTGTGATGGGGCAGCCGATGCTGAAAAATTTGAACTTCGCAACCGAAGAGGCATGTTGGGTAAAGCAGATGCTACCGCATTGGCATTGATAAGTAAATTACAAAAGAAGAAGGAGAAGGGAAAAAGTGGGTGGGTGTAATGGACGATGATGCGGCAGAGTGCGAAGTGATGGTTAGCTTGCAGGAAATTCTGAGGAAGTTGCGACTTGTGGCTAGCGTCTTGGCGTGCACACTCACCGAAGCCTCTGCCTTTATAGAGCGGGGCACTACAACACTGGACCAGATGCTATGTTCGTGGAATCAGTCAATTGTTGTGGTATAAATTTATGGACTCTTTGGTAATAGTTATCCGGCATCAATAAGATGCAGTAGGTGGAATGCAATAACCATCACTTTCGCTCACAGAACACTAATCAGATGCAATTTGAATTCTTTCCCTAACTCCATGTTTGCGTTTAAAAGGGTATTGAGTAAATGAGGCCGTTGCGTACAAAGCAAAAGCCGCTGTGAGGGGGGTAAAGATGAAACGTGAATGCCAACGAATCAATACGCTGTAAAGACAGGATTGCGTCCAGCCCAGAGATACCGTGGCGCCGCATGCGCATCTATCATGTAAATGAGCCTTGAGAACAAAAAGAAACGTTCGTGAACCAATCGAAGAGCCCGCCATGCAAAGACACCGACACCTGCATGTTCCGCTGATCGACCATAGAAAACCAATGCCCATTAAGAATTGGTAGCGCCGGACGATGAGTACCAGTAACAAATGTGTTGCAGAAGGATAAAAAAAGAAGCAAAGAAGAAAAGACATAAAAGACCTGAGAGTACGCCTGCGACATGAACATGGGTATGTCCTTGAGGGCCAGCTTTCCTGCAACAGGATAGAAGTGATATTCTGGATGGATGCAAGCCCAAGGACAATGCGATGGAAGCAAGCAAGAAAAGGAAGAAAAACGACAAACAGAAACTCTCTCCAAACTCCAGGAAGACCGAATGAGCAATCGCACAAGGGGGAATCATCGCTGTATGCTGGAAAGAGGTCCACGTCCAACGGGCATGACAGCCCCGGAGATTCCGCGCCAGTACCCATGCCCTTAGATTTAATGAAGCCAAATATAACCCAGACCACTCAACACCTCGCCATGACTGAAATGACTGAAAATAGTGTCAACAATAGACGAAGCAAGATTTGCAAATGCTCAGTGATGAATGCGCCCTCAACTCCGTGATCATCACTCGTAATGGCATAGCAGATTAGGACGGGCGCATCTAGCGACCCATCATGAATGAGGAATAACCCCCAAAGCCGTTGCCGGTGCCACTCGATGCCAGTGGCTGACGCATCGAGGCGGCCATGCCGTTGGGACCCATGCCGAACCCACCGTTGGCATACATGCCAAAGCCGGAGCTACCATTGGTGTGGCCAGCAGCAGATAGCCCGGGAGGTGCTGACAGGCCCGGTGGTGGACCAGTAGCGGTGGAGAAGCCAGGAGGGGCAGCCACACCGTTGCCAAAGGCTGAAAGAGGGGTAGTTGGGGTGATGGCAGACTGTGGGCCTAGACCAGAGTTCTGGCCGCTGCGCACACCCAAAGGATTCTTGGAAAAGCTGAGGCGAATGCCGCCCTTGACACTGTTGTGGAGCATGTATCCGTAGAGCTCATTCAGAGCCTTGGTAGCAAAAGATGTGTCTTCGAATTCAACAAAGCACATGGGGCCGTTCTGCTTGGTCCGGAAACAGAGGCGTTTGTATCCACGCTGCTTTGAGAAGACGGCCTTGAGCTCGTCTTCGGAAGTATCCATGGGAAGATTGCCCACGTAGAGGGTGTTGCACGGTGGATTCTGATCTGCAGGATTCACTGGTGGGTATGTAGGCCTTGCAAAGTGCTGAGAATACTGCTGGTAACCCGTGCTCGGTCCACTGCTCAGGGCAGATGGAATGCTGTGTGGTGACATGGCCGACAGGGAGGGACCTGGCGACTGCATATTGGATCCAGAGCGAGGGGAAGCATAGTTTGACATGGGCGGAGACTTGACCCCAGCAGCCCCGTTGGTGTTGAGGGACAGGCTTCCAAAACGCTGGACGGGGATGGTAGAAGAGTTTGGGTTGGTGGCACGGCGTGGCATGCTTGACTGAGCCTGGGGCCCGCCTGTGGCGTATCCAATGGACTCATTGAGCAGGCCATCGTCGTCATCAGCCTCATCGTTGATGACTGACTTGCCCAAATTGCGGCTCGCGAAAGAGGTGTTGACGGGAGATGTCGGCGAGAAGAGGTTATTGACCGGGAATTCTCCGTTGCCAAGACCTGGGGTCCCGTTGGGTGGGGACATCTTCTCCATGTTTTGAAAGGTGCCGTTGTATCGCGAGGACTGTCGGCCGTTGGTGGTGGATGTGGACATGGTGCTTGCGACTGAGGCTTGCCGGGCGGGTATGCTGTCCAGGGTGTTGCGACGCGACCCGACGGCCCCGGGCGGCGGCGCCTCGTGCATCAGCTCGACCACGAGTGTGGCATCGTTGGTGGCATTGCGCTTTCCATTCAGCAGGTCACGGGCTTCCTTTGCGCCCTCGAAGGTCTGGAAGTGCGCGATGGCGCAGGCAAAGCCTTTGTCGTCTGCGTGCCTGGGCTGGGGGAGCAGCTCGCAGTCGATGAGATCTTTGGCGAAGAGTAGGATGTTGCGCACCGCCTCACGGTCGCTGTTGCTGGGCAGTTTGCGCAGGAGGATGCTGTGGCGGGAGTTTGCCTTGTCGACGGGCCTGCGCTCTCCGATTGCGCCGGGGGCCGGGTACATGGAGGATGCGAAGGCGTCGGCCGTCATGGTGTTGTGCGACGCAAAGAGCTTTGGCGGCGACGACGACGTGGAGCTGCTGTGGGAGCCGTGGGGGAAGGGGCTGTTGGACAGGACCGAAGGGCTTGTGCTGCTGGGGCTAGGCCTGGTGGTCATGGTGTCGTGTGTGCTGAGGCAGTCGGGGCGGGTGTCGCAGGGACAAAGGACACGGCGTCTTGGGCCAGGAGGGTGCGACGGGAAGCCGAGAGCAACTCTGGCGGGCAGAGGGTGGTGGGATGAGCATGCGCAGGAGACAAAGGGAGGGGTGGTGGTGTGGGCTGGTGAAGCAAGAGGAAATGCGGCGCTGGGGTGACGCGAGAGCGCGAGGTTTGGGCAGAAAGCAGGCGGCGATGCAAGCGACGGTGGTAGGCAGAGGGGCTTTTTGGGCGCAGGCGCGGACTCGAGCTGGGAGCTGGGAGCGACAGCGAGCCTGGGCGATCCGCGTCGTTGTCGAGGCGGCCTGGGGGGTGGGCCGCTCAAGCCAATGGGCGGCAGGGCCAGGAGCCGCGCCGGGTCTCGTCAGAGGAGGGCGCGCACTTACAGGCACGCTGCAGCCGTCGAGCGAGGACAATGCCAGAGATGGTGGTGCCCAACTGGCCGCCGTCGAGTCGTCTGCGTGCTCTTCTTTTTCTGCCTCGTCGCCGTGGCCGAGTGCGCGGGCGTGCTGGGGGCCGTCGCAGCAGCGCAATTAGCAGGGGCAGTAGGGATAGTGGCCGTCCGGACAGGGGCGGCAGTGCTTGCGCTGGTGCTGGTGACGACGACGACGATGATGATGATGGTAGTGGTGGAGGTGGTGGAGGTGGTGGTGGTGATGGTGGGGTGGAGGTGAGGTAGGGGAGAGAGCAAGGCAGGACAGATAGGGCAGGCAGGGCAGGGCAGGGCAGGCAGAGAGAGACAAGCCAGCGACGGCGGGCGCGCATTGGGAGCCGACCATGCTTGGGGGAGGGGGAGAGCCAGTCCTGAGCTAATTTGATTACTGTGCGAGTCTTGGATTCGCTGTCGCACTCATCGACAGGTACCTATCCCATCCCCCCTCCACCCCCCCTCCCCTCCGTCTCCGTCTCCGTCGCGGCCAGGCGGCGCCGCACACTAGACGACGCGACGCCATGCCCCCCATACTGATAACAGCGCTGTCACCCCCCGCGTCGTCGCGCAGACTCGCTGGCTCGCTGACTCTCTATCTCTCTATCTCTATCGCCGTCTCTCTGTCGTGCTTCTGCCTGTCGTCCCGCCTGCACTGGCAGCCATGCACTCTGCACGGCCGGCCCTGTTAGCAGCGTTCGGTATAGGTCGGGGCGCAGCTTTAGCCTACACTCTGTCTGCGGCATCTCGCGGATTCGCCCCAGGCTCCAGACGTCCGGCTGCTCCATCCTTACAGGCTGCTCGGCCCTCCTCCGACTCCGCGCAAAAAAAAAAGGACCATGGCGCCCTGTTAGCGCAGCGCAGCAGCCCGCCGTGGTGGTTGTGGCTCCTGGTGCCTGCCCCAGCCGTGGCCGCCTTCACGACCAAGCCCACCGTGTCCGGCTCTTTGGCGCGACAAGTACCGGCGGCTGAGCGAATCATGGCCATGAGGGGCGCCCATAGGGAGATCGGCTTCAGGACCCAGCGCTCGATCCACGGAACTGCTGTTCGCCGATAGCCATGGCCCTACGGCTCGGGGGCAGGTACAGCAGGCTGTGCGTCTGGCCCGCCCAAAACACCATACTAAGTATGCTGATACTGAGGGACGGCCAGTACCCTACCCTGTGCCTCTGCGCCGGCCATCCATGTCATCTTTTAGGTCAGGCAGCAGACACAGCATCCATCGGCTCTAGCCACCAATCACCAGCGCCAGAGGCTGCAGTCGGCATGCCGGTGCAAGCCCGAGCCAAAAGCAACCCTCAGCTTTCCTGACGCTCCCTCTAGGCCTTTGTGCGGCAAAACCCCTCATTGCACGGACTGGCCACGTGCATTCCTACCAGATACATGGCGCTGCCTCTTGCCCTTCGTCTTTGAGCAAGCCGAGCCGTGGGCCGCCAGCCGCCATGCTCATTGGGCCGCTGCAAAAAGCCTGGTTCCCGTGCCACCCCTGCGCCCGCGCCCATTGGCTTATGCTGGATCCATGCTCCATACTCATACATACCGTACTGTCGACTGCTCTCTCGCCTGCTCGACTGCCTGCCTCGCTACTGTGTGTCGACTCATCGCACCGCCTTGTAACCCAAGCCTCGGAGCACTGCTTACCTGACACATCGCCTTTCCCGTTCAATGCCCTGTGCACGGTTACATGCGCCCGCCTCCACGCCCAAACGGACCAGTATGCCCAACACCAGACACGCATCCTCGGCCGCTCAAACTATCTTGAAACGTTATTCTCCCTCCCATGTGATTACATCACCCGCCACCCTTGCCCACACATCCGTTGTGCAATTTGGTGACGAATTTATCAACCGGGCCTCAGGGTTCCTGGCAAATGCTGTCGCATTGCACTCTTGCTAATGATGAAAGTGGCGTCCTGGTGAGAACACCTAGCGTCTGCGGCAAGTGGTAGCGACGCCATGTCCGCCTTGTGATTGGTCCGCTCGTAGTATTACCATCACATTTACCCTGGATTTCCAGGGGCCACAAGAACGTTGTGAATCAGTTGCAACACAAACACTGAGGTCCCCCTAGTCCTCCTCGAGTGTAAGCATACATACTGTGCATGGCCTTGTAAGCACCGGCCGAGTGCTGCGCTGTCAAACCCCATGTTAACCAACACTTTGGCTCCCTAGTCTCACTCCATGCTGTACGACCGACAAGGACAGTCCAGGTTCTCATTCTTCTGTTTTCCTTGCATAACAGGTTGGTGTGCAGCTAAATAATATAAGGGGCCGATGGCGACTCCTCCCCGTAGCTGGCCGCTCATCGGATGATCAACAATATCCTAGCTGACGATCTTCTTTCATGATGGCTGACGGCCTGGTAGCATAGCCCAGCTTGACAGGAGCATGGGCCTCATGCTGTAAAGGCGCCTGATGGCAATGCCCTACTCCTGCGTACAAGTCTAACCATCTGAGATGGTGGTAATACAGTACATGCGTATACTGATTAGTTTCTCTAACTAGCGCTGATGAAAAGGATAACTTAGTACCGCATCACTTGAGTAAGAATTACAAAGATATTGTGCACATGTTACAGCAGCAATACGGCTTTCAGGCATTCTCCCAAGAGAAGACAGCTGAATTTCGACAGGCCAATTATGCCTTGTCCTCGATAAAGACGTGTAAAAAACCTCTACATAACCTATGGCAAGAGGTTGCGATTTTACGGTAGCCCTGCGCGAAACAGCTGAGGCTGTGCTGCTCACAACAACAAAGTCACGTATTTGTACAGCCCGACGTAAAACGACCAATCAAAGAGCCGTACGCTGCGCCACACCTATACGTCACCACTCTTCGGCCGTAACATGCACACAACAACGGGGACGGAGCAACTGTTATGTACTCTCTGCTTAGGCGTCCACCCAGACTGTAGCAAAAGCCTAGTATTCTGGTATTGATTCTCCTAAGATACGTAAGAGGCGCTACTGCGCGGGGAAGCGTGTTCCATAGAGACACAGCCAACAGTATCTATAAAGGTAGGGCTCATGACTGGCCAAAGAAACGGCCTCATTCTGTCAGATTTTTATCGAACACTACCGTTTCTCATCGCTTTTTTCTTAGCTCGACAATCTGCTTATCATGTGTTGCAGAAAGAGAGTGCAATATCCACCGGCGTCCAGACAACTTACCTCGCCGCGTCGACGGGGCTGCTGCGGATCACGTCTTATAGTGCATCCCACTGAAGAAGCCATTTACCAGCATAATTCTAATCAGTTCATCAACTATCACCACTCCGGACGACCAACTATGGCCGGTCTCATTGCCATCGGTATCGGCCTTGGCGCTGAAAAGCTAGGACGAACAATATCCGAAAAAAGACTCGAGCGGAAGGAGAAGAAGGCCATTGCTGTACGGCCTTCTTTTTCATAGATGATCCATGTTGTCTGCTGACATGCTAGTAGCATCACGAAGCAATCTACGGTGCCTCATCATCGTCATCGGCGCCACCGCCAACGAATAGTCGGGAACGGCGAGAACGAACGGAAACGAAACACGCTGGTGCACAGGGAGCACCCGGGGAGGCTCGTCGCGGCCAGCACATGGAATCACAGGATGAAAGCAGGCGCAGGAGTGCGAGTGTCGAGAGGGTCAGCGAAGAAGACCCGCCCCCAAGTTACAATGAGGCAGTACGTCAGAACGCTGCATGAGGTTAAGTGCTGTTCTGCACTTCCTTACCTGATCACAGTTCAGGTTATGTTTGTTTGACTGCATGCGTTTTTTTCTTCTGATCTAGACATTCTCTTTTTTCTCTACGCTAGTACAGATGACCTCTTTCTCGCAGCTTATACACGTTGAAGCTGGGTGTCCATAATTTCGCGTTGCAAGATCTTTAGAATATCTTCAATACTTCTTTCTCCAGTTACTCCTGCGCTTGTGTACACTTCATCATTTTTCGTTTGTTCACGCACACCAAATTCTTCTCAGCCAGAAATTGATGCAATCGTTTCCAAAGATGCAGTGCTGTCGCATCAGGACCTCTGGTGCCAAGTACCTTTTTTCCTGTTTTCTTTCTATCTGCTATTACCACCGACCAACGAGCGTTTTGTACACGCTTGTATATACGTATACCCTAGCTTGGTTTGTTCAGTCAGACCACTCAGCCTGCAAAAACGCCCGTTCGTCCCATTTAGATCTCCTCACTTTCCTATAGCGCTTTCACTTTACGTGAGTGCCAAGATTCTGCCTGTTCGCTGCTTCCTTGTAGCTGATTCATGCCTGCCAACTTGGTTCACCGTTGTCCTTTCACCACACAAACAATTCCTTCGTCACTGAGCACACGATATATTTCTCCGCTCACCTTCGTAAAGAAGCATCTTTCCTTCCCAAGCCCCAGACTCAGACATCTCTTTAAAGTCCGGTATCATTCTTGACTACGACATCTACGTTCGATCCAGAACTTCTGCACTTCATGGAAATAGACAGCACAGCACGCGCCATGGCATTCGATCGTGTCGAGGCGCCCGTCACGCTGCGAGGGTACCTTCTCTGTGTCTTTGCGGCCTTTGGTGGCATTCTCTTCGGTTATGATTCCGGCTACATCAATGGTGTACTAGGCATGCCGTTTTTCAAGCAACAATTTGGGAGTAAGTTCTAACACCTGTGATGTAGTCCTTTATGACAATTCAACGCGCTGCCATATACTAAGCATGCAATCAGGCGCCTCGAACGATAAAGATGCATCCAACGGCCTTCTCTACAAGACATGGGAAAAGTCACTCATCGTCTCCATTCTCTCCGCAGGCACCTTCTTTGGTGCATTGGCTGCGGGCTCTGTAGCTGACTGGATTGGTCGTCGATCTACTGTTATAGCTGGTTGCGCCATCTTTTCCATCGGTGTCGTACTTCAAGTCGCTTCTACTAACGTGGCTCTGCTCGTCCCTGGACGCTTAATCGCCGGGTTTGGTATTGGCTTCGTCTCCGCAATCATCATTCTCTACATGTCCGAGGTGGCTCCGAAGCGCTTTCGTGGCGCTATCGTATCTGGATACCAGTTTTGCATCACTATCGGTCTGCTCCTGGCGTCGGTTGTGGATAATGGAACTAAGAGTCGTATGGATTCTGGTTCTTATCGGATTCCTATGGCAATCCAATGGCTATTCGCTTGCATCCTGGGCATTGGCTTGTTCTTGCTTCCTGAGTCGCCTCGCTGGTACGTCAAGAAGGGTCGCAATGAGGATGCCGCTCGTGCTCTTGGGACGCTCCGTGGGCAACCTTCGGACTCAACTTACATCAAGGATGAGCTCAAGGAGTTGATTGACAACTACAACTATGAGATGCGTAACATGCGCGCAGACTGGGCTGATTGCTTTCGTGGCGGATGGAAGCCGTCTAGTAATCTTCGTCGTGTGGTACTGGGAATGGCGCTCCAAATGATGCAGCAGTGGACCGGTGTCAACTTCAGTAAGCAAATCCATTGAGTGAGTTAAGTAGACCTAAAAAGGAGACAGTCTTCTATTACGGTTCAACCTTCTTCCAGACTGTCGGTCTTAAAAATGCATTTGTCATATCCATGATCACCACTGCAGTCAACGTCGGCTCCACTCCCATCTCTTTCTGGACCATTGAGAGGTTCGGACGCCGTGCAATTCTCATCTGTGGCGGTATTGGCATGCTCATTTGCGAGTTTGTCATCGCCATTGTTGGTACCGTTGACGAAGGCAGTAAGGCAGCTGGCACATGTCTCATAGTCTTCACCTGTTTCTACATTTTCTTCTTCGCATCAACCTGGGGACCGGCAGCCTGGGTGGTCATTGGAGAGATATTTCCTTTGCCAATTCGAGCCAAAGGTGTTGCGCTTTCTACAGCCAGCAACGTAAGTACTGGTACCACATGTGGTACCCAGACGACAGAGTGCTAACTTTAACAGTGGTTCTGGAACTTCATCATCGGCTTTGTGACGCCATACATGGTCGACAAGGACTACAGGAATCTCAAGGCCCGGGTCTTCTTCATTTGGGGTGCTACATGCACTGCTTGCGTCGTTTTCACATATTTCCTGGTGCCTGAGACGAAGGGTCTCTCCCTTGAGCAGGTCGATCGCATGCTCGAGGAGACCACACCGCACACGTCAACCAAGTGGGTTCCCCATCACCTACGTGGAGACCGTGCCGATGGATCATCCTTGGAAGCGAATGAGAAAAACGCGGACTGAGGCCTATCCGACCACCACGAGCAACGTGGCTCCTAATTCGTTTGCAACTCCTGACTCCTGTGGATATCGCGCAACGTATTACGCATCCAGCAGTGGTGATCTGTTCAGAGGAAACGTGTCTTTCGTCGTCATGGGTGTTATACAGTGACCCGACAGAAGTGTGTTCGCGCAAGGCGCTTGTGGTGGCCTGTATTCACCCGAACAAACTTTTGTCCTGGTACTGTATGTAATGTGGTATTTCGGTAAACGTGCCTTCGCGGCTTGACGGATTTGCGGTATGTGATGACAAAGAGTGAACGGATTATCTTCCCAATTCCCTTCTGCAAGGTTAGACTATAAAGCACCTCTGACATACGCGGTGCTCGTGCTGGTAATCCAACATCCAACATGTAACATCATGTGTAAGTTGTGCCGGGCGTTCGCTGATTACCGCCCTACGCGGAATTATTGCGCAGCTCTCCAATCAGAGCGGCTTACGGATGGATTGGAAATCGTCTCGGCAACCAGGCACTCCCGCAAGCCGAAACGCTAGCAACAGAACCGTCTAATGGCGACATTAGCGTTGAGGATGCGCATTAATTCATCGCGTATAGTAGCAAAGCCAATGGTAGTTCAGTTAGAGCTTTTCTTAAGAGTTACGTCAACCTTACAAACCCAGACGGCTCTTATTGTATCACGATTATTATGTTCGCTGCTCGCTCGTTGTTTATCGGCCTCATATCGGGCTTGGTGCTTGCCTTGTTGCTGCAAAAGATCGCACCTGGTTTCCAATCATCGGCTCAAAACGTGTCCGAAGAGCTCTACTCGACGGACCCCCCACTACAGCTAACCGAGTCGATGGCGCAAATGCTGAGCAATACCTTACGTGCCGCTAGGTATCGGGCATGGCTCGGCGGGGGATACAAGAGTGTGTCTTCCTCCCCACGTCTGGCACAACAATCCTCATTCCCTTCATCCACTTCAAGCTTGCTTGCACCCGCTTCCTCAGCCTTTTCAACATCCACAGCGCCCCTCATGTCCACCCAAAAGTCCTTTATCGACGCCGTCAAGGACCGTCGCACAATCTACGCCCTCAACAAGGAGTCGCCCATCTCCGACAAGCAGATTACCGAGATCGCAGAGAAGGCTCTGCTTCATGTGCCTTCGTCCTTCAACTCTCAGAGCACACGTCTCGTCGTGCTGTTGAACAAAGACCACGATCAATTTTGGGATTATGTTCTCGAAGTCTTGAAGCCTCTTACTCCCGAGGACAAGTTTCCCGGTACAGAGAAGAAGATCCACGGTTTCAGGGCTGCTTACGGAACGGTATGTATCCATTTTCCTGTATGATGGTGACTCTTAGTCCTCGACTAAGAGCTGCTTGGCCTCCTGGTGCGAGTATCGAGAAATACAACAGCAGGAACTGACAAGTCAACTACAGATCCTCTTCTACGAAGACCCTGAGCCAGTTGAAGCCCTGCGCAAAGCATTCCGTAAGTCCTACCAAGCTCACTCCACGCGACATATACACGGTTTTGATACTGACCATCTACAGCCCTCTATGCACACCACTTTGGCGACTGGTCTGAACACACCAACGCAATGCACCAATATGCTCTTTGGGTTGCCCTAGAAGCTGAGGGCTTCGGCGCTAACCTTCAGCACTACAACCCCATCATTGACCCCAAGGCTGCGGAGCACTGGAAGATTCCGCTTGAATGGAAGCTCAGGTCCCAACTGGTCTTTGGTGGGCGTGCGGGCGGACCTGGTGAGAAGACGCACAAGGAAACATTTGGCACCAGGCTCTTTGTGCACGGTGCTAAAGAGTAAAATATTATATAAACGAAAGACGGTAACTACTAGACTAAATAAATAGACCGTTTATCATACCAACCACTATCCCGATCGCGAAATATCGGCCCTTTATAGCCCGCCGAGCTCAGAATTGTATGATTCGTGTACTGCCCTGCTAACTCTACAAGGAGAAATATTTGCGATCCGAGGAAATTTGCTGCGCCTCCCCTGCCCCGCGATCAAGGTTCCTCCACACCTACATTCCCCAAGGCAGACTCCACCGCCCCCAAAGCCATGCTTTGCATCTATTTTTGTAGCTCCTAACTACCAGCCGTTTTTTGAGGCTGAGCTCTTGTGGGTAGCCGACGTCATGCCGCTAGCGTGGGAATAACGCCGTAGTAGATTGAAACAGAGAACCATCGATCACAGTGAACATACAGTACAATATGCAGGAAACAAAAAGACACCAATATTATTACATTCATCACAATTGTATCTTTTGTTCTAGAAGGCAGAGTCCTTCAGACGGCCAGCGCTCATCATCCGCAGGACATGACGTTCAGCGCACATCCCTACTTTCTACAGATAAGGCGTGCCGTTCCCGCCCCTGCATATCTACCTACTACGTAGTGTGTACATAAGTAGTACCTCCATACACAAGTTTTAAGGCGTACCGCCTATTAAACCTCCGGCCTTATGTTTTTTTCTTTTTCCCGCTTCTGCTTCGCCTACTCAGCCTCGTTTCGCCCCCCCTGCACTACAATCGCTACTAGCTTGCCTAGCCTCGATGTTAGTGCCCGCAGCCTCCCCCCTTCCAACCCCGTGGGTTGGACGGAGCGATATACCAAGCTTTTCTATGGCCCTAAGGCCTCCCAGGTAGGTGGGTAGTGTTAGGAGCTGCCAAGACTATGGTGCGGATGTGGACAGCCTACATGGTAGATTCCCCCCCGCGGGAGAAAGTGATGAGGAGGTGAAGTACATGGGGTTTGGAGCTATTTACGGATATCTTGGATCTCTCTATGTTTGCTGCGGATTTTGACAGTTTTAGTGGGGGATTTTGAGGCTTGGAGTTTAGATTGGGGGTATCTGAGCCTCAAACGGAGCCTGCTGATAGGGTAATGAGATATGGGGTATGGGCCAGGTTAAGTTGCTGGATGGGGAGATTGACGGGCTTTTTGGGCTTGCTGCCCTGTGCTTCGGGGAGCAGTGATTGTGGACGGCGAATGTAGACGGCGAAGAGGAGGCCTGAAGATCGCTCTAGATAATGTACTAGATGGGTGAGGGTGAAGAGAAGTTTGGGGGTTGAACAAAGATATAAAGGTGCTGTTGTGTCTCTGCTATGAAGACCATCATCAGCATCTACTCAGCATCACTGACTACTACAACCACAAACGACCAACTTGATCTTCGACTTCTCACTCTACAAACCTTCTTCGAATCACTTCCCACACAAACTCCTTCATCATGCTCTCCAACACCATCACCATCGCGGCTCTGCTCGCCGCCACTGCCACCGCCGGTGTCGTTCCAGCCATCAAGCACGACCCCATAACCAAGAGGAGCGAAGCCACCTGGGACAAGAACGGCAACATCAAACTCACCTGTAAGTCTTCTTCCTTCATTTCTACCCCCCCTATACCGTCCCTCCAAACTAACACCACCAAACCAGTCTCTAAAGAAACCGTTCAAATCGGCTCTCTCACCACCGACGCCATCATGGCCGCCGTCGGCCCCATCTGCCACGAATCCGGCCAATGCGAGACGAACCCCATCGAGCTCACCGGCCAAATCACGCACTCTGAATCCGCAGAAAACATCAAAGTCACCCTCGGCCCAGACGGCTCTTACCCAACCTGGATCCGCAACGGCCTCGTCGACGTCCTCGCCCTCGCCGCAAAGCAAGTCGCCAAATGCACAGACGTCACCTATACCAACCGCTGCTTCGGCACCACCGCAATGGCCTACTGCCCGCAAAACACACACGTCGCGACCAACTGTGAAGTCCCCAAGTTCTGGGGTATTAACTATCAGGCGCCTGACAGCGCGAATGCTGCGCCCCCAAACATTGGGCTCGATATCTCTATGGAGGTCCTGGATGAGAGCAAGTTGTGCGAGGGTATTATGACGGGTTTGGGAGCTGTTGCTGGCGCGGTGAATGGTTATGCTGGAGGTGTTTTCACCCTGCTTAGTTTTGCTTGTGTCTAAGACACCTTTTCTTTTTTCTCTTGATTCACACAAGAACAAGATTTGTGTATGTGGAGAGTGGTTATAGGGTCATGGAGTGGAGGAAAGTGAACAAGAGAGTTGCTAGGGTGATTTGTACATACCTTTTTCTTTCTTTTTTGGGTCTGGATATTGGCTAAGTTTGCGATTTGGTATTTCAGTATATATGTCTTAAGTTGGCTTTAGTACACGTTTACACAATGCACACATCATACAGTTATATACACGTCTTTTCGCATTTCAAGCATGAGAATGAATGAATTACTCAGAGAAAGGAATACTTATTACACACGCTAACTTCGAAACTTGTATCAAAGCAGAACCCGCTGGTGTATTACATAGTAGCAGTAGGTAGTTAATTAAGCATAGCAGTAAACATAAATCATGAACAAAGAGCCCATCGAGGGTATAAGATCCATCCGAGACCCCCAAAGTTCCCTGGATATCACTAACCAAACTGAAACGCCATGCTCGGCATGGCAAGGGTACTAGAAAATGAAAGCGTAAAATGCCCATGAGCGTAAAACGCACAAAGCAACAAAGCTCCCCCCTCTCCTACCCTGGCATGCCCATCCGCCTCAAAGGTTACAAAAATGCCCTGGACCTGATGACAACACGGATAGTCCTTCTCCTCTTGATACCACTGACAGCGCTATCACCATCATCGCCAGCCTGACTCTCATCATCCGTGATCTCAAAGTCCATCTTGTCAGCACGGTCGACACCATCCTCAGTAGGATGATTGCCCACCGCGTTCGCCAAGCTAGCGTATTCATCAGGGTCCAATTCCACCTCTTCAACAACATTGCCATTTCCGTCATTAACAACTGCCCTCGTTGCCAAGTCCTCTTCTGCTTCGACTGGCGGACTCAGCTTTAGTAAAGGATACCGGGACCTCCATACTCCCCGCCCCTCAGAGATCCCATCAACTACAAAAAACCCTTCTGACCGCTGACGCGACGTAGGTTTGATCGGAGACTGCCATATTTGGCTTTGTCATTTGCGGGCATTTCGCCCATCTCACCCATCAACAGTCCAATTGAACTTCCCCTCCTAGAACGACTGTCACCAGCATCGCTGCCGGGTGCTGCAGGAATGCCAAGGGTGCTGCGGCGCTCGACGCGTAGGTTTTTCCAGCCTTCCAATTCACGCTCGAGGCGCAAATTCTTCTCACGCTCTTCGCGGAGTTCACGTTCGGCACGCTTAGCGGCGAGTTGGTTCGTAGAGTCGGAAGACTGCAGCTCATCAATGGTAGCAAGAAGGCTCGAGATCTTGTCGCGGGACTTGTTGAGATCTTCCATGACAGAGGCGTTCTGTTTGTCACGACGCTCGATTTGGGTTTGCAAGTCCTTGACAGTTCGGTCTACATTGCGAACACTGCGAGATTCGGATAGACGAGTGGCCTCGCTCTCTTCGAGAGCTTTTTCGAGCTATAAATAACAGTTAGGACTATCCGGTACATTACAAAGGAAGAAGGGAGAGAGAAACTTACCTCTTGGATGCGCCCGTGAAGGAAGCGCACGTCCTTGCCGGCTGACCCACTGTAACCCTTCGTCTCGAGATCTACAAGGCGGAGTTGAAGGTCCTTGAGGCTCTTTTCAACTGCAGCCTTGTCTTTATGGAGCTTGACGTTTGCTTCCCGCTCAGCGACGATATCTTTCTGCAACTCCTGTGCAAGTGCCTCCGCACGACGCATCTTGCCAACAGCAGCGGCAGTAATGTCTTCTTGCTGAGCTAGGCCAGACTTGAGTTCTAGCAAGTCGCGGTCGTAAGCCGCAGCGTTGCGCGTAGCTGGAGACTCGGAACGAGAAAGGTCATCCAGCGCGTCTGCAGCCTCTTGGAGACGAGCCTCAAGACGCTTCTTCTCTTCAATAGCAGAATCACGCTCTGCCGCGAGGTCATCGACGTTGGTGCGTAGTGTACGGACCTGTGAGAGCAGGCTGACAATCTTGGATTGCGCCTCATTGTGTGCATTGGCAGCCTCGTCGCGTGAGTCAGAAATGGTCTGCAGAGTCATCTCGAGACGACTCTTCTCCTTTGCCCAGGTCGACGAGTTCAAAACCTCATCGTCCCACTTGTTCCTCAATTCTTCGATTTCTTCGCGCAGACGTCCGTTCTCTTCGCGTACCTGGATAACGTTTTCACGCTCCTGGTCGATCTCCTGAGTAAGCGCTTGGAGCTCGCTCTGGTACTTCTTCCTCGTCTGCTCGAGCGAAGTTTCGCTGTCCTCAACGTCGTGAGCGTGCTGACTCCTGTAGTCTTCAAGCTCATTCTGAAGTCGCTTCTTGGCCTGCAGGGCGGTCTCCAGATCTGTGGAGAGATCTTCGACACGCTCCTCGTACCGTTGAACCTGTCGTTGCAGATCTTCAACCATACCATCCATCTCCTTGCGTTCAGCCATGATCGTCGCACAAGTCTCCTCAGCTTCTCGCGCCTGGGTCCTTGCGAACTGCTCGGCACGAGAGGCTCTCAAGACGGCAAGTTCCGCCTGTTCGAGCTTGTTGAAGTATTCATCGGCCCTGCTCTTATACATGTTCAGGCTTGACTGCACATCAACAAGAGTTGAAGTTTCGTTGTCCAGCCGGATTTGAAGGTCAGCGAATTCTTGGAGGAGCTGGTTGTGGTTGGCATGCTCTTGCTCTCGCTCGTTGGTGATCTCTTCAAGTTCTTGGTGGAGCTCACGGAGCTCGGTCTCCAAAGCTGTCTTGGTTTGCTTGATGTCGTCAAAGGCGGTCTTTGCATCAGCAAGCTCATTGATGGCATTGTTGTGTGCCTGTACAATGGATTTGCGCGACTGCTCCTGTGAGTTCAAGAGATCAAACAGCTGCTCATGAGATTTTGTCTGAACCTCCTGGTAAGAGAGTTGACCAGAGCGAAGGCTGTGCTCAAGTGCAGACACCTTTGTTGCTGAATCATCTAGCATGTCATGCAGGCGGTAGTTCTCACGCTCCAACTTTTGTACACGTCGGATGGATGGGCTTTCCTCCTGCCAATCGTTTCGGCTTCGCGAGGATTCGAGCTGGGTCCGAAGATGCTTGTTCTGCATCTCCGACATCTGCAATTGGTTTTGTACTTGTTCAAGCTCGGCAGCCATGTCCATACGGTTGTTGAAAGTGACGGTGTCGACAGTTCGGTCTGAGCGAGCAGAGTCGTTGGTTGCATTGCTCATGTGTCGCTGGTTAGTGGGTGTGTTTGTAATTGAGAATGGTCGACGGTTCTCGCTGTCCTTTCGGTGATGCGTTGGCGTTTGGCGAGCATTGGCTTGGTTGACCTGGTTGCTGTTCATCTCTTCCAGTAGCGCACGCTTCGAATTGGCATGACGGGCATCCAATTCATTGAGTTCGCCCTCATGCCTTTCGCGGACTTCTTCAAGTTGAGCTTCAGCACGTGAGTATCGCTCTACTGCTACACGCAAAGCTTGGTTGACAGACTCGAGGCGCTCGGCAATATCGACTGTTCTAGCAATCTCTGGCTTCGCGGCTTCGTAGGTAATTGCAACGTCGACTGCTTCTGGGTCGAAGACCTTGCGAAGAAGCATAAGCTGTTTGTGGCATTCTTCCAATTCGAGGTTTGTGTTATCGAGGGATGTCTGAACAGCGCGTGTGTTGGCTTGGGCTTGTGTGCGCAGTTGTCGCTCCGTCTCCAGCTTACGATTGACCTCGGCGAGCTGAAGATTGATGGTTGACGAAGCCTTCTCTGCATTGCGGCTGGCCTTGTGCTCTCTTGCAATTTCGTGGTTCAAGTCCTCGAGATCCAGAGACAGCTTCTCCTTTTGCTTTTCCAAAGATGCAATGTGAACTTGGGCATCTTCGAGTTGACGCATGAGGCGTTTGTTGTCCTCCTCAACCTTGGATTTCTCGTGTGTCAGTTGAGTGAGCTTCAGACGCTGCGTTTCGCCAGCTCGCGAGTTTGTCCGAGCAATATCCAAGTTCTTCTGTTGAAGCTTGTTAAGAAGTGCGCGGTTGTCATTCTCCGATGCCGTAAGCCGTCCTTTGATTGTAACAATCTCGCGTTCCAAACGTTCTTTTTGCTGGTCGTTGCGCTCTTTGAAGGAATCAGAGTCGGCGAGCATTTGGGTCAAGTTATGAACCTGCTCAGCTAGGTCGTTGCGCTCCGCTTCCAGCTGGTCGAGCTGCTCGTCCTTCTCTTCGATTTCGCGTTGTTGAGCAGCCTGTCGCTCAAGAGCCAGCTTTGCTTGTATGCGTTCCGCCTCTGCATCGGCGTCCAGCTTCTCTTCCTCTAACTTCAGGTACTTCTCACGCAGACTATGCAATTCGGTTTGGTACTCTTTTCGCTCCCTTTCATGAGCTGCCCGCGATTCGGTCGCTCGTCGTAGGACATCTTGCTGCGCGTACATCTCCTTCTCGATTGTGATTTTCGATTCATTCAATGCATCATAGTCGCGCTTGAGCGTATCGTATTTGTGCTCACCAAGCATTTCAACGTCATCGCGGGACTGCCTCTCTCGACTGAGCTCTTTTTGTACTGTGAAGAGTTCGTTCTTGAGGTTCTCGATCTGTTCTTCAAGCAGCTTGCGGCTCTCGCTGTACTCGGCATCCTCGGAAATCTTCTCTTCAAGAAGGCGTTTCGCGTCGGCGGCCTCTCGTTCCAATTGCTGTTTTTGCGAGCGCACAGCGTCTAGTTCCGCATTTGCGTCACGAAGGCGACTCTGAAGGCTGTCATGCTTAGAAGCCAATGTTCGCTTCTCATCGTCGAACAAGCGGCGGTCGTTTTCGTAGTTCTTAAGATCAGTCTTCAAGATTGCCAGTTCGCTTTCCTTGCGCCTGATGAGGTCTTCATAGCTCGTGGATGTAGAAGACAGGTCTGCAATCTGCTGGCGAATCTGCCGGTTCTCATCGAGCAGTTCCTTGATCTGCTTTTTGCCTGCCTGTACTTCTCTCTGGGAAGCTGCCAGCTTGATATCGAGGTCTTGATCCGTTTTCAAGAGTTTTGCTTCAAGATCCTGAAGTTTTCGCTCCTTCAAAGAAAGGTGGCTCTTGAGCATCTTCACCTCTTGACTCAAAGACTCCTCTGCTTCAGTCCGTTGTGACCTGATGGCTTCAAGCTCTCTGATCTGCTCTTCTAGCCGAGCACTCTGCTCCTCTAGCTCTCGCGCTTCGCTTTCAAGTCGGCTGATGATCTGTCCGGCTTGTTCGAGCTCTGCGCGCAAGTGCTCAGCCTCCTCTTCGGTTCGCTTTTTGGCGTCCATGAGAGCGTCCAGTTGATCTTCAAGCTGGTCATGGTCTTCAATTGCGCCAGCTAGCTTCTCGGCGAGCTCAGCCTCACGCAACTGGAGGCGCTTGAAGATCTCCTCCTTGTCCAGTGCTAGGGCACGTTCACTCTCCAAGGTTTTCTGGATGCGTTGAATATCCATCTCTGCACGTCTTCGCTCATCCTCGACTCGCTGTTTTTCGGCAGCCTCTTGTTGCATCTTCGCCTCCAGCTGCTGAATCATTTCGTCGCGCTTCTTCACTTCAGCGGCCTGCCTGGTTGCTCCAAGCATAGGTCGCATGCGAGTGAAGAGTCTCCACCACGGATTCGCCTGCATATCGAGGTAGACCTGGAAATTTCGCTGGATGATGCGCGTGGCTTCGGCACGATAGAGGCGTTTGTGGGCTTGACGGCGTTGAACGAAACCACGTGCAGCAGACTGGAAGCGGATCATGATATCTCGGATGAGTGCATCTCGTTGGTCTTCCAATTCGGCAAGCACGCCAGCTCGGAAAAAGACTTTGGTGATACCCACGCGATACAATGAACGGTCGAGGTTCAGCTTGTCAAGGATCATACTTGCCGCCACTTGACCTTCAACATAGCCCTTTGGAAGGTCTTTGCACAAGACCTCGTATCTCTGGCGGAACTCTACAAAAGGTAGTCGATTGGGGAAACCAGTACGTGCAATACGGATTCCTTCCAAGACACCGTTACATCGCAGTTGGTCCAGTACAAGGGGCGCGCTAAACTGTTTCGGCCGCTTCTTGTGGTTGGGCAAAATACAGCGAACGAAGTGAGGATGGGTTGAGTGAAGCTGGGTCATCAGTGTTGATAGCTGCTCTTTGTGGCGTTGGGCCACTGTCCGGAAAAGGCCTTTCTTTACACGGCTGCGGGTTCCACCCATGTCATCGTCCGGATCGGCACAATCCGCGAAGAGAGTCGCGATCTGCTTGTCTGACGAAGCTGCCAAAAGTCGAGTGACATTGTCATTCAGTGGATCCTTGTTCTTCTCTAGCCAATTCTCCGTCGAATACTCTACTTCAGCAGCGTAGTGCGTGAGAACAAAGCCTTGAGTTAAAAGTGACCGTTTATACTTGGTGCTCTTGCGGTCCCACAGGGAATGTAGCTTCTCTGTGAAGCTCTTGTCAGTGGCTTTAGGCATGACGCAGTCCTCATCTAGACAAGAGAAGATGCCAATGGGATTTGAAAGCTCGATGAGATCGATTGTAGGCTGGAGATCGCGCCCAAAGTCGATGAACTTCCATTCTATCTGCTCCCGGGCGTACTCTTCTTGTTCTAGGACGAACATGTGGTGATTGAAGAACTGTTGCAGTTTCTCGTTTGTGTAGTTGATGCACAGCTGCTCAAAGCTGTTCTCGTCAAAGATTTCGAAACCAGCGATATCGAGCACGCCAATGAAATGTGAGTCGTCTGCACCAGCACCAGTCTGGTCCAGCTGCCGGTTGATACGGTCAACGAGATCACCAAAACCACGCTCGTAGATGCCCTTGGCGAGTGCGTCAATGGAGAGGTTGACCTGCTCCGGCGTCTGCACCTTCTCAACCCATTCTCTGCCAGCTTTCACTCGAGGATGCAGCAGTGCTTTGATGAAATCCTCTACAGAGATGCCGAGTAATTGCGCAACAATTTGGGCGTGTTGTTCAGCTGCAAGATTCAGAGTCGCTTGGTCTGCTCGCCGACTCTCCTTTACAGCACGAATGTTTCCCAGATGGAGGACTGCGGCAACAGTCTTCAGAATGGCGGATTGCTCCTTGTCACTGAAACCCATGACATGGAATGCCTCAATCAAGCCATTCCATTCATCGGGATCTGAGACACCAGAGATTACGTCGTTTCCATGTTTAGTATAATCAAAATCCTCGGTATCCTTGTTGTCCAGGTAAAATTCTTGTTTCATCTTGCTATCTGCACCGCGCAGCAGTTGGTAGAAGACATGATAGTTGCGTTCGTTGGAGTTGAGCCGCACCACTCGCGACTTTTCTAAGAGGTACCAATCAATGTATGCGCCGGTGATCTGGCCAGTCCGTGAAAACTCGATTCTGATAAACTTTCCAAAACGGGACGAGTTGTTATTCCGCACCGTTTGCGCGTTTCCAAAGGCTTCGAGGATCGGGTTGGCACGTAGAATCTGTTCAGACAAGTTGGAAAGCTGACGTCCTCCCGACTTGACGTGTGGGGTGTCCGAATTGGCAACTGCAGCCAGGTACTGGATGACCTTCTTGGTATTTTCTGTCTTACCCGCACCAGACTCACCCCTGCGAATGATTAGCCGGCATTTCTCCTAGCAGCGTCTACACTCACGTCACGAGAATGCTCTGGTTTGTGCCTTCCTCGATCAGGTTTCGAAAGGCATGGTCGGCCATTGCGAAGATATGTGGTTTGGTTTCCTCTCTGCTTCGCCCCCGGTACATATTGATATACTCTCGTGAATAGATAGGCAGAGGGCAGTATGGGTTTACTGTGACTAAGAACAAGCCAGAATAAGTCTACAAGGTGTTAGAGCAATATTACAGCCGCAAGGCAAGCGGAACCTACGTATATCAGGTCGGCCTGGTAACGCATGTGTAGGTTGTGGATGACTGAGGGCTCGTTGAGATGTGTGAGTTCTGCCATGTCGTCGGCTTTGTCGAATTTGGCCGGATTGACCTTATCAATGGCATCGGCGTCAACCTCCTGCTGGGTGCCATTGTCGCATTGCACCAGTAGTCTTCCCTCAGGGAGATCTTCTACGACCCAACCTCGGACGAAAGCCGTGGCCGGGTCCCTCAGCCAGACATAGCGCTTGCCGGAGAAGTCGTTCTCGCCCTCTACGATTCCGCCTAAGCGGGGGGGCTCGTTTTCTTCTTCAGAAATAAACTGCGGTGCAAAGGTGCCTCCAGGTGTGCTGTTACGGTGTGAGTTGGAGCGCGAGCGTGATGTGTCGCTGCGGCCGAGGGTGGGGGAGGTCAGGTTGGTGAGGGAGCGGTGGCGTAAATGGCCCATGACGGGCTCTGCTTCGGCCAGCGGTGAGGAGATGAGGGCGGAGTGTGGACGATTCGAAGGGTTCTGGCCGGGCGAGGATATCGATGTGTTCCTGGCAAACGGGCTGTTGCGCGAGTTGCGCGCGAAAGGGCGGCCATTGGGCGCAGGCGCGCTCATGGCGGAGGTGTCGGCGGTGGTATATGGCGGTGGGTGCTAGGGTATTATGTGCCTGACATTGTATGAAACCACAGTGCTGGATGCAAGAAGCAGAATGCAGAATGCAGAAAGCAGAATGCAGGGAGTGTGGGACAGAAGCACAACAACGCACGGCCTGCCTCTGGGGAAGTTGGTGGAGAGCGAATCTGCACATGGGCGGGTGCATGCGCTACCGCCCGTGGTAAACAACGACAGCGGCCTGCCCCTAGCAACGTGCCACACTTGACGCCACACCCAGCCACAGTAGGCGCCTCGCTGACTCGCGCGCCGCGCGCCTGGCAATGGTCACGTGCCGTCCCCAGCGACCCAGCGTCGCGAAATTGAACATTAACGACGACGCTCCTTGCGCAGATGCTCCATCGCTACGACGCCTGAACGAACCTCTCCCGCACGCGCCGCCCATCCGCGCAGCCTATCCCTGCCGCAGTCTACCATCGCCTTCATCGCCGTCGTCACCGCCGTCACCGCTGCCGCTGCCGCCTCTGCCCCATGCGCCGCCGCTACAAGCAGCCGTGCTAACACACGCGTAGAGCTCCAGTCTGTCGCTGCTGCACTCGGTCATGGCCAACAATTACTCGCAGCCGTTCTACGGCTTTCCCAACGGCTTTCCTCCCCCGCCGCCTCATCCACCTCCAGGCGCGCCGCAAGAAGAACAGCGCGGCGCTCCTCCGCTGCAGCAACTGCCGGGCATCAACTTCAATTCACATGCCCACAACGGCCATCAGCCCCCATTCCCAGCGCGTAAGTCGCCTGCTCCTAACTCAATACCTCAAGCGCCGCCCTGCTTACATGATGCGCAGCTTCCTGGCCGCCGCAGCTGCCTCCCGACGCCAACCTGTGGGCCCTCTTCCAGAATGGCGCTTTCCCTCCACCCAACCTGCCCCCGCCGCCTTTTCACTCCATGGGCTTTCCTCCGCCTTCACTTCCCCAGACGCCACAGAATCTCACCTTGCCCACGCATTTTCCGCCGCCTTTTGCCCAACGATCGACGCATCCTCCTGCTCCACCCCAGCCAACCGCACCCGCGCCCGCGCCTGCGCCTGCGCCCGCTCACCAGCGCATACAAAAAATTATGGACAGCGATCACGAGGAGGGTGAATTGAGCGAAGGAGACATGACATCTCAACCACCTCCGCCAGTTAAGGTCAACGGCGGACCCCCTTCTACTTCCACAGTCCAGCATAACGGTTCGGGCAACAAGGCGACAAGTCAGCAACAGGGAAGCCAGACGACCATTTTGGATAAGTTGCAGCAGGACCGCGAGTCAGCGAAACAGTTTATCAAGCTTCTGCACAGCAATAACATCCCATACCGTACTCTGGCGGATGAGAAGCTGGATGCCGAATTGCTCAGAGGCTTGTATCAAAGCGTAAACCTGCCGTCTGAGCCCGCTCCCATTCTGCCGCCCAAGCCCAACATTGTCGCCTCGAGTGCGCCGGCCGTTCAGCCAGCAGCTGCCCCACAATCGAGTGCGGTGCCCACGCTCAAGACAGGCGCCATTCCCGCACCTTCGGCCAAGGCTACCGCATCGCCAACTGCGCCAGGTGATCGTAAAGATTATATTGCCCGTCTACAAGCTGCAAAGGCAGCAAAACAGGCTGGATCGTCATCTAAGCCAATGAGCCCTGCGCAGCAAACAACGCCTGCCAAGCCTCAGACTCCTCAACCTGCAAGCACACCTACTGCCAAGCCACCCGTTACGGACGAGCAAAGGGCTCGAAACACCGAATTGATCAAACAGCGACTGGAGGCGATCAAGGCGAAACAAAAAGCGCCAACCGGGGCCAGCAACAGTGCCATGCAGCCATCCACTCCCTCACAGCGAGTAGAGCAGGCCCAGGTCGCGGGACCAGCTGCAGGCGGCTCGGCCACTCCTACAAATCAAAACTACGTACCATCTTTTTCTGGAATTCCCGGCCTGTTTATGAATCATACTCCGGTCGCCAACACCACCACCCCTACCGTATCTCAGTCCTCGCCCTCTGTGTCTCAGAAGCCAAATGCCTCGAGAAAAGAAGGACCAGCTTCGCAAGATTCCATCACACCCTACACCCGACCCTTGGGCCGGTCTCCGTATGCTCGTACAGAAGATGATTCCTTGATAATAGAGGTTAGCGAGGACGAATCCAACGGCAGCGACATGGACATTGAGGACGATCCACCAGCCCCCGAAACTACTCAGACACCCCGTCAGACTCCTGGAAACTTACCCAACTTTGCTTCCCATGCTGGATCTGGATTCTCTGCTACCCCGGCTGGCAGCACGCCTGGGGCACAAACGCCCAGCACCCTCGCACGGGAGAAGGAACTGGAAGACAAAGAGAAACAGCTGGTTGCCATGCGAGCGACGCTCAAAAAGAAGCTTGCTGAAAAACGCGAAAGAGATAGGTTGGCTTCTGCTGCTGCTGCCTCGTCACCCACAACCCAAAAGTCTTCAACAGCAGCGTTACCACATCAAAACCACACACCAACTAAACTTCCAACCACTCCTAGCAAGGGTACTGCACAATCTCGTCGCGCTGAAATCCAGTCTAAATTACCAACTTTGGATGCAGAAATAGCTAGCAATACGAGCAGGATGGCTGAATTGGCCAAGGAATTGGAGCAATTGACAGCACTCAACAAAAAGATTGCAGAAGACAAGGAACAGTTAACAAAGGAATTGGAGAGTCTTGGTGTTGACACAGAGGGCATGTCCCGTGCGGAACTGCGCGCCAAGAAAGATGAGATCGAGCGCGAACAGTCTCCAGAACCCAACGCCTCATCCCAAAACGCACACGGCGCTCCTCAATCTCCTATGAACAAACCAAACTTCACTACGCAGCCATCCTACAAAAACTCAAATTCGAGCATAATGGATAATACAAAGACTGGTCCTCCCAGTCGACAACCTCCTCCAAGCCAGCCTCCTCAAGCATATGCCATGCTTCCGGGGCTTGGACAGAGTATCCCGCAACCTCAGCACCAACCTCCCTCCAGTATGAAGCAGGTCGACCTACCCCCGAAGCCAGAGATGATGTCGAATGCGAACGGCAACATCCACACAGCCGAAGATAATGACGCTAGAGCGTCTAGGTCGCAAAGCTCAGCTGCTGCATCGGATAAGGATATGGGTGAGGATTTCTATGATCCTCCATCTCCAGCAAAAAACGATAGCGTTGTCCAGCCTGTTGGTTCCAACGCAGACATTTCTGGTGCCTCAGGAGTAACTCAACCAGACAATGCACCTTCCCCGTCAGAAGAAGGAGAGGTTGAGATGTCCGTTTCTGAAGGCGAAGATGGCGAGGAAGAGGAAGAGTATGAGCCAGAATATGACCCAGAGGAACACGCGATCGTGGAGGATACTTCAACAGAAAAAGCCCAGATCACCCAGTTGGATGGTCCCCCTGGACTTGCATCGCATAACTCTACAGAGGATGAGGAGGGTTATGAACCGCCCGACGCTGATCAAGACATGCCAGACGTGCAAAATGAGACCGCTCTGCCGAATAGTCTCCCACAAGCAGGTCAAACCGAAGCAGAGGATGGCGCCATGGATATTGCTTCATCGTCTGACGACGACAGCTCAGACGACTCGGATGCGGATGCAGACTCAGACTTAGATGAGGGATCTGACTCTGGCTCTGAAGCGGACAATACTATCTCGGGAAATCACCTTTGCCACCAGGACACTAACATTGCTGATGATCTAGCACCCGAATTGCAAGCAAGGACAATAGAGGTAGTGGACAATGTGGAACCTGTATGTTGTACCACCCCTTAGGAAACTTGGCTAAAACGAAGCAGGAGCCCATAGCTGAGGAGAAGGATGAGCCGGCCCCATTCAAGCCGTACGAAAGCCCGCTTCGAATGTTCAAGTCATATCGCTATCACCCAAATTATCTACAAGAAGTAGCTGGAGGTTACCTGTCTTTGACATTTAGCCACCAGATTGACCCTATGAAGCCATTCTGCCAATACGAGTTGGCAGGTGGCGCTTGCAATGACCCTGAATGTCCTCATCAGCATTTCAGGGAAGCGACAATCACCGGTGCGTTGTTGAACAAAAGGAGTTTCTACCATTGGTCATCACTTCTCCCCTCAACTGTACGCAGACTGACTAGATTTTTGTATAGGTGACAAGCTGCTTCTCCAACTCGGAACAGCAAATCCTGGCAAGACATCCGAGGAGAAGCAAAAGTGGAACGACGGTCTCCGCGCCGTACTGAAGGAGCTCCGCCAGCGGAACATCAAAGATCCAAACGGCATTGCCGAGGAGATAGCGCGATATCGCCGCCAGTTTCTCAATGACGACACTCGTGTTGTCAATTTGTGAATTGAGCATCACCATATTAGCGTGTAGATGGCAGCTTATGCGCATCTTCCATGAGGGTCTTACCAACATGGTAGTTGCTCGCACCCTCGTCCTCTACTGACTTTTTGAAATGCAACAGCCAACGATGTGTCTTGTGCACTCTTTCCTTTGTCGCCCTTCTCCCCCCTTATCTGCCTTTGACAACAGGTCGACCGAAGGTATATATACATACATTTTGTGTGTACATTTCGAGTTCACTTCTTGTGCACACACAAAACGACATGCGCCACCACGCGTATAAAAAGCTTAGCTGTGTCTCTCTCCATAGGCAGCACATGCACACACACACATACATACGCAAACCCTTGCCTCTTTCCAGGATTGTAAGCATCGATACCCCAGAAACTCAAACTCAGGTCCCTCCCCGTCATACTGCGTCTTCTTCTCTTTGCATTTGGTGGTCAAAAAAAAGAAAGAGAGCGCAAGCGAGAGAGAGAGAGAGAGAGAGAGAAAAAAAGAGAAGATTAGGAGCTTTGGAGTCTCCTTTCCATCCCCCCAACCCACCCAACACGACCACTTTTACTATCATCGTCTTTTGGACTGAAGATCGTCGGTTGCGAGACATGGGTTTTGCGAGCCCATGCTTCCACTCTTCTTCTTCTGCCAAGGATGAGATTCATTCATCTCTGTCCCTATGTCTTTGAGAGAGAACAAAAAACAACGACATGGCTGTAGATGCGGAGAGGGGTCCAGGTGATAGGATGGTAAAATGGTGATTTGCTAGTTTTGATAAGTAGACGAAAGAAATAATAATGATTTATCTGGCACTCCTTTTTAGTCTTCGTTTCTGAAATTTCCAGTGGATATTGCTGTCATTTCTCATAGCAGCCTATGTATTGCGTTTTTCTCTTTGTTGTTCATTCCATATCAACAGAGTGTAGACTTCAAAATGCAGCACGAGCAATTTTTTAGACAGAAAAGAGTTTATTTAGCTACAGGAGGAGCACTCAAAAGAGGCTACTCTAGGTAAACTCGACTTTTGTCCATCTCCTAAGAAACATCTTAGTTGGAGATGCCAATGACACCGCAAGCGGGACGGCCTCCGGCGTTGCCAGTCTTCTTAGACTCCTCGTGGCCACCCTTGCCAAGGTCGTCGGTGCCAGCGTGAACGACAATGGTACGCTGTCCAAATCATTAGCTTCTTTCTTTCCGTCACAGAGGATGGAAGAAAGGGGGAAAAACACGTACGCCAATGACGCTCTCGGAACCAATCAGCTTGATGAGCTTGTCAGTGACGCTTCCCTGAGCATTGCCCTGAGCATCCGTCTTGAAGTTGCCCAAGTCACCGACGTGGCGCTCCTCGTCGCTCGGGGCGCCGTGGGTCTTGTTGTGTGGGTTGACTATGGTGCCATTTGCGTCAGTAACGTAGTTTCGTAGATTACAAGGAAATGCAGAGGAGGCTATCTCCTTCCCCCCAGGAAGAAAAAAGGGAAAAACTCACAGTGAGGACCGGCAGATGTGCAGCCGTTTGTGTTGTCGCCAAAGGCGTGGATGTGCATGCCACGCTCAGCGTTGGCATCGTGGCCGGTGATGTTCCATGAGATGGTGGTTGGGGCGGACTCGTCGGCCTGCTCGAAGGTGACGGTTCCCTTGACGTTGGAGTCTCCACGGAGGACGGCGACTATATGTTTTTTGTACGCGTTAGCAACATGTCTCTGTCCCCTGACCGTTTTCCATGCGGCCCTGCCTACTAGTCCCCAAGCCATCAAGGTATCATCTGCACGCCAGAAAGTAGCTGATTGGCGCAGACGCGGTAACCAAGCAAGCCAGAAAACGGGAGGGAGCTTCTTCTGTTCTACGCTTCTAGAAAGACATCAAGGTCCTCTCCATACGCAAATCATCCAATTGCCCGTCTCCGTTCTCTGGCCGGTTCAGGTACCGTTGCAACAATGTGCTCAATCTCACGCACACCCGAGTGACCCCGACCCCCACCTTGCCACAACAGGGCAAAGCTTGTGGAGCTATTGAGTGTTGCACTTACCAGCTTTGACCATTTTGGCGGTAGTGTGACTGGGAATTGATGAATGGATTGATGAGGTTTCTTGGTGGTGAGCTTCTAAGCTTGGGGCGATGTTGTATGAATAGTGTGAGGGTGGAGGGGGGAAGAGGAGGTAGCTTCCGTCGGGGGACGAGAGCTTTCGATGCGGGGCTGTTTTAGTGACGCAAATGCCCGCCAGACCCGCCAGAGCTGTTGACACAGGCCAGTTAAAGCCGAGCCTGAGCCGGCAAATGATGATAAATCTACGGTTCCAGCCCCTCTGTCTGTCTTGCCTTGTGCCATGCCATGCTGGCATCATCCCCACTACGCATATCCCATTATGTTCCATGCAGGCACGCATAACAGCATTGCATCTTGGTTGGTCAGTTATTCACGTGTTAAATTTTTATCTATCTAACGTGCCCATCCCGAACCTCCCCGTCAAGTCTGAATGCTCAACCTGGAGAAGAAAGAAAAACGTAATTATATCATATCCTCGTTTCTTTGGTCACTATCAGACCATGCAATTTATGCCTGCTGGATCTTCTCGCGGAGAATGTCCTTGAGAGTGACGGCGTCAGCAGCGAATTTCGAGATACCCTCGCGGAGCTTCTCGACGGCCATCTGGTCCTCGTTGAAGTAGAAGCGGAACTCGGCCTCGTCGTTGATGTAGCTCTTCTTCTCAATGTCGAGCTTGCTGGCGTCCTCGGCAATGAGCTTCTTGGGCACCTCGTCCTGCGAGTTGTAGAGCTGCTCGAGCAGGTTGGGCTGGGGCTTGTCAGTACACTAGATAGCATGCTATGTCAGGCAGATGCTACTTACAGCAATGGTCAGGTAGTCGCAGCCAGCAAGCTCGGTGACCTCGCCGACGCTGCGGAAAGAGGCGCCCATGACAATGGTCTTGTAGCCGTGCTTCTTGTAGTAGTTGAAGATTTGCTGGACGCTCTTGACACCGGGGTCCTCCTCCTTGGAGTACTCCTTCTTGGTCGCGGCCTTGTACCAGTCGAGGATACGGCCAACGAAGGGGGAGATGAGGTAGGCGCCGGCCTCAGCGGCAGCAATGGCCTGGACCTGGGAGAACATGAGGGTAAGGTTGCAGTTGATGCCGTGCTTGGACTGCAGGATCTCGGCAGCCTTGATGCCCTCCCATGTTGAGGCGAGCTTGATGAGAACGCGCTCCTTGTCAATGCCAGCCTCCTTGTAGAGCTGCGCAGAGTCAGCATATCTGTTCTATGTTTCCTGCATGGGGGTAATGTAGTGCAAACGTACGTCGATGATGCGCAGGGCCTTGTTTACAGACTGCTCGGTGGAGAAGGAGAAGCGGGCGTCAACCTCTGTTGAGACCTTGCCGGGAACAATCTGGAGGATCTCCTTGCCGAACTGGACAAGGAGGTTGTCGAGAGTGACATCGACCTGGTTCTCAAGGTCGGTGCCGTGCTTCTTGCCGTATGCGACGGCCGCGTCGATCAGCTTCGCGTACTCGGGCTTCTTGGAGGCGGCGAGGATGAGCGAAGGGTTGGTCGTCGCATCCTGGGGCTGGTACTTCTTGATGGTCGCAAAGTCACCAGAGTCGGCGACAACCGTCTGGGGGCGTAATCAGCTCCAACAATTCTTCCGTGGGAGTCGCAATGGCGTGGGCGTGGGGGTTAGCAACTTACGGTGCCGGCGGCCTTGAGCTGGTCGAGAGAGCTAGGCATTGTGGATGTGGTATGGGTATATAGGTGTGGATGTGCTTTTGTTTTGGAACTGAATTGGATAACAGTTCAAAGGTGATGAATGAAGAAGAGAGAGTCTGAGGAGAAAGAGAGCTGGTCGAGAGCTACTGCGGCGGTGGAGCTCTTTCATACGTAGCGCCCCTCCCCTCCCACTCGAGCCCCTCTATGGAAAAAGGCTGCAGCGTCACAAGTGGCAACACCGGGCCAACGCCGCGGTGATAGGCTGTCCCACGATCAATCAGCACGCTTCACCACAACAGTCAGCCGCCGGCCGACATCCTCATCCGGTGCAACCGCCCTGTTGAAGCCATGGGCAATTGGGCCGGTGCCATTGAATCCTCTTTTGTCGCATGTTGGTCCCAATGATCTCATATTTGCCAGGCGGCCCGCAATACAACCGGGGCGACCCCTCTGGTATGATGCCACGCCATGCCATACGGCCGACGTCAGACGCGTTTTTTTCTTTGCAGCTTGCCTACTTCCACCGTGCTGGAATGTCGCGATGCCAATTTTTCGAGCTCCGGAGCACAGGACTCCGACCGCCGGTACGCGGAGGGCTAAGCATGCTCAATAGCCGGTTGACAAAGCATTGCGAATCAAGCAGATTAAATGCAAGCTGGAAGAATTCCAGACCATGTTCTGGCACCGTGCTCTGCTTGTTGCTCTCAACAACATCCGTAATCATGATACGGTACTAGGACAAAAGCATGTTCGGACAAATACAGGTCCACCACAAGCGCCTTGCGCGAACAAACTTCTGTCAGGTCACTGCAACTGACTCGATACACATTACAATTTGGTCTTTGCAACACCCCATCCCTCCTGGCCCAACCATCCGTACACCTCCTTGTACTGCTCCTGTACGTTACTGACCGTATGTCCTGGGCCGCTCGGTCCTGGATCGTTCTACGTATGACCATATTAGCAGTGAACACCATGCGCAAACAAACTTCTCTCAGGTTACTGTATAAGCACTTACCAGCGCCTCCACTTTCCTCGTCTGGTTCGCGCCCACCTCGAGAATCGTGCCTCCGCCCAGCTCGGCCTCCTGCAAACACCTCAACATGGCTTCAGCAACTTCTTCGGGCGTCGCCCACGCGTCTTTGGACAAGTCCACAAAAGTCATCTTCTCCGGGTGTTCGGTCCAAAGTGGTGTTTTGATTAGGCCTGGCGCCACGCCGTTGACGCGAATATTCATTTCACCCTCAAGCGGACCGAGCGAGCGGATGAACCCGTTCATGGCATGTTTGGCAGCGACGTAGATGGGCGTGTTCAGGTTGGCGTTTTGACCTGCTATACTTGAAATGATGATAACCCGTTTGGGGTTCTGAGGCCCTACTTTCGGCACACCTGGTGGAGGGTTCAGAAAGTGCGAAATGGCAAGCTGGGTTGCACGGATGGGGTGCGTGACATTAATATCTAGACTTGCATATCGTCCACTGTCGACTTTGTCTTTGCTCTTGCCGCCAGGCACGCCGGGAGGGTGCCAGAAGTTGCTCCAGTGTGGATCGTAGATGCCAGCGCCCGGACATACAATGTCGATTTGACCAAACTCTTGCACGCCAACACTGAACATGCGCTCCAGCTGTGTCCAGTCGGTTACATCCGTCTTGACAAAAGCCGCTCTTGGTTTACCCGTCTCTTTCTTGCTGTAGTCGTCCAGAAGCTTCTGCGCTTCGGGCCGGAGCGAGAGATCAGCAATTAGGACAGAGCAGCCACGGCTAAGGAGTAGGGCGGCAAAGCAAAAGTTGATACCTGAAGTTGGACTCGAAGTTCAGCAGAGAGACCACAGTGAATGTTGACCAGATGAAATTGAGTGAGCTGCAACGTACCGGAGCCAGCACCAGTGATGATGGCACTCTTGCCTTGCACATCATATTCCTGTACACCTGCCATCTCTACTACTTCTTACTTGTACTGATCAGTTAGCTCACAAACGCCTGATCAAACGGCACTGATTAAATAAAGACTTTACTACAGAGGACTTTGCTCAGCAGTTGGAAATTCGAAACACTTGGAACTATATTTATATACATGTACGTGTTAATATATTTGGTCGTGTCGTACAGCCACTCAGGCATGCAGAACGGAATGCCTCATTGGGTAATAAAATGGGAGGGGTATCGTGGGGTAACTCGCCCCGAGGTCGCCGATCTCTTAGCACCATTCGCAACGTTGATTCCACGTCTCCCTCCTTTCTTGGTATGCCATGTCATGCTATGCTAGACGCGTGTGCTTTGTGCATTTGGCTATGTCCCTTTCGACTTTGACGCGTGAAGCAAGACTGTCTGGCAGCGTGACGTAACCGCAGCAAATCTGCATACAGTTAGCAGTCCGATTAAGGCAATATTATGCGCTCTCACCGAAAATACTTAGAAGATGGATAAAAGATTGCACAATGGTCTTTTGTCGTCGCCAAAGTACTAGGACTATATACACACCATCCGAGAATTTGAAAATGCCATCTTTTCTAGGATATCAATATGCACCGAAAACCCAAGCCACCCAACGCCATACGCGCCGCATGCCTTCAGCCTTATCCTTGAGCTGTTCTATTCGGTGAAACCACTTCGTCACTCCAGATTCCTGTCACGTGCCAGAAAACCATCCACAACGTTTCGGCTTATCCTGGCCCAGATGGAATGCCATCTTTGCCAACCTAATTCCTCTTCCTCAGCTCGCCCCGCGCCTGCTCGTCGATTCCACTGCTTCTTGGTAGGGGCTCGCCGTTGCCCGCACCAGAGATGTGGCTCAACCGAATCAGCTCCTCCATCATAGCGTCTCTTGTCTTCTTGACCAGCTCGTCTACATGCTCAGGGCCCAGTCCCTTTGTTTGTATCGGCGGCAAGACGGTCACATCGACGATACCTGGGGAAAACTTCTTCTCCTTGACGTTGAGTACGTGCGCATAGTTTGCGCAAACAACGGGCACAATGGGAACCTGTGCTTGTACAGCGAGATGGAAGGCACCCTTCTTGAAAGGAAGGAGATCAGGCTTGGTGGAGTAGGAGCGTGTTCCTTCGGGGAAGATGAAGACGGATTGGCGTGTCGACTTCATGGTCTGGGCAGCCGTATCGAAGGCGGCGCGGGCGGTGGTGCGGTTTGCGCGGTCGATGAAGACGGTCTTGGACAGAGCCATGAACCAGCCCAGCAGCGGCGTATACTTGAGTGACTTCTTGGCCGTGACCGACGTATACTTGGGAAACATGCATCCGAGCATCAAAACGTCAAGTTCACTACACAAAGTGTCAGCACTGTCCCCCCACTACAATTGGCCGTCTCTCTCTTCATTCCCAGCAAAGACTTACGTCTGGTGATTGCCCACAAAGACGGCGGGTCGGTCCCGGAGCGCATCCTCGCCGCTGACACCAGCCTCTTTCTTCATGCTGCCGGTAACCCTAAACGTCACGCCCGTTCCGAACCACATGCACCACTTGAAGGACCTCGCTACGGTCCATTGGATCAGACCGCCGTACCCAATCATGCGCAGGGGCAAAGCTACGAGGGTGCCGTACAGGGCACAGATACCCATGAGGATAAAGGAGCTGATTGCGAAGGCGTAGAACGAGACGAGCTGGGCGGGCTTCGCAGGTAGCACAAGCGACAGCAGCCGCATGGCCATGACGAGCACAGGCGGCATGGCGAGATAGTATAGCCAACTCATGGCGGAGTCTGGCGTCGTGGTTCGCGAGGAGACGGCGGGCTGGGGGAGGAGAGGCAGGCGGGGGCCACGGTTTTTCGTGATGGGGTTGGTACTTGGTGATGCGCCGAGGCTCGCCCTCCGCTCCGGTCGTCTCGCTAAAGCTTTTTGTGGGGGGTGTCAGGCCTCAGACAGACCTTCGACGACACAAAAGCGGGTGTAAACGCACATACGCCAGGAAGCGTCAAGATATAAGACGTGGACTAGTCGAGGCCGTGTGCCGGCTGTCCAGGGTGTGCGTGTGTCACGCGTGTACGAGCCGTTCACGAGCGACAAGGTTGTTCGGGCCATCTTGTCATGTGTCCAGCCTTTTGCATGTGAGAACTGCCAGTGAAATGAACTACAGAGTACATTTGCTCCACTTCGCCCAGAACCTCTGTGTATGCTGCATGAGACAGTGTGTGTGCTTTTATTTCTCAACAGAGTGTGCAGAGTCCGTCCGCGCTGTCACGCCCCTACGCTGCCGCAACCAAGCCATCACCGCCAGGCTAAACGCAACGACATCCACAATGAATAGCGGGAGCAGCATCCACCGCCACGCCACCATGTTTGTGACCCTGTGCTCTATCTCACGGTGCACGGACAGATCCGCAAGAGGCAGATCTAGGACCGCCTTGAACCAGGTCTCGGGTGTCCAGCTAAACTCCGCATAGTCCATGCCGGCCGTGTTGGCGGCGACAGGCTCGCGGATATGCTGACCAGTCGTCTGATATGTTACGACAAAGACGAAGATGAAAGCTGACAGCGTAAACAAGACGGCAAGGAACAACAAAACAGTAAGTACGGTAAGGCTCTTCAGGCGCTGTGCATGGTGGTTAGTGTACCGCAATTGGCCAAAGCATTTGGAACCAACATACCCGTTGAGCTTTTCGCATCCGCCATGCGGTCAACATGCCAAAGAGGCCCAGAAAGAATCCATACCCGGCTACGCCGTTACTCGTGTGACCCTGATCCAACCATATATTCTTCGGTAATACGTTCAATCGCGTTTCATTTCCAGGCCAGTCGACTTGGTAAAAATGCACCATGTGTTTTTGCTGGAGCAGCCATCCTACCATCGAGCTAATCAGCCCGAGGTTAGTAATGGACAGCGCCGAGAGAACGAAACAGGCGGCGAACAGTGGCCACCATGCTGTCGAGGATGTTGTGGCCGACGTCTGGGGGGAGCCGGGTCTTGTATGAGGAAGACAATGATAACGTGTCGAGCCCATGTCTGTCAAGTTGTACAACACGAAGTGATGTGGGGAAAAAGAAGCAGGCGTAGCGACGACACACAGAGTGACAGCACCATGTTATAGGTCCAGGATTTGCACATGTGCCAGCTGAGGGCCTCTTTCTCAGCCTGGTAGTTAGGACGTGACCGGCGAGACCTCCAGCCTTCGACACCTTGGGCGTCCCACATCTCACGGCGCGCCTAATATTAGAAAGAAAAAGTGCATCCATAAGCAAGGATGCTGACTGGTCTGGGGCGCATGCCTGGCCTCTAGCGGGGTCCAAGCCATGATATGCAGGCAGGTTTCTGTGGGTTTCTAGGGCTTAGCCAGTCAAAATGCCCATAGCAAAGTCAGGCAAACATGACTGGTGAGGACAGCCAAGCTTGTCAACTGTGTCAGAGGTGTACTGATTTTGGCGGAATATGTTCTTGGCTCACGCCTAAAACAATGGTGAAATGGCGGTTCTCTTCCGTTTCAAAACGCGCCCGTCGAAGCGAAACTCCCGAGCCGTTACGCTTTGATGGGAAGCGGAGCCCAGCGCGTTGCACTGTTCGCAATCTGGGGGCTGATGTGCGCCCATCTTGGAGCGAACCTGGAGGCAGCGGGTACCGGACTAGGAGATCACGTCGCATGTGCTAAGATATGAGGCATTGTTTGGCTGTGGTTGATGAGCCGTGTGGCGGGGGCGATGCCCTCCCACCTACGGACGCACCCGCATAGTTGCTTAGTATTGATTGCATCACGCCCTCGCCCATTACGACAGCACGCATTCAGCACTGTTATGGCCTCTTCGAGCCTCTCGGTGAGCCACCAGAGAATCTTCCCTCAGGTTCTCGGGCCCTCGATGCAGCCTCCGTCACACGTGGACGGTGACTACTGGTTATCACACACTTTTCCGAGAAAGCAATACTAAACATGACTCTCCGTGAGGCAGTACCATCACCGCCTAATGCAGTCTGCAGCGTCTTGATCAGCTTTCAACGACACCACCACCGCCAAGCTAGATGAAGAGCGAATACAAAACCAAAGTGACCCGTTAGTGCGAGAAGCTGCGGCTATGTGCGACACCGCCACCTTCACGAATGGGAACGTTTCTGTTAAGCCCCGATGATCTGCACTGCGGCTGTAGCTGGCGTGTAGGAGCTGACAAAATGCACAAAGACTTACTAGAGAATTACAACAATAGTGGGACCGAGTTTAGTGCTGGTGCCAGCGGCTGATGTTATTGACCATATCTTCCCTCCACCGACATCATACCTGACATAGCACAGCCCGATACTGTTTTGTCCAATGAGAGAATGTTTCTCGCTTTACGTAAGAGTCCACTTCAGCTTCGACTTCTCAAGAGGCGTTTGTAGGAGAGTTTGGAAGAACCTATCTGCAATCATGACTATCACCCCTAGAGAGCGATGGTCTCTAGTATGGTTTTCCAAGAATGTATGTCTGGTGAGCGACATACAGCCACATTAACGTGACTACGAACTCAGTATGAATGCGAATCGACTTCATGAGAGCAGCTGGAGATACAAAATGCATAGCGCTTTTGTCCGTCCTGCCAGCTTACAGATATGTGAATGGGCAAGTTATCCTGTTTCGCACATGGATGGAGCTCTTCTTACAATCTTCTGCGTATAATTAGGGTTCCCCAATTCCTATCACTGGTATGAAAGGGATGTGTTATTGCCACCCTTTCGGATGAATGCTACGAGTCCTACCATCACAGCCACGCGACGGACGTTGCTGAACAACTCAACATGTCACCTGATACGATAACGTCTTACCATTTTGTACCCTAAGAACTATTTTTGATCTTTTCAACTGCTAGCAAGTAAAGTGTTGTATTAGTGGCATTCAGAACAGCATCATCAGATATCTCATCATTCATTCTACGCATCAGAGACATCCAAGCCTCGATCAACACGCAAGCACATGTCAGCCCTTGGATAACACGACACAAGTGTTTGCAGTCTTACGCCCATCTTTTCGTCAAAGCTGAAAACAAATTCCTCCACCAAGGCTCAACACTAACATCTGACATGCGGAAACTGCCCATCCACCAACTCTCTTCTTACGTCCCCCGCAAGATCTTGCCAATACTCAGCTAGATGCAACAAACGTGAATTCCGTATCTAGTCTCTCATTCAAAAAGCGTAGCAAACATATTTAGAAATAGCACCAAATCGCAAAACAAGGCGTCTAGACAGCAACGACCACGAAAGACAAGACTCTCTCAGGTAGCGGACAGATCACACTAACCGGGAACTAGTTCCCTGATCCGCAGAGCTATAAACGGTTCAAAGAGCTTATTTTTCTTTTTGCTTTTAACCCAATACCGAAATAGCTCTTAAAACAAAAGACAGTTATATTCCCCTACTTTCGTTCACTCGCTCACCCATCCAACTGTGTTGGAAAAAACAAGGCGGTAAACAACCTAGCATATCACGTACCCCTCCCAGATTAAAAAATCCAGAACATGCACCAAGGCGTTCCGAAAAGAAAAAAGAGTAACCCGAAGAAAGAGCACGAGCATAGGATAAAAGAAGACAAGTAAAAAAAGCTTGTTTGCTCCCCTAGTAACCGCGTATCCAACGCCACACTTGGGTGCGCGTGAGCCGAAATTAAGTATTTACAAATAAGAAGAAAAAAACCCGTATATATAACGAATGTATGTTGTGGTATGTATTTATGTATATCTCTCTCTTTCTCTCTTCTCTTGCATCTTTCCCCCCCAAAAAAGAAATCCTCCCTTTACAATGCCAACATGGTCATGTGTGTATCAAGACATCATATTCCTCCCCATCTCTTTTAAAGAGCAAGCATCATGGCTCCTACGACAGCACCCAACACGCCACCAGCCTTGACGTGGCTCGCCGCGCCTGTGAACTGTGGGGGAGATGTACCAGTTGAAGTGCCGTTGAGCTGGGGCTGGGGAATAGCGCCAGTGGGGGCGCTGGGAATGGGGACGGCGGGGGCGGATCGAGTATCGACGGCCAGGCCGGTGGTCTGCTGCAGAGCCGACGAAAGACGGCTCTTCGCACTCTGGATGGGCACAGTAGGGTACTTGGTGGTCATGCTCATAGGGGGCGCGCTGGTTGCTGGTGATGAGGGAGCAGCAGTGACGGTCACGTAGGCAGTGCCGCAGTCGCAAGGAGTGGCTTTGCTGCCGCCGTTACCGCTTTGGCCTGCGCTGCCAGAGGCGGCAGGAGTGTCGATGCCAGCCTCAATACCGGACTGAGTACCGTTGGTAGGCTTCATAGGGAGGCTGTTGACAGGTGCACCGTCCTTGTTACCAGCATCAACGACCTTGATCGACTTGAAGCTGCCAGTCTGGTCCGTGTACTGGTACTCCTTGCCGGGGGAGTAGTTAATTACTTTAACGCTCTTGACAGTCATGGTGAAGGGCCCATTGGCATAGGTAACATTTCCTCCAGCCCACTGGCGGGTGCCCTCGTTATCCGAATCACCGCCAGGCCAGTTGCCAAGACGGACGTTGCAAGGGGTCTGGGGAAAGTTTGTTCCGCCGTTTGCATCGGCAAAGTTAAGTGTGCGCATAGGCTTGTCGTCGATGAGCCAGGTGAGGGATTCCGATGTCCAGTTCAAAGCGTACTTATGGAATTGGTTTTGGTTGTCGGCGGCATCGGCCTCAATCATGCGGTCAAAGGTGGTGGTGTTACCCTGTTGGGATAGTCAGCTTTTCTGCCACAGTTACAGCTTAAATCGCATTTTGGAGGAAAGTACCTTGCCAAAATAGTTCATCTGGACACGGCTGTTGACACCTCCAATCCACTCCCAGTCGACTTCATCCAAGTCGTCGGACTGGAGGACGATAGACGAGACAATGCCAACGCCAGGAGCTGCCTTCATAACCACCTCAACGTAACCAAAGTGGAAGTATGCTTCTGAGCCAATGGTGGGCGCATCGCCCTTCTTGGCTACAGTGAACGCAGCTCCCTCAGGTCCATACGTAAGGTCGCCCGCAGTCTGCTTCCAGCCCTTGACGGCGTCCTTGCCGGCGGTAAAATCGGTCTCCCAAGTCTGAGGCATGGCAGGGTCGTTGGGACAGGTTTTTTTCATGGGGTTGCAGTCCGTGAAAGTCTGAGCGGAGGCCAAAGCGGCCAGCACGCTTGCAGTGGTGTAGGTTGAGAAACGCATTTTCGGTCTGGTTGAAGAAGATAAATCTGAGATTTGGTAAAGAATGTATGCGTCGGAGTCGCAAAGGAAGCGATCTTCACAGAAGAATCACTTGCGTACAAGTTGGTTTACTTGCAAGGTGAAAGAACAGAAAACTCGTCAAAGAGAGTGTTGCGAGGCAAAAAGTAATGACCAAGGTCGCCCTGCGTCCAAAGAAAGTGGTGAAGAGAATGTGTGAATGTCAAAACACGGAGAAAATGCGCAAGGGGGAGGTTTGAGTAAAGAATGCAAAGGCGAACTACTACAAGCTGGGAGAGCCCCGACCATAAAAGTCGCGAGATGGTACGCGACGTAATCCCCTTGCCCAGGCATTAGTCGTCAGCCAGTCAGGTCATGCATCCTCTGGATCCTTTCATGCAAGCTGCTAAGTGAACGCTGCGCAGATCTGAGTGGTCAGTCGTGACCCTGAGCCGCACTCCTGATGTGTTTCACAAGCCGTGGGTGGAGACTAGGGTGTGTCAGAAATGCCAGCCACCCACACCCGTCATGGCGGCAAGTCCGTCTTAGCCTATCAGGGCCCAGATGTGCCTGGCCGATGTTTCTCTTCAAAGCCACTAATCCTTTTGCCCTACCAGGCCATTACTTCTAGATGAATGGTACGCTTACAGGTCCAGAGCGTGGTAGGTGGTGAAGCGGTCCTGTGGAGATTGCAAGAGACCGGACATGGAAGGGGAGGCGGCCTTTTGTTGCTGCGCCATGCTCCTGCACCTCGTATGCAGATGTTTGCGGACAAAAACGAAAGTGTGGCAGAGTTGCGTCTGACCTGACTGTGACGGTTAGAGGATAACCGAGAGGCACAGACTGTCGCCACCTTCGCGTTCGCTCTTCAGATTGTGATGCGCAGCAATATCCATTCTATCTTTCTTTCGCACGCGATCGTCTTGACTATGAGATCATGCCTCCCTACTCCCCTGGACGGGTGGCGGGATGATCTGCTGTACTGGGGATCATTTGGTATTTGCTGGGCTGGCGTAGATCGTCGGGGATGCAGCCCTTGCGCTTGGGCGTATTGGCGGTTGTTGTGCGCAGAGAGCCGCCCGCCGTTGCCAAGACGAGTGGCTATGCTCGTTGGCCGGTGCTATTCAACGGCTGTGTTTGCCAATACCACGGCTGGCCTTGGAATAGCATATATTGAGCGCGTATATAAGCTTGACTGTCATGGTGGGGGGCACTAGTTTGCTCAGGTTGTTTGAGTTAGAATCTTCGTTATACTAGGTGAGGTCAGCAGTTGCGGATAACTACCTGCAGCAGTAAGCAGCTAGCGCATACTTGCATGCAGCATCGCCGTACTCCCGACGCTATATTTGTTCCTGCTTACTGGAAGAGTCTCGTATCTGTCTTTTAGAAAAACTGAATTAGGCCTGTTGAAACTCCAGCAGGCTGCGGTCAATAGCAGGCTATCGTCAGATGCTCACGTGACCTAGGCTTGGCCCCATGTATACCCGACTATCACTATGTGCAAAACATTGCCCTGCAGACGGAAGCAATTGCAGATTAAAATAGAGAGAAGCTGCCAATCTATTTGCGCTCAGGGTGCCATTCAATATATGGTTGAACCATTTTAGGACAAGGGACATGACTTTTAGCGTGCCGGTTGGCTGAGTCCATCGTATATTTGTGCAGCATTGACAGGGCGGATGCAGGCGGCAAAAGCACAATGAAGCCATCCAGACGGTTACACAGGGCTCTCTAGTTTGACAAGGCGACACCCAGTCTATTCCCGTCTTATGCGAGTCTTGTTCACGAAGATGCAACGTGAAGGTTCTGGGCTAGCGGTGGCGCTGACCGCTTTCGCCCCGCGGCCACCCCGCTATTCTGCCGACAGCATTATTCTAGTGACGCAGGGCGGCGAATAATTTCTGTGCTCACCATTCACACATTTTTGTGCAATTTTCAGCCATGGCGACCACAAACGAAGTTGAGGTACCAGAACAACAGCCCTCGCAAATTCAGAATGCCGAGGAGAACCCTGCAGAGGAGAATCCCGCAGAGGAACAAATCGACGACGATATTGACGACTTGTTCGACGATGACGAGATAGTGCCAGAATTAATTTCTGGTGACCACAGCGACTTCACAAAGGCCTACAACCGCCAGCGCAAGTTGAACGACCCCAACATACCCGATGACCACAAGCCGAAATCGAATCCACAGAAGCCGTCGGCAAACACAAACGCCTCCATCGATGATCAAGTTGCCTCTCTCGCGAAGCATGCCAGCAAAATTCGCCTTACCGGAAAGATGACCGGTGCATCCGGAGGCGATGCAAGGAACAAGGACAAGGCCGACCGCGCGACGACGGAGCAGGTCTTGGATCGAAGGACGCAAATGATTCTTTTGCAACTTATCAACCGCGGCGTCATCTCCGAACTTCACGGTGTCATCTCCACCGGCAAAGAAGCAAATGTATACCACGCCATGTGCGAGCCGTCCGAAGAAGGTGCAGGCCCCGTCCATCGTGCCGTCAAGGTCTACAAAACGTCTATTCTTGTCTTCAAGGACCGCGCAAAGTACGTCGAGGGCGAGTTCAGGTTCAGGCAGGGATACAACAAGAGCAACAACCGCGCCATGGTAAGAATGTGGGCAGACAAGGAACGCAGAAACTTGGCCAGGATACACGACGCTGGCATTCCTTCGCCAGAGGTCTATGCCCTGAGAAACCATGTTCTCGTCATGGGTCTTGTGGGTGATCGAAAAGGCAAGGCCGCACCGCGACTCAAAGACGTGCGCTTCGAGGGTTTGACTGCTGAGGAGGAGGATGCAAAATGGACCGACCTATACGTTCAGATGATGGCCTATGTCCGGGTGCTCTACCAGACATGCCGTCTTGTCCACGCCGATCTAAGCGAGTACAACGTTCTGTACCACGAGGGCAAACAATGGATGATCGACGTATCGCAAGCCGTTGAGCATGATCACCCACGTTCGCTCGAGTTCTTGCGTATGGATCTCAAGAACGTGTCTGACTTCTTCCGGTCGCGCAATGTGGAGACTCTCAGCGAACGCAAGGCCTACGGATTTGTCACTGGTGCAACAGGCGCAAAGGATATGAAGGAGGTGTCACAGATTGAAGAGACAATCCGCGGCTTGCTGAACAAGCAGCCTTTGACCGAAGAAGAGAGGAAGAAGGAAGACGAGGACGATGAGGTTTTCCGCAACCAGTACATTCCACAGACGCTGGATCAAGTCTACGACATTGAGCGTGATGCTGAGCTTGTCAACGCCGGCGCTGCCTCCGATCTGCCATATCAGGCCCTTCTTGCTGACAAGGTCGTCAATAACGCGTCTGATGCGTCGAATGCAGACACAGGCTCCGATGATGGAAGCTCCGACACGTCCGAGGTTGACCAGAGCATCTTCGAAAAGGGCCCCAGTCGTGGAAAGAAGCACATGGACCACGACGAAAAGGTAGCGCACAAGAAAGCGATCAAAGAAGAAAAGCGCGAGAAGCGAAAGGAAAAGATGCCCAAGCACATGAAGAAGAAGCTCGTCAGCGCTGGCAGCCGTAAGAAATGAGTTTCCATTATACTGCAAAAGGCTTTTGGCGTTATGTTTTGGCACACTTTACAGTTGTAAATGTCGCCCACCAGTAAAGGGTACACCCAGCTTCATATGCTGCCCAGTTCGGTACACCCTCGTTTTTTCTCTCCAGACGTCAGGCCTTCTTCACAACATGTTCTTCCTCCACGCTCTTGTACCCAGTCGTTCAATCTCCGGTACTTCCACTGGGCCACGGACGTCATTGTCTTCTAGGGCCTCTACAACTGCTTCACCAACAAGATCCGCTTTCAAGGGTTTGATACCTCCTGCGCCCATCAGCCACGTCAATCGGCCTCCGACTGCGCTGTTGATCATGCTCGCGACGCCACCAGCCGCTGCAATGGGTAGAGTGAAAGACCGGCTGCTGTCGTACATGAAAGGTGCACGGATGAAGATTGACCGCATGGTAGGGAAGGTTGTGGAGATGATGGACTCGGCCTCGCGTTTTGTTGTGATGTAGCGGGCGGGGAGGATGGGTGTTCCTGCAGCGGCGGAGATATAGACAAAGTTGGGTACCTTTCTCGTCGATGCTTCTTGAGCGAGAGAAACCGCTTTTTCATCTAGTTAGTTTCCGTATAGACAAAAAAAAGGCGCATTCAATTTCAAGAGCAGAGTCTTACCCGTGTCTCGGTTCATGACTTCGTACGTGAGTTGTCCGTCCTTTTCTTGTGGCTGCAGCTTCTCCCCTTGTTTCCGGGCCAGCGGGTTCTGCGTCCCTGCCTTGGTGCTGCTAAAGGCCCTTTGCAGGCCCTTAATGGGGCTCTCGCGCCCGCTTATGACACCCTTGTAGTCTGCCTCCAAGAGTATGCCCATGCTGTGTATGACTGCGTCGGCGCCTTCAAGGTGCTGCGTGTACGATGCAGGATCCATGATGTCGCCTTTTTGCCATGATACCTTGTCGGCCCATTCCGGAGGCGTTTGTGATGACGAGACGGAGGCCCAATGTGGATTGCCAGAGCGACTGTTGTGGCTTTTAGCACATGCAAGAGAAAAAAGAGGCATAGTGGGTGGGCTTACGATATCGAGGTTACGCTCCATCCCCTGTGGGCTGCTGCTTTGCATATCCGGCTTCCTGTATGCTACGTTAGCTTGCCATTGGGGATGCTGTTTCAAACTTCTGCTGCGTAGATGGAGGATCGCAATCACTTGCGTACCTAGAAAGCCGTTACCACCACAAACCACAAGCTTCCTTTTCGCTGCTGACGTGGAAGCCATTGGTATACTGTACTACAAGCCAGATAATGGGTACTTTGCGAGTTCTCTCAATCAATGCTTAAGGAAAAGCAGATTGGTGTTGTGAAGCCTGAGAGCATGGAGGTTGTAGAGAAGATGCGTGATCGGAAGCTTCTAGTGCTGATGTCACTCGGCTTCGCGTGAGTCGCGTAAGGCTGAGCAGGGGTGTGCGGAGATGCTGGAACCTCCGCGTCCTGCAAGTGGACTCTTATCTACATGGCAGCTCTGGCTCAGGCTGGAAGGTTGCAAACAGTGTTGTCGACGGGAATGGATTCGCTCGAATACTTTGTTTTACAATGACAGGATGATGTTCGTGTTCGTCGTGGTCCTTCACATACAGTCCATGTCGTCATGACCTCGTGATGTTAGTGTCAAAAGCACCCTTTTCAGCAACCTTGAGCATAGTTAAGAGCTTCGGGTGCTCCATTAGCTATCGTGTGCGGTATTGCCTTTGCTGCCTCATCTCTACTCGCTGCTAAACAACCATGGCACTTCGCAACCTATTCAAGAATGACCTAGCCCTCGTGACCACGAATCTTGCTGTGGTATTTGGTGTCGCAACACTCCTAGGTAAGGCGACAGTCTAGACCTGCCGTTTCGATTCTTACTAACACACTAAATCCACGAGGTAGGCTCGAGAGTTGAGAAGAAATTGGACCGCATGGAGGAAGAGCAGGAGGCAAGGTTGGATGAAATCGAGGGAACGATACGTGGACATGTTGGGCTGATTGAAGATGCGCTCGACAGGATTGAAGGAAAGCCGAACGCTGGGAAGCAGGATAAATTGTACAATGAAAGGACGAGAGACAGAAAGGAGGGCGGAGGCGGGAAGTGATGTGCGTCGTACAGTGGGCGTGCTGGGTTTTATCAAGAATGGCTTTGCTCTTTGCCTTCAGATGCTGCAAGTTTGAAGTTTTATGATTCCAGTTGTATATGAACAGTACGATAACTGCTTGTTTGTTCAATGAATGGCCAATAACAATACCACTCGATGTGGAGCATCCGATGTTCCTGGCTCGTGCATAGGGCTGACCTGGGCTAGCTGCCAATCCAGCATCCCGCTGCAGCTCCATTCTCCATACACACTACTCGCCGCACAATTTGAGCCGCCGCTCGCGTCATAGCCGCAGAATTTGAGCAATTCCGATATCGAAATTTGACTGCGACCACACTCCATCTATATTCTCGACCGCGCAACAGGCAGCGCAGCTCTCCAAATGCCTGCTCCCGCGTCCAACAAGCGCGTAAAGGCAAGCAACTTGCGCGTCGCTAAAAGATGCATACTAATCGCGAACAGAACAAGCGCATAAGTCGCAACCTCAGTAAATAGATCCATCTAACGCGTCCGACTATGCGCTCACACTCGTAGTAATCGGCTCAGAAGCCTGGCAACTACCCCCAGTGGGCCACCCCGATCGACCCAAGAACGTCCCCGATGATCACACAAAACGCTGGACCGTCTACGTACGAGTGCCCGAAGGCGATCCCGATATACGAGCATGGCTCAACAAGGTCTCGTTCAAGATCTTCAATACGTACGAAAACCCACTGCGCATGGTTGAAAAGCCGCCGTTCGAGGTCACCGAGACAGGATGGGGAGGTTTCAACATTGACATAAGACTGCACTTCCAGCCCATATCAGGCGAGAAGGCACAGTATAGGCAGCACTTTCTGCAACTGGAAAAGTACGGTGATGAGAAGATGCAAGCAGAACAGGAGCGGACAGGCTGCGTGCGTTCCGAGTTCCTCGAAGTCGTGCAATTCAACGAACCTACCGAAGCGCTCTTTGACGCCCTGACGTCGGAGGATCAGTGGAACTACCTCATACCGCCTGGCAAGGGTGGCTCTAAGAAGGCATCCCTTGGTGCGAATGGAAGACTCAAACGCGGCTTACCAAACGGGGAGAGGAGCGCTCAGTTACCAGAAAAGGGCGCAGACGACGTGCCTTTTAGTCAGGAGCAGGAGCAGGCGTTGCAAGAATTCTTCAAGGCAAAGATAGAAGAGGTGGACAAGCAGTTGGAAAAGGAGGCAAAGAAGAAGGAAGAGGTCGAGGCTAAGCTCAAGGCATTACGGAGTGAGCTGGGGCATGAGGCTGCTCAGCAGGCAGCACAGCAGGCTAGTGGAGACCGCAGCCGGCGGAGATAACAGAAGGTGTGAAGATAGTGGGTGACGGATTCAATGCCTTCCGATCTGCCTTAATCATAGACGGCCGCGACATGAGGAGCACTCAAGAGCTGGATGCCGTACAACGAAAAGTCTCTGCGAGGCTTCGAACGCAGCAGGGAAAGAGGCGTAGGACGGAAAATACCAAAGAACTGTCGTGTCTGTAGCATTGGTCTCATGCTATTGTTCTCGATTGTTGAGCTGCTGCACGAATCAATAGATTTGGGCCTGGAGCTACACGGAGGACGCCGCGTTACCGAGAGCGTATTGTTAGGCAACCAGTTAGTTAGTGAACAGTTACTCGGCAGTCTCGATTAGGAGCGCTGGTGATGTGGGATGGGTGTTGTGGCATGAATCAAGTCTTGGGCAGCATGTTTGCTTGCAGATACAACCAGGATCAAGCTCTAGATTAGACTTAGCAGCGCTGCATTATCGTGTGGGGTAACACGAGTTGATCTATATTGTCCAATCACATATAGAGGAGGCTGGCTCAAGGCCAAACAACTGACTAAGACTAGAGACTCTGTTGAACTTTGATTGGGAGTTTGCCTGCATCTATTGGGCCAACCAATAGGGTTGTTGATTGAATCTCGGTACACCTAGTTGGCAACGCCAAGTTGCTTAGGCAAGCAGGCGATTGCTGACAATGTACCAGGTACCTCAGGAGCCATATGTTGATTTGTAAACCTCGCGCTTCAATAATTCATGCGTGGTTCTCTGTCGTGCCAACATGTCCGTGGGATACGTCCGAATGCTACGGATGGACGATAGTGGGCGGGCGGGCGACGTCATGGATTCCTAAGCAGATCCCTGTGAGAAAGCTTTCCACAGAAGCTCTCCACATGCATATAACCCCTCTTCAGAGCGCCATATTTAACCTTTCCCCATGTCATTCTTACATCCGCGCATTGCCTCGCAGCTCAGATATACACTTAGGGCTTCCCCTCGTATACGCCAACCGCAATTCACTCCTAAATTACATTTCCACGCCTCGCGACCGCTTTTGAATACAGCAGAAGACATGGCTGAAGAACCCAAGGGATTGATTGCCAACAAGGGCATTGAATTGCTCACTGCTGTATGATAGCACGATCGCTGCAGGCATGGCCGCACTGCTGACTCGTTCTAGGGCACGCCCAATGGCTGGAAGGCAAGCATTATACTCGAAGAGCTCAAGGAAGCATACGGCAAAGAGTATACCTTTCAGGCGATCAACATCATGAAGAACACGCAAAAGGAACCCTGGTTCACCAAGCTCGGTCCCAATGGCCGAATCCCCGTCATTGTGGATCATGATCAGGGTGGTTTTGCTGTGCAGGAGGGCCTGGGTGAGTATATGCTAGTTGCATACAATGCACGTGAACAGGATGCTAACAAGCCGGCTAGCAATTCTTGCTTATCTCACACGCCACTACGACCCGGAGCACAAATTCAGCTTCACCGACCCCCTTGATGTGTCGCGCGCCGAGCAATGGATGGCGTGGCAGCACGGCGGCCTTGGTCCTATGCAAGGCCAAGCTAACCACTTCAACCGCTTCGCCAAAGAGCGCATCCCATACGCGATGCAACGCTACACGGGCGAGACGGAGCGCCTGGTAGGTATCCTTGACTCGCACCTGGCTAACACCGACTATCTGGTGGGCAACAAGTACAGCATTGCCGACATTGCCAGCTTCGGATGGTGCAACATGCTGCGCTTCTCGGGCATCGACCTGGACTCCTTTCCCAACGTGAAGAAGTGGCTGGAGAGGATCAACGCTCGGCCTGCGGTGCAAAGAGGCCTTGCTGTCCCGAGTAAAAGCCCCATCAGCAACGAGGCGTACCTGCAGAAGCTCAAGGACGACAAGGAGTTTGCGGAGAAGGAGCAGCAGCTCGAGGAGCAGATTAAGGCGGCCAAGGAGCAGTATGGTTACAAGTACTCGAGCCCATGAGGTATGGTAGCTAGTTGAATCCAATGGTCCAGAGTTTTGTCGTTCAAACAGTGGTTGCACAAGCGCGTGAGCCGAGATGGGTTGCCAGTGAAAGACCATGCATGGCCTTCTCCTGAAGGCTATACTAGGGGTCCAGTACTGCGCCTCAATGACCCAAGGACATGGTACTGTAGATCGAGTGCAACGCCTCGCGCCACCCAATCATTCCGTACACTGAAACCAGAAGACCGCTGAAACTTTGCGAGTCGCATTTCGCTCAAAGGGAGCTCGAGGACTGCGAGCCAATCATGGCGGAGAGGACCCCGGCACTAGATACGGCCCTAAGCAGCCGCCAACGACGTCAGCGACACGTTCTCCAAGCGCCGTTCCAGAAAAACAGGGTCCAGCTGGCTGCACCGCTTCTTCACAGCAACACGGCGCCAACGAATGGCTGCGTGATCCCAAGTGTACAGGGGAGAGAAAATAGTCGTTCCGATTGTCGTGGCATTAATATCTGTGTTCGTGCGTGCAGTCGCAGCTATGTAGTCGTTGTCGTTGTGTGTTTTGCACCAAAGATTCCCTTCTCTTCTTCTCCTTATCTTATCCTACACTAACATCGACTTTGATAGTCGGTCTCTATCCCTTCTCCTGAATATCTTCTACACCTGCCCGGGATCCTCCTTGCTTGCAAACCTTGTGGCGCACACACCAGTCCCTCTGCCACCCCGACACCCTGCTGATCATTACACCGAAAGAGCATAACTCCCTTCTACCCTGGAAAAAGGGTCTCCAAGTCTCCAAGGCACATCCCCGCCGAACGCTGCCATAATCGACGTCATAGCCTGAGGCTTGCTGGGCCAGCCTTGTTTATACCTTCCCCCCCACCCGCCGCTCCCCACACCCAGTCGCGACAACCCCGATCTCGATCTTGTTCGACCCTGTGAAGAGTGTGGAAACTACAAAGACAAGAGCACTGTGTTTGCCACCGCTGTCACAAAGACACCAACACTGTGAATTTGGAAAGTGTTTTACTAGAAAGGCGTATTCCTACAACGTCCCCTCTGCACCCTTGTTACAAAACTTTCCTCCACAAAAGGATCAACATCCCCAACCGACTTATTACTTGCAACACAACTGAGGAAAAAAAAACACACGCAAAAAGTAAGCACTCGATCCCGCATCTTAAAACAACCCAAACACAGTTTGGCGCTAACACACTGTGCAAAGTATCCCCGCAACCATGGGCTTCAAGTTCCTCTCGAATAGCACTCTGCGAGGCGAAAAAGCCACGCTGGGAACCACACTGCGCGCATCCTTCACCCCCACCACCATCGCGCGCCTAGTCCTGCGCCTCTTCCAGTTTGTCATGGGCCTGACCGTCATCGGCATGTACGCCGTGGACCTAGACCGCGCGCGCAAGCAAGGCAAGTACATGGACACCAAATGGATCTGGGCCGTTGTGTGCGGCTCCCTGGGCTCCTTTGTGTCGCTCGTCTTCATGCTGCCGTTTGCGAAAGCGTGGTTCTTTTTCGTCGTCGACGTCGTCGTCTTCATCTGCTATGTCGTTGCGTTTGGCATCTTTGGCCGCATGTATATTGGCGAGGATGCTGAGGGCGACAAGGGCGTTACGAGGATGAAGAATGGCGTCTGGGTGCTGCTGACGAACGTGGTGCTTTGGTTTATCACGGCGATTGTGGGCGCGGCGCTGTTTTGGAGGGCCAGAAGGGCAAAGACTACGCATACGGGACGGGCGCCGCAGCATGTCTAGGTTCGCTTTGTCTTCTATCTCTATCTGTGTCTCTTGGAGCGGATGGGGATGAGCAGAAAAGAAACTAGAATGTTGACTGGTTTGACTTACAGTTACCTGACAAGAGTTTGTTCGCAAAAGGCGCTTATGACAGGCCTGTATTTCCCGGGACAACCTTTTGTTAGGGTACAGTACTTGCCGGCTTTTGTCCTCAGTTCACATCCTCAATCTCGAAGAACCGCCATTGGACCACGGGACAAGAACAGTCACTCAGAGACCAACAACCACCACGACATCAACGGCGTCAAGACCATATTTTCCAACCCTTTTCGACCCAGCATCTCCCACGACATCACCTCACCCCCAAGCACCCGCTGCCCCCCTTTTTTTTTGCTGGCCACAAGCACTCAGTATCACACCCCGTATCCCAGAGCATACACCCCTGCGCCATCACCACCGCCTTTCCATTACAACCGACCTTACGTCCTCCACCAGGTATCTCACGCCTTACGACCACGATCCAGATGAAAATACGACAAAAAACACGAAAAAAAAATAAGATTTACACAAACACTACGACAGAAACAGTGTCTGTGACAATGGACATTATAGTCCTCCTTGCAAGCAAACAAGAACAAAGGAAGGGGAGGGAGGGCAGAGAAGCTTTTTCAGTGTGATTGGAGGCAAGATTGCGTTTCACGGTCCTTGACAACTTTTCTTTCTTTCTTGTAGTTTGCATTGCGTTAACGAATACCCCCTGTTGTTGTTGTTTTTGGTAGTTGATTTCCGAACATTATTAAGCCATCGGATTTTCCACTCTCTTGCTCTCTGCGTGACTGGCGTGACTGTTTTGGGTCAGATGCAGGCACTCTGTGCCCTATTCATGTAAAGCTTGTTTTTCGTATATTAAACGTATGCGTGTATGTGAGCGCAACATGTATGCTATATTTAGCTTATACGGCTACGTGAGTGTCAGTACTATGCATATCGACAGATAGATTCTCAACGGTCATGTGGCCTTGTTTTTGTTTTTGTTCCTTACCATGGTCCGCAAGCCGTTGAACGTTTGCACTAGTTTGGCTCACTAAGATACACTAGCGACACCGTTTTTGAGTAAACCAGTCCTTAATGCATGCCACAACCTCCTCTATCCAAACTTCACATTTCAACAAAAAGACCTCACACGACACAATTGCAGGCGCAGAGCACAAATGCTTGATGACAGAAATTTATTGATTGGTATCTCGTGTCAATTAATTCATTATCGTTAAAAGCACGGCGAGAGACACAGTGCTCATCGCCTTAATCCGTAGTGTGGTATCGTTCTGGTTCTGCATTGCTTGTTAGCCTCAATTGCTGGGAAGAGCTACTGCTGGTGTTGCTGGGCAACCACGTACCGAAGAGAAATGTCGAGCTAGAGAGAAAACACCTTAGATGGAGTGCTTGTTGGCATCGGCAGCAGTGTCGTGCTTCTTCTCGTTGATCTTGTCGCTGGCAGCGTTGAGACCACCGGAGACACGGTCACCGATGCTGTCGTTTCCGGGAACGTTGCCCTTCATCTGCTCCTTGTTGGCCTCCTTGTTGGCAGAGGCAGTGGCGCCCTGGATGCTCTCAGAGACGTAGTTGGCGGCGTTCTTGACAGAGTTGACGGTCTGGCCGACGATGCCCTCGTTGGGGTTGTTGGTGTTGGGAGCAGACATTTTGATTGGAGGGGTTGGGAGGGTTGGTTTGGGTTGGTTTGGAAGATAGTAGTAGAGGTGATTGAGTTGTGATGTGATGAAGAAGTCGCTGGAGGGTGGATAGGCGTGGTATTTAAGTCGAGCAGAGGGGTAGGTGAAGGAGAGGCTAGTGAGAGTAAGCAAGCAGTGACGTATGTTTGTTTGGCGACGGCTACGTCACCGCAACAGAGAAATGTGGGTGAGGGAAGGCGGGAGTGACGCTAGCGCCCGGAGAAGACAGAAGGGGCCAGACCGTCCAGCTGCATCGGGTGGGGACGGGGCCCGCTGGCCGCGTAAAAGGCAAAAGCGACAAATGCCAGAGCACGAGAGGGGCGGCTTTTGGCAAAATGCCACTGTCGATCGTCGAATCTGATGCGGATCGCGTCATGGGGGTTTGGCGGTGCGTGCTAGCGCATTTGCTGCGTACCTGATTGTGCCCCTCCGATGCCCCTCCACTGACGTCATTGCATTCAACCGCGGCTGGCACCGAGCACTGCAACCCAGAGACGCACGCAATCGCCTTTGCCGCAAAGAGGCCAACTAGCTGCTCCTACGTGTCACGCGCTGTGGCTACTATAGGCGTACAGGACGCTCAGACGCTCAGAGGCGTTGCTTTCCGGAGCCTGTTGCCTACCGACGCGGCTTTCACGCGACCGCTATCTCTGCCTCTACCTCCACCGCATTCACGTGATAGCAGCATGCTACACCCGGTGCAACACTCTTCGGATGCAAGTGAGACCGGCCGAGGGCCCTGAGCAGCAAACGTCATCTGTGGAACCCGATCGAGATCTGTTCCAGACGCTCACTGCTTTTTGGTTTGCGGGATATACAAACTCCTCCTCTCCACCGGCAATCCCCCCCCCACCCGAGCTCTCCCATCATGTGAATCATGCACGATTGACGCCACTAGCTCTCGCCGTGACCTGACAACATCCCCCACCGGGGAAGCACTTGCGGTTTAGCATGTTTACGCCTTAGCAGAGGACACCTGTGCACTCGTCTAACGTCATGCGGCCTAGCATGCCTCTTCTGCGCCCCTTTTACCTACTCGACCAAGTTTATACTGTGCGTTTTCCTGCTGCGTACTGTCGCCCCCTCTCTTCAAAGCTGGGCCAGACCGTGCTGGTGTGTGTCTGGTCACCCCCGCAGCTGGCCGAGCATAGCCCAGTGGCGGATGGATGAGAAGCTGGTTTCATCTTTGCCACAAGAGCATACCATCTTCGCCTGCCACCACTGAGCCAAGTAGTGTCCGTGTTTACGCTTCCGATGTACGCGATTCTCACATCTCCATTGAGCCTCGGTCTTGGACATTGGGATACTCTGCTGCTTTGAGAACTTTGGCCACACCCTTTTCTTTGCCCTTCTAGTCCCAGAGGCCAGTCGATTAGCTTCAGTCGTATCGACCCGGTTGTGTTCTTTTAAGGAAACCAAGGGACCTTCAGACGAAAACAATGGACTTCAGATGCCTGGTCTCTATTCCAACACGCGAGCACGGACAAAGGCCCATACCCGTATTGCACGTTGAAACAACTCGACTAAACCGACTCCCGAGTCTAGCCCAAGTGTGTTTCCCATACGTGTACACATTACCGTTTCTGGCGGCCGAGTAACTCTATTCAAGGCGTGGTCCAAACACACAGTGCCAACTCGTCGGGTAGAAGAGCCGAGGTTCTAAGACGACAGCAACCAGCGGTGCCGATTGCAGGGAGCATGTACGCTTGGACAACTTCGACGTCGATTTACTCGATATCCAGCCAAAATGATCGGAACACTCCTATCGGCTGACTGATCAGCATCAGCTTGTGACCACCAACTGCCCACTAAACTTCGGAGGTAATCCCAACGTAGAAGGTTTCTCTCAATCACGCTACGAGACGGCTGGATGGATCCGATGAATGAGATTAATTGCTACTGCGAGCAGATTGTCTAAAGCCTCTATAATACCAAAAAGTGTATACAAGAAAGTCTGAAGGAACGGTACAAAGGGAATCTCATGACAGCGCCTGGTCCAGCAAGTCGGCTGTCGCTCATACACGCTTCCGCCAACTGGGTATCGTAGCTTTAAAGAATGGTACAATGCGGACGGTGTGCTTTGCGCTTGGGCCGTCCCGTATGCGTTCTGCTCCTGGGGCCTGGTCGCGGGGAATCTGGTGGGGCCATGCGCGTGCGTTCAGTCTGATCCTTGCGGATGATTTGCCTGCATAGGTCGACAAAGGCCTCGTCGACGTTTGCTCTCCTGCGTGCGCTCGTCTCAAAGTAGGGGACGTTCCATTCACGCGATATGGCAAATGCTCGCGGACGTGGAACGGCACGGTCATCTTCCAGATCCGACTTGTTGCCAATGAGCACCATGGGTACGTTGTTGTCTTCCTTGATGCGTCGTATTTGCTCGCGCAACTCGGCGAGCTCCCGGAAGGAAGATTCCGATGTTATACTGAAAACCAAAAGGAAGCCCTGGCCGGTTTTCATGTACAGTTCTCTATGCTGGTGTGAGTCTTGATGCAGCGGTGGGACGGGGCAGTCCTACCTCATGGCAGCTGCGGTGATTGTTAGTCGTGATTCACGTGCACACAAACTGTGGAGTTACTTACTAAACTGCTCTGTGCCGGCCGTGTCCAAAATCTCCAGAATTACATGGCGGCCCTGCGAGGGGAGAGTGGGTCAGCACGATGTGGTTGGCAGATTTTTTTTTGTTCTCCAACGTTTGCACCTACATCAACGTCGAGCACCTTGCGGTACGAGTCCTCGATGGTGGGATCATAGCTCTCTATCCACACGTTTTGCACAAACTGGGCTGCAAGGGGCGTCAGCGCGTGCACGACGAGATTGAGCAGTCAAATCAACAACGTACCTGTCAGGCAGCTTTTTCCGACTCCACCTGGTGCGCCACCGCCGTCAGTCGTGGTTCTAGTTGCTGATCACGTCGAGCTAGCTTACCAGATCCAAGGACGACAATGTGATACTCCCGTTGCGACATGCTTCCAAAGGGGGGCGGAGGATTTTGTCGCGAGGTTGGGAGGAGAAGCTGGCGGCGAGAGGGAAGCTCGTTACCTGGTGTGGCGGTGTGTGCCACAGATGGGAGAGCGGCTCAAAAGCGCCGCGTTGCTCAGACACGGCGTGTGGACGTGTACCAGCGATCTCTGAGTCGGGGCGGAGCGCGTCGTACGGGGCTGCAAGCCAACCACACTTGTCAGCGCATGTACTGCTAAAGCCAGGTGGCGTCCAATCAGGCAAACGCAGCCTCGAATACTCGTGTCAACAAGCCATTGAGGCGACTGGACGGCATTCAGGTAGTCCGGGAAGTTTGAGCAACTCACATGGGGCGGCGCGCGAGGCTGGGGACTGGGGAAGATTTTTCTTTCTCCCCCGAGACGGTCACGTGGGCGACAGGGCGCAGGCGGGCCAGGAGCAGGCGCAGGACGAGGAGAAGAGCAGCAGCAGCAACAGCAGGAGCAGGATGGGGCAGCGACAAGCAGCGAACAGTGAACAGCGAACAGCGGCGGTGATTAGGACCGAGGGGCCAGAGGGACATGGATGCGGTAGGCTCGGTAGGGCTTAGCAGCGCGATATGGCGGACAAGGTCGTGGTGCGTGGCGGCGTTGCCAGCAGTGCTTGCTGCCGTGCGCTCGGCTCTGGGGTACACGCCGCACCGTACAGACGACGCCGCGGAACAGCCAGCACAACGGGGATGCGGATGCGGATGCGGTGGTCGAGGTCGAGGTCAAGGGCAACGGCGACGGCGACGCAGCGTGTTTAATATCTCGCGGGCGGTTGGACGTGGGAGAGACGTGGACGCGACCGGAACGCCATCACCACCATCACCACCGCCATGGTAATGAAGCGGTGCGCCTCAGGTCGCCAGCCGCGCAGCAGACCCGGGCTGCCGGGACGCACCCCCATTGACGGTAGCGCAGCCTGCAGTTGACTCGCTCACGCTATCGACAAGACGACGACTCAGCTCCGTCGTCCTAGTGAGTGCTACCCTCCATACCACCTTGTTGGTGTCCAGGGTCGACGGCCACGACGTTTGCCTGTAGCCAGCCCGCTGCGCTGCCTAGCCTAGTTGCAACGGCTGCGCCAGAGCAACTGGCGACAGGGGACTGCGCAGAAAAAGCAACGCGCGCCCCTCGGCTGTATGTACATAAAGTACTTTGTGTAGTGTGTATGTATGTGTGTACTGTACGGTCGTAATGGCAAGGCTGGGGACCAAGACGACGCCCCTGTGCTGTGCGCACCCACACACGGACTGGCCTCTCGTTAGCCATGGCGGTGGAGCTCGCGTGGTGTGGGCAGCGGAACAATCGACCGAGCACAAGACGTCCTCGATGTGCTTCTAGCGCCGAAGCTTGCCTTGCCATGGGCAGCCTGTGCCGTGTCCTGGTCCTGGTGTCGTGGTGCACTGCAGTGCCAGAGCCACTGACGCGCTGGGGGCACTGGTCGCGTCCAAATTGACTTTGCCCACCACCATCACGCTCACATGGCGACGTAATCCGCTTGTGGTGCAGACGGCCCACCGCCGTCTGCAGTATCAGCCGTACCCACGCGCGCGCGCACAGCACAGCACGGGGGAACGGGGCGGGAATGCGCTAGGAGCCACCGTGGCCCGTGCACACATCCAGCCCAGCTCACCACCAAGGGACGGCGAGCACACGCTGACGCCAACGACCAGCTGCAACCCCGCCATACCATGCGTCTCCATGCTGCCCTCGCCCTTGCAGCATGCCTCGCCCCGGCCGCTGCCATCTTCGAGGACGAGGCCTATCACATTGACTTCCACTACGCCCTGCTAGGCCTCCCCACGTCCCAGGCCACCTTCTTCCAAAAGCCCTATGCCGGCTCCAAGGCCTCGCTGCTCTACTCCGTATCCCAGAACCACACCGTCACCGCTGTCAACCCAAAGGACGGTGCCCTAGTGTGGCGCCACCACCTGCCCGCCGCGCCCAACGACATTGGCCATTTACGGGCGGGAAGCGAGCAGGACACCGTGGTCAGCGCCATAGGCCAGCGTATCACAGCATGGAGCGCTTCCGACGGCCGTCTCGTGTGGGAGACGACCACCCCCGGTGCACATGTTGAGGACCTCGAGATACTCGAACAGGAGGATGGCATGTCAATTGACGCAGCACAAGACGCCCTCGTGTTGCTGGCGACCGACGCGGGCCCCAGTGTCAAGAGGCTTGATGGAAAGACTGGGCGAGCCAAATGGACATATGAGGATACAAGGTCGGCCATATTGCCCGTTCTTTACTTCGAGACAACAACTAACCATACAACAGCGGAGACACGCCATTCCAGCTCTCGACCTCGCCCACCACCATCTACTACATCGCACTCCACACACCCGTGCTCGGAGCCTCCAAGCTGCGCGTCACTGCGCTGAGCCCCATCACGGGCAAGAAGCTCGACCAGTACACGCTCAATTCTGAGGCCGAGGTCTCCTCGCGCGACCGTGTCCTGTTTGCAGGAGCCAATACTGCTGCCCCGCTGCTAGCGTGGACCGACAAGACGAACAAGGTGCTCAAGGTGAACATCATAGGCACCAAGACCGTAGCCAGCTTCAAGACACCAGAAAATGAGGCCATAGAGAACATCATACTGCACGCTCCGAGCCATGTCAACTCCCGCCCCCATTTTCTCGTCGAGTACCAGAGCGCTGTCGGCCACTCTGCCGAGGTGTTCCACGTCGACCTGAAAAAGAACACCATCTCCAAGGCCTACAGCCTGCCAGAACTCCAGATCAAGGGTACTTTTGCCACAAGCACGTCGGATGCGAATGTGTACTTTACTAGGATCACATACGAAGACGTCATGGTCTATTCCTCGGTCTCCGATGACGTGGTGGGTCGCTGGTATCTCAAGAGATCGCTTGCAATTGCAGGTGCACACCCGGTCCACGCTCAAGCCGAAGTTGTTGTAAAAGGTACGACCGTGAGTGCCATTCGATCATCTATCCTCTACTCCAACGGCGAGTGGGCGCTCCTCCGAAACAACGAACTGGCCTGGACACGACCTGAATTCCTGGCACGTACTGTCTCTGCAGTCTGGGCTGGTCTGCCTGAAGAAGAAGCCCTGGCGGAAGCACTTGCCGACGAAAGCCACCGCAACCCTGTCTCGGCTTATATTCACCGCGTGCAAAGACACATCAACGACTTGAAGCACTTTCCAGCTTGGGCCGAGGGCATACCCAAGCGGCTCCTTGGTAGCATCATCGGGCAGCCGAAGGAGGCTACCATTGATGACATTCAACAAGACACGTTTGGATTTCACAAACTTGTTGTCGTTGCTACGGATACGGGACGTCTTGCTGCGCTCGACGTTGGCTCGCGAGGCAAGATCATGTGGAATGTCGATCTTGGCGAGTTCGCGCCTGAGAAGAGCTTGCAACATCCTAGCCTCAAGGCTCATAGAGGCTATATCGAAGTCAAGGACGCCTCGCTTGAGAGCCCATTGTTGATCAGCCCTGTCACAGGCGATCTTCTTTCCCCTACCGAGGTCAAACTCGAGGCTCCGCTTGTCTCTGAAGCACAGACCCTGGTAGCATTTACCTTTGTCGATGGTACTCTTAGAGGCTTTTTGCAGAACCAGCCGAGCTCAGAGCCTGTGTGGAGTTTCCGCCCTGCTGGAGAAGAGCGTATTGTCAGCTATGTCGCCCGGCCTGTCAAGGACCCCGTCGCCTCCATAGGCAAGGTACTGGGAGACCGAAGAGTGCTGTACAAGTACCTTAACCCCAACCTGGTCTTGGTTACAACAGTGGTTGACTCGGCACGATCAGCGTCAGTCTACTTGCTCGATTCTGCCTCGGGACAGTTGCTGCACACTGTATCGCATTACGGCGTAGACACGTCTCGACCCATTCCGGCCACTATCTCCGAGAACTGGTTCACCTATGCGCTGACTATCGACGCGGCCTCCAACACAGCTTCCCGCGGTTACCAACTCGTCGTCTCTGATCTGTACGAGTCTCCGCTACCCGACGACAGGGGTCCATTAGGCGCTACCTCTAACTCGTCGACGGTCCAGCCCTCAAGCGCGAATGGGGACGCTGTGCGGCCACATGTCATCTCTCAAAGTTACCAATTGCCAGCCGAAATCACACACATGGCTGTGACACAAACCAAGCAAGGCATTACCAGCCGCGAGCTGCTTGTCACTGTGCCCTCGATCAACTCCATCATCGGTATCCCACGCTCTGTCATCGACCCCCGCCGTCCTGTTGGTCGCGATCCCACGGCACAAGAGCAGTCCGAGGGTTTGGTCAAGTACGCACCGGTGATCAACTTTGACCCAAAGTGGCATCTTACCCACAAATACGAGGTTCTCGGCGTTAAGGAGATAATCACCAGCGAGAGCGGAATCGAAAGCACCAGCCTGGTATTCGCATATGGCCACGACATCTTTGGAACACGCGTCGCGCCTAGTTTCGCCTTTGACATCTTGGGCAAGGGATTCAACAAGATTTCCATGATGCTAACTGTTGTTGGGTTGTTTGTTGGCGTGTTGTTTGTCGCACCGTTGGTCAGTAGCCCTCTCCGTGTGCAGATGAAGCTGGTAGTGTGCTGACAATCTTTGCAGGTCAGGAGAAAACAGATCAACACCCTCTGGACGATATGATGAAATCATGCGGCCGAGCTACAGAAGAGTATACTACTTAGAACAGCATTTATAGCTTGTTCTCTGCGTAGAACATTGAGCAGCTAGTCCGTCCGCTATCGGCCCAGTCATAGTGAGCCGGGCAAGCCGGAGGCAAGCGTGGCATGTAGGAGTAGGCAGGTGTACCAGGTCACCTAGTAAATATGTCTAATCAAAAGCTTACGCTTCAGCGTAAGACTACAATCTATCCAACTCACCAAACATGACCTTGATCAATGAATGACCCCATGCAATTGCACATGTTAGTCGGCGGAGAAAACGGCGATAGTGGCGATGATGTAATGCATGACGGGGTCTTGAGCACATTCCCGTTAACTTAGTTCCTCTTATCTCCGGCTCTGTCTACATGAGGAAAGCTTACTATTCTGTGTGTAAAAATGTCAAAGCACCATCGGACCGAGTCCTGACTAGGTAGACTATGTGGGCTTGTACTATGTGTCCCCAGACACTAGTATTTTCTTTTCCCAGCCATTGAATGATGCAAGGTATGTAACTTGCTAGTCTAGGCCCCATGCCCAAATGTGTATATAAAAGACGTTAGGAGGGGATACAGAACTTTTTTTTTCCTTTACCCTCATCGTTATATCCGCTGTTAACCTTGATATATAAGACACTTTCTTCTCTACTTAGATTCCACCCATCTACACTTCCTTTCCCATTTCTTTACCCGACTCTTTTTCTTATATTAGCCACTCCTCACACTATAACCTCTTCTTCCTTTTTCATCTTCGTTATAGCTACATTAAACAAAAAAAAAACGTAATCAAAATGCCCGACCAAACCAAATACACCACCTCGCTCGCCCAGAAACGCATCCTCGTGCTAGGCGGCTCCTCAGGCATCGGCTTCTGCGTCGCCGAAGCCTGCATCGAGCACGGTGCGCTCGTCACGATTGCGTCGTCGAGTGCGCAGCGCGTCGGCAGTGCGGTGGAGAAGATTGAGCGGAGTTATCCTTCTGCCACCGCTGACCATGCTGCGGACAAGAAGGCGAGGATCTTTGGTGTAACGGTCGATTTGGGGAGGCGCGAGACGCTGGAGAGCGAGTTGAAGCGTGTGTTGGATAAGGCGGTGGAGAGCATGGGGGGTGAGAAGCTGGATCATGTGGTGTATACGGCTGGGGATAGGTTGGCGGAGGGGAAGGTGACGGATATGGTATGTATTTTATTTTCTTATTATTATTTTTACGGTGTTTACATACACTGTTCCTCTCTCTCTCTCTCTCTCTCTCTCTCTCTCTCTCTCTCTCTCTATTTCTGGCGTTTATAAGGATCTTTGTTGTTCTAACGAACCTGCGAAACAGACCATCGACTCCATTCTCAACGCAGGCCAGCTTCGTTTCTTTGCCCCGCTGCTGCTGGCCAAGTTTTTGCCAGAATACCTTGCGGATTTGCCGGGCTCTTCGTACACGATTACCACGGGATCGGTCTCGGAGAAGCCCATTCCGAATTGGTCGGCGATTGGCGCGTACGCGGGGGGTTTGCATGCCATGGTTAGGGGTCTGGCGCTCGACTTGAAGCCGATTCGCGTGAATGGGGTAAGTCCTGGGTTGGTGGATACGGAGCTTTGGGATGGTCTTGATGGCGGCGGTGAAAGCGGACGGAGGGCGAAAGTGCTAGGCGAGATGGGTAAAGGGTTGTTGACGGGAAGGGCGGGACGGCCAGAGCATGTGGCGCAGAGCTTCTTGAGCATCATGAAGGATGAGAACATGGACGGGACCATGGTGAGGACAGACGGTGGAGGGTTGCTGGTGTAAGCGTAGTAGAAGGGAACCATACTATTTCCTGGTATGTAGTGTACAAGTTGGGTTTCCTTTCATAAACATACCGGCCCGGTTTAGTAGTCATAGCCTACTCCATCGAAATCCTTTCATCCTAACTCCCCGCGTTTCGATTCAGGTAGCCTCCCAAACCTTGACCCTAATCATCGGCCTTCTTGGCAAAAACTCTCAAACCCTTGCTCTCCAAATTCGCCACCGGAATAAAAAAGTCGTGCTTCATCCTTACATCCTCAACACTACTTTGATAGAGTTCAAATTTAAACCGGCGAAACATCATACCCAGTGTGAGGTACATCTCTGTATAGGCCAAAGTCATGCCAAGACAGGAACGCGTACCACGGCCAAAACAGACTAGGAAACGATCGAGGGGAAGACCATCATCGGTCTTGGGATCGTCGAGCCAACGCTCAGGAATGAATTCGTGTGAAGAAGGAAACACAGACTCGTCGTGGGATACATCGGGGATGGTCATGGACTATGGATTGGGCAAGGATAGTCAGCGTGGCACTTGAGTAGATTGACAAACAAAGAGATACGACGTACAATGCATGTGTTTGCAGGAATGACCCATTCTTTGTAGTGTATAGGGGTCTTGTGGGTCCTTGGGTTACGCGCACTGAGACCATAGGACAAGCGGATAGCCTCTACGGTGACGGCTTTAAGATAGGGTAACTTTTCCAGCGTGGCCAGATCCAAATCATTGCTGTTAGGAAAGGCTTCGACAAGCTCACTGTGCAAGCGCTCATAGATGCGTGGATTGTTGATGATGTGAAAGGCCGCAGTGGATAGAGAAAAGGCTGTAGTCTCGACACCGCCACCGATGACAATCTGGGCTTCGTCTGCAAGCCGCCTCTGTGTCTTGTCCGAGTCGGGCAACTTAGATGCGAGAATTTCTTGAAAGATGGTCTTCTTCGCGTCGTTTAGTTTGATGTCTTCTCCGCGGAGCGTCCGCGCAATGAGCTCCAAGTTATCCTAACTCGACGTTAGTGCCGTACGAATATAGTAATTTTTGGATCGGAAAATTAAATGTGTAGAATTCAGCTCGCAAGACTGCGCCACGTACTTGTTTGAACTTGAGGAGTGATCTTGCTGCAGGCTGCAGCCACCCGGCAATACTGTCAGGGATGCTGTTCATCATCTGCCAAAAAAACCATGTCAGCACTTCATGCCATGCGTCAACAAGTGGGACCATTTTCCCAAAAGAGTTTCCCTGCCAATAGTTCAAGTAATTTATATATAGACTTACAGGGACTATCATGGGAAATTGCGTAGCGACATGGCCAACGTCACCAATTTTGATAAAGGCTTCATGGAAGGATTCGAAATTGGGATTTTTGAGTTGGTCATAGTTGAAGCCGAAGAAGTAGTCCATGATGATGTCGCCAGTCAAGGCAGGGAACGCATGGGAGAGGTTGAGCGGCTCAGCACGCTCTTCAAACTCGTGCATGCGACGGGCAAGCGTGTCGACATGGCGGTAGATGATGTGGATGAAGTCAATGATTGAACGGCGGGAAAACCTAGAGAGGGATGTCAGTCGGACCTGCTGTAGTCTTGGCATGTGATTCCATGTTTGTGAGATTACATCTACATGTCTGACATACATGGGGGCCACAGCTGCACGGCGTCGCTTGTGGTCTTCGGCTTTTACCGTGGGGAGCAGACCGTCCGCGCTGCCGAATCTCTTGTCCCATCCTTCCTTGTCGAGATGGATGTTCCGGGGGTAGACTTGGTCAAAGAAGCGCGAATCTCGAATATGCAGCTCATCGGGCGTTACTCGTACGATGGGACCTGGCACGGCTCGGCTTAGTCAAGCGATGCAGCAATGGTGGCACACAAATCCACGGGACAAGAGGAGAAGGTCATGTGTTGGTTTCGTTTAGAGGCCCAGTGCCAACCTACCGTATTTGTCGTGGAGTTTGGAAATTTGCTGGTAGTAGTGGCCTCTGAGGACGATTTCGTAGTAAGCCTCATACCAGCTCGTGACAGCGGCCATCTTGGGCCCAGGAAACTTGGCCAGTGGGTGGAGATACAGGCGGTACACGGCACGTGCGAGCAAGTAAGTGACATAGGCCACGGAGCAGAGCAGCGGCAACGACGGCAGGGACATCATGATGGGCAGCCCAGGAGCATGTGTTCAGGATGGAGACGAGCAGGCAGAGAGGACAACGGATTGCTTGGTTTTGACCACCGTATGCTGCGACGGGGCGTAACGCTACAGAGCCACAGGGGGGCCATTGAGAAGCGGATGGGCAGACGGATGGAGTCCAAGTCGGGCAGGCGCGAAGACGAAAGGGGTGGAAGCAACGGCCATGCAGGCGTGCCCCGCAGCAGAACAGCATAGCACGGACGGGAGCTGGCTAAAGGCGCACCAACACGCGGACAGGGGCTGCGGCTATGGTGAACAAGATCCGCGTCCTTGGATCTTGTACGATGGATGACATGACAAGGCGCATCCGCTTCACGCGGCACGACTACCGTGCGTGGTCGTATAAGGACCATGTGGCCCCGCCAGCAGACGCCTGAAGACGTTCCCCACCACAGTCCCTGAGGCTACACGCCATGTCGTCTGCCCCCGCCAACACCAGCGCCAGCGCCAGCGCCAGCGTGAGCGCGCCACAGCCACAGCCACAGCCACATACGCAACCGCAGACACAACCACCACCGCCAGCAGCAGAAGACCCCGCCCCCGCCACAGCACAGAACGCCGATGCAGGCAACCTCCAGTCCGTCCTCCATCTCGACGTAGACACGGCCAGCAACAGCGACAATGACTCTGCATTCGAGTCCCAGTCGACAGCCTCGACGTCGCTAGCCTCGACCATCCTCAACTATGAATACTCAAATGGCCGGCGCTACCACGGCTACCGCTCCGGCACCTACATCCTGCCCAACGACGAGCAAGAGCAAGACCGCCTCGACCTGCTGCACCATATCTTCCTGTTGATCCTCGAAGGCAAGCTCTACGCCGCGCCCATCCCGCCTGCCCCCCAGCGTGTCCTCGACATCGGCACCGGCACAGGCATCTGGGCCATTGACTTTGCCGACGAGCACCCGGGCGCCGAAGTCATAGGCACTGATCTGAGCCCCATCCAGCCAACATGGGTCCCGCCCAACGTCAAGTTCTACATTGACGACGCAGAGTCCGAATGGGTGTACAGTCCCGCCGAGGCCTTTGACTACATCCATTGCCGCACCATGTCTGGAAGCATCTCCGACTGGGACAGGCTGGTGCGTCAGACGTACACGCATACCAAGCCGGGCGGCTGGGTCGAGTTCCAGGAGCCGCTGGCGCTGTGCGAGTGCGACGATGGGACGCTAGAGTTGGCCAAGGATCTCAACCACTGGCAGCACGTGTGCCAGGAGGCGGCCAACAAGTGGGGGAGAGACATTCGCGCCGGAAACACCCTTAAGCAGAGGATGCTGGACGCGGGGTTTGTCGATGTTGATGAAAAGGTTGTCAAGGTAAGTCGTTGTTTTCGTTTTGTCTTTTGTTGTTCTTCCTGTAGTATGATTTCCCATGACTCCTAACACGCTTCATAACAGGTTCCCCTCGGCCCCTGGCCCAAGGACGCCCGCATGAAGGAAATCGGCCGCTACCAGCGTGAGCACATGTCCATGGGCATAGAGCCCTACACACTCGGCCTCATGGGTAAGGTGTTGGGCTGGAGCGAGGCTGAGTGCCGCGTCATGACTGCCCGTGTCGTTGCCGATATCAGGAACAGAGACGTACACGTCTACATCAGGTTTTACTTCATCTACGGCCGCAAGCCCGAGCATGCTGTGCCTTAGTTAGGCCATAGTCATGCTCGTGATAGAAAAAGGCTTGTCGGCGCCATGGTCTCAAAAGTGTTTTTCTGTCTGGGGTGTTATCAACAACGTCTGGGGGGTGCCAGAGCTCACGAAATTCGTTTTCCATACAAGCATAGCTAGCGCTCTTCTTTTCTTCTTATCTTCTTGTTCTCTTTCCAAATGCCGCTTAGTGAGCATGTGCGTATTCGATGTGGCAACTCATCGTATGCTGTATCTTCACATGCGTCTCTTAACTCTCATCAACGCTCTCTCAACCACATTTCGACCTAGCTGCGGAATACTCTGGACGCCGCCGCCGCCCTCACCCCACTCATCTCCTCCCTGCACATTGTCATCCTGCTCGTCCGTGGCGACAGGGACAACCCTGACCTCGTACCGCCTCGGCGGATCTCTCAGCCCCGGCCATATGTCTAGCGGCAGAAAATCCCCCTGGGCCAGGGTGAACTGTTCTCTAGCACGCTCGTCCTCTAAGTGCAGCTTGTCGAGCTCCTTTTGCGCCTCTTCGGCCTTGCGCTTGGCTTTCTCGTGCCGTCTGCGCCGTGAGGATATCTCGACCAAAAGCTCGGCATAGGCAAGGTCGAAGCGCTCGTAGAATTCACGCTGGTTCTCCCACTCGTCGATACCGTTGAGCAAGTTGGGACGCGTGTCTTGCAGCCACGAGACGTGGAAGGCGCGTGACGTGGCAATGTGACGTTTGACTTCGTTAGTAACGTGCGAGATCATTTGGAGGATGCTCGACAGCGCCGATGCCTCGCTGCGGAGGTGGTTGATGTGGTTCTCAATCTGGCTGAGGAGGAACGTCATTTCAGACCCTCGTTCCTGTATCTCGGCCACAACGTCGTCGACTTGCCGTGCGTCCTTTTGCAGGACGTTGAGCATGTCTCGTCGTTCTTCTTCGCTCATGGGTTCCGGAGGCGCTGTACCGTCGTCAGCAGAGTGCACGGGCGCATCGCCCGTAGCCTGCGTGGCAGCAGCCGACCCGCCCTCGGTATGTCGTAAGGCAGTGATGCATAGGTCATAGTGTTGAACGAGCGACTGGAAGGCTTGTGCGGCCTCTTTGGCGTGTCCTTCGAGATTATGGTACAGGCTTGGTATAGGGCTTGGGGTCGACGCGGTAGCAGGCGTCATGGGCACATTGTCGATGGACGAGTAGAGATTATCGAGTGAAGTATCAAAGGCGTCGCAGCTCTCATCGAGCGTGGCATGCGCCTCGTTGTACCGGTCTATGCAGGCGCGCAGTGTGCTTTCGAGGTTGGAGACGGTGGCGCTATCAATGAAATCGTAGAGGTGCTTCTGAGGGGTCCCATAGGGCTGCAGAACAGCTTCGATGGGCGTCTCGCGCAGAACAGCAAGCGTAGAGTTGAGGCCGGCAAAGGACGTATCCACATGGTGCAGTATCTGCTTGAACTCAGTCTGCACTTCAGCCTCGACCACGTCGATGCCACGGCGCACAGCCTCGAGGGCATCCAGCTGCTGCTCTACTATGTTGCGAATCGACGTGTTCTTGGCTGCGAGGACTGCATTCTCCTCGAGCAGCTCGCGCGCGGTGCTGACAATGTCCGTCGCGCGCCACAGGACTGTCTGGGTGTTTAGTGAGCGTTTGGCCGCAACAAAGTGGGTTACAAGGTGCTCGAGGGTGAGCGAGTGGGCGTGGTCTTGGTCGGCCGACGTCCGCGACGCGGCGCTGCTCGTGGGAGAGGCGGGCGACTGGGGAGAAGCCATGACGGAGGATTAATCGAGTAGGTAGGCGGGTAGGTGTGTACAAGGCAGGCACACAAGGCGACGATGTTATCATGCAAAAGCACAAGGCATTTGTAGCAGTGCTCAGGCTACAGCAGATGTGAGGCTATGGCTATCATGTTTGGTGCAGAGCATGCTGCTCAGGCTGGAAGGCATCTGAGCGCGCGGGCGACGGATGACGATGATGATGGTCGTGGTAAGCTCGGGCTACATGGCATGGGCAGCCAGGGTCCAACTGTGGAGTGATGCTTACATACCTTAGCCGCCTGCGTTAAAGCCGACGCGACAGCAACAATGGGCGGACCCGGCAGCAGGATGGTAAACTATTATTACAAAGCGAGAATGCAGTCTGCTCGACAGCCGGGAAGTTTCATCTGCAAAGCCTCCAGCATCCCCCCAGCCCGTGTTGGGCACCGTCGCTGCTCCTGGGTGGCCAAGTGCCATTGCGTGCTTTGAAGATGCTATCCACAACTGACATTGCGCCATCCGCCATGGTCGGTTCGCCGCCGCTCTCCCGAGGCCTTCAACCAAACCCCACGCCCGATGCTGCACTTGTCTGCACCAAGCCAAGAGAAAAAGCTTTCGCAAGCCAGAGCCCGCCCCGAGACCATTCTCCTTTTTCTCGCCGTAGCACATTCGGTGCCTTTTGCGCCTGCGACGCCGCTTTCTGCAAGCATTCACCCGAATCTCCGTCACTCCTTCCCCGTCGCACCTCCGTAGCTCGCACGCGATATCACCCCAGAATCTCGACAGCCCGCCCGCAGCCCCAACACGGCGTATGACGAATGTCTCTTAGAGGGCCAGCGCCCCTGTCCCAGCACTAGAGAACCACAGTTGCGAATCCGCAACCGACACCGTCTACCACTGTTTAAAGCCTACGGCCCTAGAGCGCGCGACCATGACGCCCAATACCACGCATACCATTGAGACGGTTGCAACTGAGCACACCCCCCTGCAAGCCTTGACTGCAAGCCCCAAACAAAGACGTCTCTCATGGCGAAATTCAGCGCATTTGCCTGACGACTTCACCACCACGGCCCCCGCCCATCCTCACACCACTTTGATGCATGGCCACGACCACGAAGGCCTCTCAGAGCGGACTAGACACTTGCACAGCAACGCAGAAGACTCCGAAGAAGCCCAAGCAAACAAGTCCAAAAAGATCGAGCGGATGATTACGCCATACCTCGCCCAACATATTCCACAGCAGTACAACCCGCTGGGTACCAATAACGACCGGCAAGACGAGCGTCCGCGCACGGCAAACACAAAGTTCTGCTATCGTCACAGACCAGACCTGCTCTGTCGACGGCAGGCAGACGAGCCGTCCATGGAGCAATTGCAAGCCGTGAGTACCGTGTTATCATTGCAAGAACGGCCGCTGACTGTGCCAGGAACTCGGCAGAGAGTCACAAGCAGACCAGCAGAGCATAGCCACTGTATGGTCGCTCTTCTCTGCTGCCCCGTCTCGACACCGCAACCTCATGCTTCAAGGCATTCTCGCCCAATGCTGCTTTCCACAGCTCTCGTTCATTTCTTCGTCGGTCCGCAATCTCATCAAAATCGACTTTCTTGGCGCACTCCCCACAGAGCTGGGCTTCAAAATCCTGTGCTACCTTGACACGACTTCCTTATGCAAAGCTTCTCAAGTCAATCGGAGATGGAGACAATTGGCCGATGACGATGTTGTCTGGCATAGGATGTGTGAACAGCACATTGATAGGAAATGCACAAAGTGCGGTTGGGGTCTTCCGCTGTTGGACCAGCGTCGCTTGCGGCAGGAAAAGAGACGGATACAACTTCGAGCTTCAGGTCGAGGCCTCAACGAGTGGTCTCCCAATATTACGCCTCGACCTGATTCCGCCGACCCACACATGTCGCTGTCTCCTCGTCTTTCAGATGGCTCCAGCTCGCCCATAGCTACCAAGCGACCCATGCCAGATGACTCATCCTCACCAGAAGTCGCGGGCAAGCGACAATGTTTGATCAATGGATCAGAACCAGATCAGCTTACATCTTACTTTGATCATCCTAAGAAGCGTCCGTGGAAGGATGTCTACAAGGACCGTTACAAGGTCGGCAGCAACTGGAAGTATGGTCGTTACTCAACACGCATACTGAAAGGTCACACCAATGGCGTCATGTGCCTCCAGTTCGACGATGAGGTCCTCATTACTGGCTCCTACGATGCAACGGTCAAAGTGTGGGACATCAAGACTGGCCAAGTGATACGAACACTCACCGGCCACTCTCAGGGCATCCGATGTCTGCAGTTTGAAGACAGCAAACTCATCACAGGAAGCTTGGACAATACCATCAAGATCTGGAATTGGCGAACAGGTGCACTGGTCAAAACCCTGAACGCTCATAGCCACGGTGTCATTGGCCTCCACATGGCTGGCAAGCTCCTGGCATCTGGCTCTTCTGACAACACCATCGTAGTGCATGACTTCACGCAAATGAAGCGCACAACCCTTGTCGGACACACCGACTGGGTGAATTCGGTCAAGCTTGACATCCCCTCACGAACTCTCTTCTCGGCATCAGACGACATGACCGTGAAGCTATGGGATCTAGACACACATCGCTGCATCAGGACGTATGAAGGCCATGTTGGCCAAGTCCAACAAGTGCTCCCACTACCCCAAGCCTTTGAAATCGACGAAGACGACTTTGTCGCAAACTCCCACAATGACAATTCGGACACTGCCTCCCTTGCTTCCGACACGCCACAATCTCTTGCGCAGCCACTGCCTTGCTCCTCTACGTCAAACACACCCAACGACGACGAATCTTTCTTCCCCGACGACCCAACCCGCCCCTCTCCTCCCTCATACATGCTTACCGGCTCCCTCGACGGCACCATTCGCCTCTGGCACGTGCCTTCAGGCCGCTGCGTGCACCGCTTCTTCGGCCACGTCGAAGGCATCTGGTCGCTTGCTGCCGACTCGCTGCGCTTGGTTAGCGGCGCAGAGGACAAGACAATCAAGATTTGGGATCCGCGCACCGGCAAACATGAGCGTACGCTTACCGGTCATACGGGACCCATTACCTGTGTTGGCTTGAGTGATGAGCGTGTGGTTAGTGGAAGTGAAGATGGCACGGTTAGGGTGCATTGTTTTGTTGAAGAGGGGGCGTAAGCGTGGGTGTGTTGTACTGAGTCTTCTTTTCTCCTTGGTTCTTTCTTTTCTTTTTTCCTTCTCTTTTTTTTGACGTAGCGACGACATGTTTTCTAGTCTTCTTCGTTTCTTTTTCTCTCTTTCTTTTCTGCCTTGCGATTTGGCGCTCCGAATAGATACCCAAGTAGCGAGAATTCATTCACATGCAATCAACAATATGATGTGAGTATTAAAATAATTTGATTTGGTGGTCTAGCATTATACAGTACAATGATGAACTACGTTTAATACAGAAGCTAGAATGGGAATGTTGTTATCGTCACATCTCTCTCCGTCTTCTCCTCTGCTTCTCTTGTAGACAATACCCTTCTCTCTCTGTTCTCTATTTTCTTTTTGAATGACACTGTGTGTCAATCTTTCTTCGCGCATACTTTCTATTATACCACCTCCCTCATTTATGGTATATTCTTATATATCCCTTTTGCGAAGAAAGCCTCTTCATCAGAGAGAATCCAGGTATGTCGATGCCCTTCTTCCGTGTATGTATGCGCATTTGATATGTGGTTTCTCTTCGTTCTCATCAGAATAAGTGTCTGCTGTGGTCTTTTTCGCCGTCACAGTGTCATCGGAAACGAGGGAGCGAACCGTAGACACACTACTCAGACCAGTGTCTTGGATCCTGTTTGAAACGGAACATGGTAGTGCGGTATATCTCTCAGGCTGCAATGTTTTGTGATAGGTGCCTAGCTTCGGATTGGCTCGTCTTCTGGGAGCTGTTTCAATGTCGTTCTAGCAATGGTAAAATGTGCGTGAAACCTTGGTGCTCTGTTGGGTGAATTCATAGCGTAATAGAGGCCGAGGTTGGGACTCGTAAGGTCTGATTTGCTTTGACTGCCAGGTCGGCTCCGGACGCTGAAAGCTCATCGACTGTTTTGAATCCAGCATGGCGGACCGCTAGGCGTGGTGTATGCTCCTTCATTCAACAACTGCTTCTCTTTGTCCATCCAGTCGACAATCTTTTCGGCGGATTTGAAGTCAAGGTCACCGAGTTTGGACTCGATCCCTGTCATCCCGTTGGCACTGTAGGAGATCTTGATGAAGAGCGAACAATCTCGTAGTGTCATTGCTAACCGGAGGTTATGATCGAATAGTTCAGACCCATGCTGTGGTCGACAGAGGATACCTCGTGGGTCAAGTGTGCTTTGTAGTTGTAGGAGATGTCGCAGTAGCTCAACGCCATCCCCAACCGTAAGGTATGCCACGATACCTTCGACCATGGCTGACACTACAGTCTGGGATGGTGGTTGACTGCCAAAATGGCGTTTGACCGTTGCATTTGCCCAGGGATGGAGAGTCTTCGAGTCCCCGTGAAGCACTTGAAGTGGACAAATGTAGCTGTCTCTGTTCTTGGGTACCGAGACCTGCATTGCACAAGTCCGGCAACGGAGAGCTCCAAAGGGCGCATTGGGCGATTGTGCAAGCCATTTGGGCTTGATTTCGAGCGTTATCGATTGTCCGGGTGTTGGCGACATGTTGGGAAGAAGAATACCCCAACAGACCCTTGGCGCAGTGTTGGCGAATATGCCTTTCTCAACTCTCGTATAGAGGTGGTTCATGACTTCTGGTAATAGCAGTACAGCTTCATGGTCCATAAGATGCTTGGTGAGATCTCGGCTAAGTTGCATTGTAATAGGGGTGTCCGAACCACTTCGTGAACCTGTGGCCTTACCGAGGGTCTTGTATTTGCCTGGCAAAAATAGCGGTCGGATCGCATGTTCATATCCATGAATAATTTCCATGGAGGATAGATGTTTCTGGCCGCCCCTGGGCACCCGGAGGACGTGGCGCATGAGATATTGGTGGTCCATTTTTGTGGCTTTGAATGACATCCTCCCTTGGCGCATAACATCGATGAAGGAGAAAGTTGTCGCAGAGCTATTTGGAGTCCAGGCCTGGATTTTGAAGATGATGTTGGCAGCGCCTTTGTTGAGATATTCGAACGTGACGTGAGAGGCAGTAGGCGTACCGGTGGTCCTCCGCACACAGCATCGAGTCGACGCATCTCCTAGCTCTTCAGAGAGGTGGCGTATCTCATCTCCTGTAAGCTGTATCGCCGTCATGCTGTGTTGAGAGGTAGGTGAAAGAGACGGTCGTATGCGCCGGCACGAGCATTCTTAGCAGTTGCGCAGCACACGACCTAGCAGACTAGCGCAAGTGCATAGAAGGAAAGAAGAAACTTCCCAACGGCGGTCTAAATATGTACAGCTCTTTCCTGGAGGATCTGACAGCGTTGTAAGCAGCCCCAGCCTTGGGTACGTGCTGGTGTTGATTCGCAGCTCCAAGTCTATCTTTGTCGCGTGGTTGTTGGATGTCCAATCGTCGGGTCACCTTTCCACTCAGCTGGGCGCAGTCCAAATGACACAACAAGGCGTCGGGCAGCTTTCTCCACTTGGAACGTTACTGTCGGCGTGCGGGCTGGGTGGAAAAAGAAATGGTTTGTCCATGTTGACGGCTGCCCGGGTCAGTTCAGGGTCAGATTTGTGGCGCCCAAAAGCCATCTTCTACCCGTGGTTGGGGGTGGACCTTCGCGTGCCTCACGTAATCTCCCCGCCAATCAGAAGCAAAATACAAGCATTCGCGTCCTAGACGCGATGAATTTGGCTTCTCTTGTGACGTCTACCGTCAGCCAAGCTTTGGACACTTAAGTCTCCCGGTGAGCAAAGTGTGTTTCGGCCACATCACGCGGACCGTCAGCACAATGCCAGCGCCCTCGCCCCTGCCAACGTTCTTGTACAAGATTCTTCCAAGCGCCCCGCCTTCACCGCTTCCTGCTCGTCTCCCACTCTCAGACCTCGACCGCAATGACGGCTTCATCCATCTCTCCACCTCCGAGCAGGTCCCCGGTACTGCCGACAAATTTTTCAATGACGCCTCAGAGCTATGGCTGCTGAAGATCAAGTATGAAGCGCTAGCCGCAGGGACCGACGGCGATGGTCAAGTTCATGCAGACAAAAACGCCCAGCTCAAGTGGGAAGAAGTAGGGCGAGGATGTTTTGCACATCTTTATGGAGCAGACCTTGGATCTGGAAACATAGAAAGTGCGTTCAAGGTTGAGAAGAAGGGTACCTGGGCTGACACCTTGAGCTTGGAATGGTGAGGCGGAACTGCGGCATAGCAGAACCGACTCCAACACATCGCTGTCGCATGATAGAAGAAGAAATAGTTTCCCATGTTCTCCTATGACGAATTTTATAGTGGGACCTTGCAATACATAGGAGGTTATAACTGCGAATGTGTGTTGTCACTACGACCATAATCTTTTGCAACCCTGTATCTCTTTGGAGCATTGATCTTTACAATGGTACCTGAGACAACTCAGTCGAACCCTTGCTCAGACCTACAACATTGAAGTCAGGTTCCCTTGCTCTACCTATAGGTATTGTTGAGTGTTTCTGGGAACTGTCTCGATGTGTTTCTCGTGGATGACGTAGTTTGTACAGCACCTAACTCCATACGGTACTGAAGGCAGTGTTCAATTGTGACAAAACAACGAATGGCCTTGCTATATGCTACCTTACATGGACTGTGTTACAAGCAGGGTATCTCGTCATCTGTTTAGCACAAGCAACGAGAACCAGACGCCGAATGCCGGTTGATTTCATGGCGGTTGACTGGGACAAGCCTATGGAATAGGGTTGATCTCGCTAGACGCTTTGGAGATAGCGTCCAGCTATGTATGCAAAAATCTTCTCCCCGCAACGAGCTCTAGACGTTGCACGTGCAGAGAGGCCCACACAACAGCAAAAAGGATGTTGGAGCTCATATGAGCTCCGGCTTTGACTCAGCCGAGGTTTGAACTCGGGACCTTCAGTGTGCCTAACAGGATGTTAGACTGACGTGATAACCAACTACACCACCGAGCCCTGTTTGTTGAATGAACGGAAAGATTCATAAAATATATAAAAGAAAATGATGAGTTTACCTGTGCTTCGAGCGGGGAAGCAATCCTCGCATATATTTCCACGATACAATATTATCAATTGTGCGTGATTGGGACACTGCAAGATATTCCTACCACCCAAATGTGTTGTGCCATGTCAAGACCACAGCACGGACAAGGGGCTGATGCCATCCATTGCCGGTAACCGACGGTTCTAGGCTCTGGCACCATCGCGCTCAGCTCGGCCCGAAACACGAGCAACACCCGATGCCAATGTCTCCGCATTTTTCCCCAGTCCCCGACAGCTTCAAACACCGACACCAGCTGCCGACTCGAAATGAGGCATGGAAACAAATGCCCCACAACAGCCTGTCGGCGCGCAGGCGGCCGCCAACCCGGATGAAGACGAAGCTTCAAAGACCAAGAGAACGCAAATCGCGTGCTTAAACTGCAGGAAGAGGAAGAGCCGGTGTTTGTTGTAAGTAGTTGATCAAGTCACTATGCTGGTTTGCAGCCTGCTTCATGAACGAGACATGCGCATGCGCAGAGTTCAGCTAAGATGCCTGCTCTCACTGAGTTTCAGAATGCGACTGTCGACTGATGACTAGAGAAGTTCAGCGCATTGGTTTGGAATCTGACATGATGCTATAGGGACTCAAACAACTCTATACCGTGCCTTCGATGCAAGCGCGACAACCTTGAATGCGTACTGGGCGGTAGCAATCGCGGCGGAAGACGGGAACGAAAGAAGAAACGCATCGACGAATCGCAGCCACAGCTACAATCGGAGTCACAGCCAGAAGCGCGAACACAACAGCCGTTGCCGGCGCTTCCAGCAAATGCGCCAGAAGGAAGCTTCCATACGTTGGGCAACCTTGGAACAACATGGTCGCAAGACACTGGTGCACAACAGTATGGAGACGAACTTCAAGCACAGCAATCAGATTCGTCAAACACAGATGAACTCCCTTTCTCGAATCTTCAAAATCCATCGGATGCTCTGGGAATACTAGCCAGAGTCGCTGGGGAGTCAAGCTCGAACGATGAGAACAATGAGAACGCAAACGGCGTATCGCATGTCAGAGGTTCATCCCTAAGTATGCCAGCGCCGTCCCTCTCCTTTTCGTATCCGTTGTTGGATCGAGGGATCCTTACCGTCCATTCTCTCTGCCAGCTACTTGTCCGATACCAACAGCAATACCACCCATTCTACCCTCTCGCCCCTGCTCACGCTTTCGAGACATCTCGCCTCTCCGACATGGTGAACAAAGAACAGCATCTCCTTACTGCTATCCTCTTGATCGCCTCGAAGGATCTCGTCGACGAGCCGCACATATACGAAGCATGCTCTGAACACATGAAAAGTTTAGTCTCTGCACTCGCTGCGGGAGGCGAAGCCGGCATCGAAGCAGTGGAAGCTCTGCTTATCCTGGCGGAATGGGCACCATATACCCAGCGCGGTTCAGGAAAAGTTGGCAAAGGAGAAGAAGACAAAGAGAGCTGGATGCATGTTGGTCTCGCTTTGAGGATCGCGTACTTTCTCGCGCTGGATAGGTATTCGTTCCGCTTCGTGGACCAACACAAGGATGAAGATCACCACCGGAAGCGTCTCATCTGGACGGCGGCATATGTTTCTGACCGCCACATCAGCATTAGGATCGGAAAAGCGTTCTGGTCTCGCGGTCCTGGACCGTTGACGACCTTACGAAGAGAAGACTACCCTTCATTGATTCCAAAAAATCCTAATGAAGAAGATCACGCCTCCATCTTTCAGGCCAATCTAGAACTGACACAGCTCTTCAGCAACGTACACGATACACTATACTCGAATCCTAGTTCGAGTTTCCGCTCACAAATGAGCGGTAGCTACATCAAATTTATCGACGACTTTCGATCAGCAATGTACGGCTGGAAGAGCGTATGGGGCACCCTGACCTGCTCACCACCTCTCAAAGCGTGTTTACTCATGTCGTATGACTATCTGCGTTTGTATACCAATGCGTTCGCTTTCCAAGCTACTGTTCTTCGAGCTCTACCTTCAACGTCCGCATCCGCCGACTCTGTAGCAGCCACTCCAACCAATAACGGCATGGGACGCATGCAGGCACCCCAGCGCGTTTTTGTCAACAACGTCGGAGCCGTGGGTGATGCACGTTTTATTTATGAAGGCCTCGATTCTGCCAAGGCAATCCTCACCACAGTCAACAACTTCGTAGATCCTGAGCGCTCATTGCGTTTCATGCCACTTCGATATTATCTCTACCTAGTTTATGCAGGTGTCTTCCTCTACCGCGCCCGCTGCACGGGTGTCATCAGTGCAGACGAGGATCGTGCCATCCGCGCAATGATCAACGAAACGGTAGCACGCCTTCAACGCAGCGCTGTGGGGTCTGGCAGCGGCGTCCAGCACCCCGGGTCTCGTTACTCTCAGCTTCTTAAATTACTCTGGGCAAAGGTACCAAGGAAAGATAAGACGAGTCGGTCATCATTCCACCATCCCGGCACGCATATTGCCAATACGCCGGTGGATCAAAACGGTTTCCCACAACACTCAGTCCTTGTCAACCAGACCAGTCCACAGGCCAGTAGTAATGGAACGGGTGAAAGTCCAGCAATCACGGAGCAAATGGGCGATTTTGGATGGACAGATTTGGGTGCTGTAAATGAATTTGCTGTACACGGCGGTGGAAATAATGCAGCGCCCGATGATGCGGCACTTTGGAATGGATTTCTCCCTCTCGATATGGGATGGAATGCCCAAGGATTCGGGCTCGATGGGCTGGTCGACTCTAATGATATGGGTATGCTGTTTTGATGATAAAGGCATAAGCCACGAGACTGAGATGTTTTGGAGGACGACAAAGTACTTTGGATTCCTTGTACTGATTGTCATGTTTGCTTGAAAGTTTTGCATGCGTAATTTAGGTGGGGCAGAGTAATGTCTAGCATGACTAAAGGACGAATATACCGTGCTTATGAAGAACTCAAATGATGGCATCTCATAGGCTGAGAGTCCTTTACTAAGAAAGACATGTATGGCCATGGCTAATCTCAGTGAAACTGAGATCACAAATTCGTGAGGTGGCAAGACCAATACTGCATTTCCACCTTTCCGTAGCGCCACATGTGATGCAATCCGTATGGTTACAGTGAAATATACATTGATTCGCCGCATCTTGCTGCAATAACCATCTAGAAACCGGGAGGATTGAGTCGCTGGCTGACCCTTGTCCACTTCGGTACCTCTGTATATCGTTAGAACACATTCATAGATAGTTTCCCAGGCATTGATTTCGTCCCAGCATATTTGCTATGCTAATCCATAGTAGGCGCCACTTACTATGTATTCCTTTTCGGTACCTCTTTACTTTTCGGTCGAAGACAGTGTATTTGTCTTTTGGCAGCATCTCCTCTTCGGTTGGCATCTCCGTCTTCCAGCGCTCCACCTTCTTCATGCTCTGGCCCATTCGTCGTAGTGCGGTATCGAGGGTGGAGACGACGGAGTCAACATGTCGCAGGCGCTCACGGTGACGGTATTTTTGGTGCCTGGACAGCCGCCATGGAACTTTCCTATGCCCGCGTCAGTATATAGTTTCTGAATACAATCTCTGAGAATTGGTGAAAGCGATAGCGAAGAAGGCCCACGGCGACGGAAGCAGGCAATTGCGCAGGCAAATTGACCACAGGGAGACGCACCATAACAGGCCACCCGATAGTGGATTTGTGAGGCGGAAAGGACCGAACATGTTGAGGTGTGGGAGTTGCGAGGTCGGGCATGCGCAACTGAAGTTGCGATATTCTGCGCAGACACTCCCGCGGACTTCTTGGCGAACATCCTGGTTAGCGTGGGGAAGCTGAGCACCACTCTGTACTTCCTACAGCTTCAGCTCTACCACCGACTTGACGAATTCACGAATTACGAACACTCAGAAAGCCTCTCGCTTATACACGACGTGTGAAAGGCCGCTGGATCTCAAAGCACGGCTATCCTCTAAGCCAGCGCCAACCCTCGAAACAGCGCATTCGCACACACATCTGTTACACATCACCATGTCGTATACATTCTCCATACTCTCGCCACTGGATGTTCCTCTTTTTACCCATGACTTCGGCACGTCTCGCAGTGGCGGGACCGGTGTTGCAAACTACACACCAGCCGAGCGCGCCCTTGTCCCGTTTATCCTACACTCTGCGCTCGATATAGTCGAAGAAGTTCAATGGGGTCCCTCCACGTCCAGTGGCTCCGCGCCAATGTATCTCAAGCACATCGACAAGTACCAGAACTGTTATGTATCTTGTTGGATAACAGGCGGAAACACACGCTTTCTGCTGCTCACGAGGCCACGCGATGAAAGTCTAGGACTCACAAGTGGAGGCGCCGGAGGTGCTAGAGGAAGCCTGGCAGGTGGGCGAGCGGCCCTCGGTGGCGGTGCTGGGCTATACAATCCAAATAGCCCTGCTACAGAGGAAGCAGTCAAGAACTTCATGGTCGATGTATATGAGGCATGGGTCAAGACTATAATGAACCCGTTCTTCGCGGTTGGAAATGGAGAGGTTATCAAGAGTCCAGTGTTCAGGCAAAGAGTTGCGACAGCAGCGAAGAAATACCTGTGAATAAGGAAACCCTAAACGATGAAGATCGTTTACAGGTTCAAATCTAGCTTCGAAAACGCCATTGGCGTCTCCAATGCGTCTATGATGCATGCGGATTTGCCTAAGAGAAATTTTTCAAGTTTCTATACGGAATCATACTGGATTCAAACGTACAGTCAGCCCGCAGCTGCGAAACAGAGTCGCAAGGAGCACATTTGCGGAGCACATGCTGGGTATGCTTGTAGGAGCTGCAAAAGGGAAAAGAATCATTCTACAATGTCTGCAAGACCTAACTTACATGGCGTAAGGGTAGGCCAAGACAAGTGCTTCTCCCAGGCTCAGAGAATCGGTACGCTGTAATGTTGAAAGAAACATGTACCGCATATACAAATGTGACAGCTGTCTGCTGTGGACAGTGTACCTGATTCGTTATCATACCCTAATTCATATTACGTGCATATTCCCTCAGATCTTTGTATGTCTGTATTTGTCACTTTTTGTACCGATAAAAAACTCGTGTCATGTACATATTCCCAAATTATGGCCATTGGTTACATTTTGTGTCTGTTCCACACTATCACGTACAAATACCCAGGCTATGAAATTGACCATGAAAACTAAGAGAAAAATATGGGACTGGTCATAGGGGGTTTGAAGATGGGTCATGAGGCCTGTCTGCAAATGACAATATCGATCTTAACTTCAATCAATTCAATACGTCAATATGACACAACTCCAAGTACCTAGAACACAACCAAGGACTGGCCTGCACAAAAATTGGTTAGATGTCCGTTGTTCTTACAGTAACGATTCGAAGAGTTCGCACGGAAAAGGATAGGATACCAAAGTCAAGCTTGGTGGGTAAGTTGACAGAGGTTAGAGACAATCCGTATCAAACACAGAAGCGAAGAGGCCCTTTGGGGTCGCTTCAGTCAGGCGGCAAAGAAGCACAATGGTAAAAACTTAGGCACGAGGTGTTGATGAAACCATCCAAAGACTGTGCTGCTATCAGAAGCGGCAGTAGATCTGAGCAGATACCGTCATCGAACTTGGAGGACCCAGGAAAACCCACCGCAGTGGCTATGGAAACTTCGGGAAATCCCTCAACTGACCACAAGGCGGGTTCTGTGTATATTTGTCTTTGTCTAGATGATGGAGAACCGGTTTTGTGACAGAGGGCGTCACCAACATTGGCTACAGAGAATGTCAAGCAGTCACGCTCCATTTTCCAGCGATGTCAGAGTCAATTGGCGATAGCTCAAGGTCTATCAGGTATACGACTAGTATTATAGATCTTCCCTTTAAAAACACGAACGCCTCTAGTATTCAGCAGAGGTTCGAGAGTTGAATATAGACAGACGACAGATCCTCAGCCTTTACCAGCTCAGTTCACAGACGAAAACCAGGTCGACTATGACAACATCAACGGTGATTCCACTTCCCACTCTTCTCTTATTGCTTCATTCTCTGCTTTCGTCTTTGCTGCTAAGCATTCTTCCCACGTTTATCTCGGCCATCCATACGGCCCTATGTTACAGGCACGAGCTCTTCACAGATCAGGCTGAACAGAATACGAGACCTGTATTAGCACCATTTTTTAGCCCCCAAGAAATATTCTTTCCCTCCCAACTGCCTCTTTGGGCCCCCAAACCCCCCTTTGTCTCCCAAGCTTATTCGCTTTGCTTGAATGTGGAGACACGCTTATCTCACCAGCTCCTTTAGTCCAAGCTCTCAAAGAAGAAACTCGGAGGTCAAATATCCAAGCGCTAATGTGGATATTAAAGCATTGCAGCCGCTGTAGCCAACTTTTTTTTTGCTTTTTCAAATACATTCTGCCCCAATCGTGGTCTGCCATTCTCAAACCGAACAAAGGCTCCTTCTGTCCCCACAGCGCCATTACCGTTCCAGCGAAGCGGAATCATGCATGCGACAAGCCAACCATGGGGCAGTGGGTTGATGCTAGAGAAGCCTGCACGCTGCATGCCCTACGCGATGTTGTATGGGGAGACAGGGGGTGTGCCCGGGAAAGCCGTTTTCTCGTAACGGCGCGCTACTGTACACTAGGCAAATGGTTCGGCATTGGAGTCGCAAACAGCAACGCGTCATTTGCCAAGCGAGAAAAAAAGTGTGGGAACCCGTATCGGCCTACATCGGAGCGAATGAGGACTTGGGGATTTGCTGGCCGAACGCTGGTTCTTCGGCGCTACTTAAATGGCCCTTTTTTTCTGCTTCTAAGCCCTGTTTGTGACAGCGGCTGTTTAACGTGCCGGATCGGCAGTGTCGCACAGGGTTTGAACGTGGTACGACATCTGAATCACGATGACGGCGAAGCGAGGTCGCTACGCACGATGACATGTTTGCGATGCTACTAGTATCACGAGAGAGTCAGTCATGCGACGCGTTTCATGCACAGCTAGGCAAGAAGAACGCGACGGAATGAGAGAAAGAAGGAGAGCGAACAGGGAACAGGGAACTAAGAGAGAGCCGTATGAAGAAAGACGTGCGGAGAATAAGACATGTGTCAGCAATGTCAAATCAAGACCAAGTGAAAGCTTACGCAGACTGCTCATCTCACCCCGCTCGTTTAGACAATTTGAAGTCTCTCCCTCACCAATCAACTACACCAGCGAAGATATACAGGCAAATGACCATTGTTCGCTCATCTCTACAAACTTGCACAAGCACATTCTGATAGTATGATCAGCTGTCATCCCACAACATTAGCCCGATTGTCAATCTCTGTCAAAAAATCAAGGAAAAAGAAAATCAAAAACTAATCTCCCGTTCTCGACATTGACATGATCCCCCCTGTTTACAATGTGTATCTCTTCAACTTTACTAATTGGCTTTGAGCAAAGTCACTCCACTTCCGACACATTCATGGTCATCCCTTCCATCCATTCTCGCGTGACCTGCCATTTCATCTCCCGTCTCCCAACTACGCAAGACCGAAGAATCATGATGTCAACCCCCCAAAAGTGTTTCCCTCTCTCTCCATTTCTTTCAAATATCAATACTAAGACCATCCATGTTCCCCTCTAACAGGACTAACCACCGGTACCATCCAGGGGTACATGCATATACTATATGCAGGGATACAAGTAACTAACCACCCACAGCGCCCCTAAAAAAAAAGAAGAACAGCCCAGATACGGGAAAGGGTAACATGGGAACATTCGCATCCGCTGCATCCGCCGTTCGCTGCAAATTCCTGGTCTACACATGGCTATCTCCACTACTCCCTTACACATGCATCGCATCGCGTATAGTACACATGTAAGCAACCAGATCGGCAAAAATAAAACTCGCGCCCAAAAAAAAAAACAGATTAGACAGACAGACAGATAGAGCGCCAAAAAAGGGGGCAAAATGTGGGACGGAAAGAGAGCAGTTCCGAATTCCAACGGCCTGGGACCCACAACTATGTAGAAGAACAAGGTCCTTCCCTACACACACACACGCGCACATAGTATGTGGTTCCTTGACCCTCTTGCCTTTTCACACAACAAACTACCTCACGAGGAGCGGCGCGAGAACGGCTGGGGGCGACGTGAGAAAGAGAAAAGCGAACAAGGGTGTGCCCCTTTGTTTTGAAGCAAGTTCAGACACATATGGTCTCTTGTGATTTTCTTCTCCTTCACGCTTCTTGTCTAGTGTCTAGGAAAGTATGGGGGAAGGGATCAAGGTGTGAGTGCGCCTGTTAGTACGGTTCAACACATGGTACAATCTGTCTGTATTAAAAAAAACTTTTTTTGTGCAAATGTGTCTTGTCTGCTCGGAATTATCTGGCAGACGAGTGTGAAAGAGCCTTCCCCCCTTCGCCTCATTTTTTGTTTAATCTTAACTTCTTGTGTTACCTTTCAACACCACCTTCCCCCCCTTCATTTTTGGGTACCGAAGAATCAGGCCACTTTGTGAGATATGACCCGTGACGCATGATCAGCGGTGCCTAGGAATGCATGCCTATTTTTTTGCCGTCGGCAGATTGATGCAAACGATCGGCCTTCTCCAACTTCAACAGGTTGATTCATTGGTCAATTCTCGCGTAAGAGAAAGATGATGGAAAGGATCATCATCAGTCAGACATATCTGTTCTTTATAAGGTTTTTAAACAGGTACCATTGATCAGTTCATATAATCTAACTAACTATACTTTCAAAAGACATTTGCAGTGTAAAACATATCCGAACACAAAGAACCATGATTAGCAAAACTCCTTTCTGGTGACATGTGCATGATCTGAGTCATGCTTTTCCAATGCTTCCCTTCTCCCCCACACCTATTTTTTTCTTTACCATGAGCGCCGATAGGACGAAGTATGCACAAAGAACACACACCGTTCCCAACTAACAGTGGATAAGGAGAGACATGAAGAGACAGGCTGGGATGTCGCAAGAGGTCATAACTTGCAGACGGGTATCAAAAGCACTGCTCGACTGCAACAAATGCTTGGGGGCAGACAGGATGCTCGAAAAGGAAACAGACGTTGGCTAGCAGATGACAGCGGTCTGAAACCTAAAGCAGCCCACGTGAAACCCGGTTGGGAACAACGGCCGGGCTAATGGCGAAGGATCCAGTGCCGAGTTGAAAAGGGTGGTCAGCCCCGGTCGTTCGTAGGGGCTCCCTGTAAGTACCGAGAAAGTGGGTCAGGATAGCGGCTGCTTGCAACCAGGGCCTCAATTTCGGTGATGCGGCCGGATGCTTCTTAAGGAGAGCCTTCGCGCCTCAATTTCTTGACCCGCTCGATTCTTTCGTTCCAACGTCTCTTTCCGACGCGTGTCTCAAAGTGCGGAGCAACCTGAGTCACATCTTGACCTTGGCCCATCATGCTACTTCGCATCTTGTTGCGATAAGCATCCACTATCACACAGGTTAGTCGGCTGTCTTGAATACACCAGCATGACCAGTCACTTACAAGACTTTTGCAGAAACAATGTCCTTCCAGCAAAGACACGGCTCTGGCTCCAGCTCATGCGGTATCCGAGATCATTGAGAGTAATCTCCTTGGATCGCTTCGAACGAGTAAGCCGCGGCTTAGGAACACGGGCCTCGCCATCGAGCGTTGGGACCGGTACAATGGTAGATCCAGCGAGGGGAAAGCTAGGGTCGTCTTCGACATCAGGCTCATCGGCGAACACCTTGCTGCCACGAGGGCTTGCAGGCGGAGACGTCATTTGCATGGCAAAGTAGCTGCGCGGAAAGACCGAGTTTGACTTTCGGTACGAGTCTGGCATTTCTTCCATCTTGACGGTGTCAAGAGTGACTCGTACGCGTACTCTAGTTCCTCGTTGCGCATCATCCACCAAGATGAATTTGCGGCGCTTCGAGTCCGGTAAGTCGCCGAAAATGGCCAGTTTGCGTTCTTCATCACCTTGCTCCTGCTGCTTTGAGACGGCCACACCTGCGGCGTGAGGTGGAGGTGGGGGATGGCTTAATCCGTCGTGAATTGGTGGCATACCGCTTGTTCCCGCAGCTGAATCGCTCGAGGGGAAGTTGGGGTAGAAGTTCTGAGTTGTGCGCACGTCGGAAGGTGAAGATTGTTGACCATTGGGTGCTTGGTGGTGATGAGTGTGTGATTCACCGTATTCATTGGCTGTACACAAAGAGAGTTAGCTTGCACGTCCGAACAAGAAGTGGCGCGTACTTGTCTTTCCAATCATCCTGCGTATAACAAAACAACCATATGTGTGACTATGTGTGTGCGTGTGGGTGTGTATATGCATACATGCATGTGAGGTGGTATCGAAAAAAGGGGGGTATTACATCAAAGAGTGTAATAATGTACATGCAGCGAAAGAACGACAAGAGGTATCATTTAACAGCAACAACCAACAATTACGCTTTATCACATCACATCTGGTGAAACATACCGCTAACATCATCCGGTCCTCCGTGGGGCCCTCCTGGCCCATCATGGTGATGATGCATCTGGGGACCACCCATGCCCATGTTTGGTCGGGGTGGTGCGGTTAGTCCGGCCGAGTTGGGAACCCCAGGTGCACCTGGTCCACCTGGTCCAGCCATGTGGTTACCATGTGTGCCCGCTTGGGCCTTCCTGGTAGTCATCTTGGCCATTCTTCGCACGCGACGACTCCTCAGCCGCGGGTCTTGGTTGCTGTTTCGCCAGCTGTCAACCGCTCGTTGAATGAGACCACGCTTTCCGCGCAGGCAAGGGTTGAGTTGCGCCAATGCCCAGCCGACCGTATTGCACTCCGTCTCGTAGTGGAGACGGTTTCCCTTGTACTGATCCTTGGCGCAGCAGGCGCGTGGGTACACACAGTTCTCCGTCTTGAAGTCTTGAGGAAGCTCGTCAACATTGACCGACTCAACATCGCAACGAATCGTGTACTCCATCTTGACCCTATCACGGGAGTACTCGAAGGCGATCCACTGAACGCCATTCTGGTCTTGCCGAACCACCAGGGGAGTGGTGGCAGGAATAGGACCAGGTGCAGCATTGGGGTTGACGTTGGGTGCTCCTGGAGGGCCAGCGTGCATGTTGGGGGTACCGACAGGAGGGCCTTGAGGCGCAGCTTGAGGTGGTCCCAATCCTGATGGTGGCCTCTGGAGTGGCGTCTGCGACATTCGTGGCTTGGGGCTTCCGCTCATGCCTGGAGTCTGAGGGTGGTGCTGGTGCTGGTGCTGCATCTGTTGGTTTTGCTGGTGAGACATGAGCAGAGACTGTGTAGCCATTGGCTGCTGAGGCGCACTCGAGGGATGCTGCTGGTAAGGTGACTGTTGAGGTACTGGGGCCGAAGCATATGGAGTGTAGTACATGGACTGAGGCATCTGGCTCGGCGGCTGGCCATAGATGGGCCTTCCGTGCTGGTCATGCTGAGGAGATTGAACAGAAGCAGGTGAGTTTGATTGCGGGGTGTGGTATGAGATCGGTGGGTATCCGCCCCGATTCATCGTTGCGGCCGCCATGAGCTCTGGGGTTTCTAGGAATAGGTCAGAACAGGTCAACGCGTTTATTTTGATCGAAGACACAGCGGGGGGCATCCAGGTCTAATCGTCATAAAGGCGGCACCACTTGCGCGCGCATGCACGCGTGCATTGACATTTGACAACCTTAAGCTGAAAAAGGCGGGAAGAAGCAAAAGAAAGCAAACATACCTGACGAAGAGTAGTTGCTCGGTGCACTGTTTGTGCTGTAGGGGCTGGGGTGGTGCTGCGAGTAATAAGGAACCTCCTGCTGCTGCTGTTGCTGCTGCGGCTGCTGTTGCTGCGGAGGCTGGGGTTGGGGTGGCGGTGGTGGAGGTGGCCCTTGCTGTCCTTGGATCTGCTGAATGTAGGGCGATTGGTGCTGAGGAGGGCCTTGAGGGGTTGGGTGCTGCGGCGACGGGTAGTGTGCCTGTGCCGGGCTCTGTGAAGGAACCGACTGATGGGGAGAGTCGGGGTGGTGCTGGTGTTGGTGGACCACGCCGGGCCTGGGATGGTGCACCGGAAGATGATTTGGCGGTGGCAAGCCCTGCGCAGAGTGTGGGTGATGCTGCAAGACAGACCAGGTCAGTAAGGCTGTATGCGCAAGAGGCAAAGAAAATAATAATAATAAAAACGAGATCGAGGGCCAAAAAAGCAACGATAGATGTCGTCGAAAAGCAAGCCGTGGTAGGTGATCAGTGCAGGGAGTGGCAGTAGGACGCCTAGTAGTGGTGGTGGGGGTTAAGTGGGGAGGGCTGTGGTTGGGTGGTAGGCTAGGGTGTAGGGGCGGTGATGTGCTGCAACTGCAACAGGACCTAGGCGAGGGGCAGGGTCTGGAAAAAGACAGGAGGGTAGGGTATAGTTTATAGGGCGAAGGGAAGGGGAGGGCAGGGCAGGGCAGGCTAATGAAGGGCAGGGCGAGATTTGGCGTGATGGAACCAGACAGCGCAGACAAGCGGTGGCAGCGTAGGGCTGCTACGCTCGAGACCGGGGTGCCGCTGCTGGCCGTTTGGTGACAAGAGGCGGCGGACTGGCGGCGGACTGGCTTCAGAGGAGACCAGGAAAGCGACAGTCGCGGCGACAGGGGGGGGGGCTTGGGTGGTTTGGGGGAGCAGGGCAGCTTGGCGGGAAGGGCGTACCATGTAGGCCAACAAGGCGCGGGAGCAAGCTGGGGTTAGGTGGTTGAGAGGGTGCGGTGTGCGTGTGTGCGCGTGCGGACGCGGCGTGCAGTGGCTGCTGCAGTATGCAAAAGGGCGAGGATGAAGGTGCCAACGGCGGCGACGGTTTTTGGGACGCGGCTTCAGACGCGCTGGGCGAAACACCAACGGTCGAGGGATGCACGAGAGGCGACGGGGTTTGGAGGGAAGCGAGCGAGTGGATGGGATGCGGGAGCGAGGGTGGTGCGGTAGGGGTGGACAAGGAGCAAGAGTCGACTCACCATCTTCTGCGACGCTACCGGCGCCTGGTCTTCCTTATAGTTGCGGGCCCTATCTGGGATTTTTGGCTGCGACATTGTTATGATTGCGCGGTGGGAGTCGAGGACGAAGGATCCGAGCAGCGAGGCCCGGGCGCTGCTGCGATGGACGAGGATTGCGACGAGATGCAGTAGCGTGGCCTGCGCAATTTCAGGCGCAGAGCAGCCCGCGCTAGCGACGGCGAGGGAATGGGCGTGTGAGAGCGAGCGAGCGCAGTGGGGCGCGCGGAGTGGAGACGGTCGTTAAATCAACCTGGAACAGCCTAACACGCCTCCCGACGCCGGCCCTGACCCCTGCAACACGCCGCCCGGACACACGTCCTGTTTCGACCGCCCACGCCGCGGGCGCGAGTCGGCCGTCCTCCAGGGATCGCCGGCCAGTCCAGCCTGCGCGCGCAGGGGGGGCCGCTGTTTCGACCCAGCGCCCCGAGCGTGCCACACGCCGCAGTCGTCGCAGTCGTCGCAGCCTCCGGCAGCACACGTGACCTGCAGTACTGCAGTACTGCCAAAGCTGCTGGCTGCTAGCTGCTGCCTGCCCAGCGAGTGGGCGCCGGCGCCGGCGGTCAAGCACGCTGCCCGCCCACCCACTCACAGTCCCGTGTACTCTGCTACTTCTCTTCGCTTCTCTTCTTTTCTCCTGCGCGCTGGCTGCCCACCCAGGATCGCCTTGCCCGCTCGGCTAAATCCTTCACCATGGCCGTCGCGACCCCACGGTACTTCCCTTACGCCCATGGCTGCTCTCTGTATCCTGGCCGCATACCATGTAAGCCCCGGCCGTGCTATAGCCATGCGCGATGCGACCTGCTGCTTCCGCCCTCTTCATTTCGCCCCTGCAGACGTGCCATCCTCGCCCTCAGATCACACCTCGCCCCCTCCGCGGCCCTACCGGACGCGTCACTGGCCCATTCTCCCACAGTTTTGCCGCGTGCTGTGTGTGGTGTGTGTGTGCGTGTGTGTGCCCTGTTCTCGAGTCCAATTCACCGCCGCTAGTCGACCGTTTTAGCAGTTGCACCACTCCACCGCCCCACTCACCGCCTCGCCATTGGCTGCCGCCGCCGGTGAGCGAGAGAACGAGCCTGTTCCAAAAAAGCCACCCACCACTCCCTGCTCCAACGTCGCCTGCGCCCACTGGCCGATGCACGCCCGCACCCTCCACCATCCCCCATCTACCGCGCTCGAGATCGGCCACGCGATGCTCGTCACGGCAATGCTGCTCGGGAGCAGCGTCATGGGCGGCCTGCTCCCACCGCCGCTGATCGGCCCTGCCAACCTCTGCGGAACCATGTCACCGACCTCACAAACATCAGCCCTCACGCGAAATACCCAACCCGAGGGGCATACGCGCGCATCGTCTTCGGCCCATCTTCATGCCTGCCTGCAACCCCCGTCAGCCCTGCCCGTCGTCCGCACACTCCCGGTCATGCGGCTATGGGAAGCGTATTGCCTGTTACGTGCCTATGATAAGTTAAATTGGCATTTATGCTCAGCGCGCGCACTACGCCTGAAAAAACAGTTGCTGCAACAATGGGGGCGAATAGCCGCCGAAGCCCATTGCAACAGCAGATTCCAGTCTGCAGCAACGCTAGAGCCGACGACAAAGTCCCGTCTCGGTGCATTAACTGCTTCGCGTCCCCTTTTCCTCATTTACCCGTCTCGAGTGTGTGCTGCTTTTATTTTATTTTTTAACTGGGCTGCCCTCGTGTTGGTGCCGACCGCGGCCCAGGGCACCGCGCTGCACCCCAAAGCTAACGCAGGTTCACATCCTGTGTCTTTTGTGGTTGACAGGCTTCGAGAAACGGGTTCCATGGGAAACACTGCGCCCGCCGTCCCATGTCATGAGCAACCCCTCCCTGTCGCGATCGCGGACATGGGACCTGGGTTCGTAAATGTTCCGAGCGAGGCGTTCGCAGTGCGGAGAAACCCTGGGGGGGCGCGCGCGCGCGAGCATGCTTGCTGGCCTTGCTCACGACCAGGGAGATAGGTCAGGTACCGAGCGAACATCAACTCTATTCCAACGCCGCTCGCTCCAGGCTGGCACACACATACATGTTGGGCACTACATACACAGCTTGACTGCACCCGCAGCAAACATGGCGGGCTCATGCGGCTGCACATGCGTCTGATCCGAAGCCGTCAGCGTGAGCTCATCTTGCGCGCTTTGCACACGACAACGATAATGGCAGTTGCTTTTGTGCACGCCGAACTCTCCCTGAACGCGTTCAACATTGGGTCCGTCACGGCACCTCTTGACGCATGGGCGGCCAGCCATGCTTGCAGTAGTCACACAAGATGTGGAAATTCTCTTGCCGATCTTATAAGCGACTTTGCGCACGTATGCCGTGTTACATCGGCCTTCTCTTCATAGTCCACTGGCGACGGCTGCTTGTCTCTGCTCCTCCGCACTGTAGCGCAAAACACGGGCTGACGGGCGACGTGCAGCTAGAAGACCGTCAGCTGCTTTGGCTCGTCGACCGACTCGTGCGCGTCGCTTGCTCCCTTGTCCCACGACACGCTCGAATCCTGCTGGCACCACCCTCTGCGAAGGCGCCCGCTAGCTTCCTGGCGTGTCCTGCTGGATACCCGCGCCGTTGGCTGGCTTGGCTGGCCGTTGCGTGCGGATGCATCGCTGACAGGCCATGGAGACGCTTGAATACCTGACTCTGGTCATGACCGTTGTCCACCCGCGGGAAGCAGGGGTGCAGGCCTGCTCAATAACGGTCGACGATCACAATGGACAAGCTGTGCGATGCTTCCGCACATGGATCCGACTCGTCCCGTTGGTCTCCTGCCTAGCGCAAAAATGCTGAAAGAAAAGAAGAAAAAAATTGTTCACTACACACCACCATCACTACTGCCCGGCTTCGTCTACCGCGCAATTTTCATTTGCCCCGCCGTGCGTCTGCGCATTACATATTTTCCTTCAGACCTGCCTTATCAGTCTTTGCTCAAATATGCAAACCGAGGCCACATCGCCCCAGCCGCCGTGTATCGGGAGATTTACTGCTTATCGAGCACCAAGTCTTGTGCTAGACACATCTGGTAGTGATCGGCATGTAAGCTCATAGTCGCAACAATCTTTGCAAAGAAATGCGATGAGCTCTTTAACCCACGGACGCTTTCGCGCAAATGAGACTAGGGCCGTGGTAAGAAGTCTAGGCCACTGTCGCCGATTACTATCGCACCGGCGGCGGCACATGTGAGTTGACGGCGAGAGTGCGATGGCTCGTCGCAGCCAGATTTTGGCACCGACCCGTTTACATAACATACTACTATTGTACACTGCACCATGTACGTAATCTGGGGATCTCAAACTCCCAAGCCACGAACGCGGTGCGAAGATCGCCTGGGCCCCCCTCGACCTTGCTTCCCGCTGCCTGCCCTTGAGGGTCGCTGAGATTGTAGCCTGGGAGGGTGTCGGATCCCCCAACGTGTGCGGTACTCCAGCGGACCGGGGTGTTTGTTTCGTAATCGGAAGATTCAAAGCAAAGACGGCTACCGAACCCGAGGCCCCATGTACGCGATCGCATTCAGAAGTCATGACACTGACACGGCCACGGCCACGGTTACGGTTACCAATCTCGCCATCCGTGTGCCAAATGACCCAAGTCTTTCCTCATGCTTTGAAATGCCCACTTCTCCAGCCGAGTTTTTCAGTTGCGAACGTTACTGCATAAGCGGCATTTCTGACAGGCGGCACAAAGTCTCTCATTGGCTCAACACCTGCCGGCTTTAATCATGAGACGCGGTGGGCCGTACCACCCCAGGCGATATGTCAGACGCGCGACCAGGACATGCTGGTCTCCCGCACATACCCTGTGCCTACCCTCGATGCGAACAAATTCGGCCATGGGCTGACTCCTGCAGCAAGTCATCAACGAGGCCAAGCTCCCTCTTCCATGATGTCAATAAGCGCTAGCTTCCGAGTCGCTGCAGCAGGCTGCGACAACTGGATCTGGGCCCACCTCGCCTCGCCCGCCTCCCAGGCCCATCCCTGCGCATCCTCCCTCATGGCCGCATGGCTGCTGCCGTCCCGTTTGGACAGCCAGCATACTTTACATGCGGATTACATACTACTTATGTAGTAGGCATGTAGTATGTATACGCTCGACAGGTTCGCAAAAGGTTCCAAGATCTATCCGTCTACCCAATGCACCGTCGGAGGCCAAGCTGATTGATCTGGCCAATCGCATGCTTCGTCGCCGGAGCATGTTGGCGGCAGACAATAATAATGTACAGTTTAAACACCGGATCATTTACTAGAAACGCGTCGTTGCCATTTGCCGTACGCCATAGACTCGACGGTGGTGGTTACCCTCCTCGTCTTTCATGTGTTTCTCAGCCCACTTGAGCCTACGCCTCACCCTTTCTTTTGAGCGCCTATCAGGCTGTCGACGATAGCGCTGGGCGACAAGATGGTCATGCGCACTTGTGAGTGGTCCAAGTCTACTTCTTTCTTTCTTTCTTTTTTCGCATCATGTACTCAAGTCGCATTGCATGCGCCCCTGCTTGATCCTGCAAAGAAGCAATCCATCAGGTGCGTCGCATGGCTGGTTCGAACTACGGAAAATTCGGGCCTTTTGGTAGAAAGTTGCACGCCGCCTCCGCAAACATTGCCCAAATGAAGTTGGCAGCTTATGGTCTTCATCATGGAGCGAGAATGGTACTCGTAAGTGGCCTCTGCACGTGTTTCACGATGCTAGCGACCTTCTAGCGTCCTTCTAGAAGCCCAACTTCACTCGTTGTACTCGCCCATGTCTGTCTTCTATGCACGCTACACCCACTGCTCTAGTCAAGCAATTTCGCACAACAGCCTCAATCACCAATGTCATCATCCCGCGCTTGGCAAATTACCTTGTCTGGATAGTGTCGCGAGTCACGACGACCGCATGTGTAAACACAGCGTGTTTGCAGACATGACGAGGCTGAGCGCTAGCTGTAGCGCGGCTCGTGCAAAAAGACAAGGCGCTTTAGTCGATCTCCCTTCTTCCAAGAGTACACGTATCTCCTCAACGTCTCACAGGCCTGATCTCCACCTTGCCCATTACCTGTTTGGGGCTCTGGATGCGATTACCTGATTGAACGCCCCACGCGCATAGCGTGTAACAAACACATGGAGGAATGGGTCGACGCAAAGTCGCTCCACCACATATCCGAAACTCGAAAAATTGCCCCAGCCACCTCGATTTCAAATCTTGCTGTCTTCTGGACTTTCGATTCGGGTCTTGGCGCTGACGCCCGTCGCATCCCCAGGACATACAACGACTTGTTCGTCGAATGGTTGCGCATAATCGCGAGATGTATGCAATACGCTAGGCGACTCGGACAAGACGAAGCCTGGGGTTGCTTTCTTATTTTAAGGTTTCACCAAACGTTGACTGACATGCCGGACGATATGCTCAAACGCGTGTTTCACGATCTCAACACGCATTGCCGGCCCAAAAAAAGAGCGCCTGGCCCCCATCCCATGACAAACAGCTCAGTGGTTGCAACTAGGATGTTGCCGGTAGCCGCCTTGCAGACATGGCCTTGAGCTCCGTCCGACCAGGTTCCCCTAGCCATGTCCGGGATCGAAAATCGTGCGATCTTTCTTCCGTCGACACGAAAGTCCCGCGCGGTAGCTATTGGTAGTCAAATCTGTCGTGTCGAAATGTGTACAGGGTTGTTCCCCGGATGCGCCTTGACGACCTAGGGTACAACTTGGAGGGTGAAATCATGGTTCCAAGCCGAAGAAGCAGAAAACATGCGCGTGACTCTTCCATGTTGACGTATTGTAAACGGCTCGGTGAAAAGGCTTTTTGGCAACGCACAACAGTGACATATTCTCCGAGCTGAGAGCATTCCACATGGCGCGCACGCAACCAAGGCTCGAGGCTCTCGCTCCGCCTGCTCCATTTTCTTACACATTGAGTCCCGAAAATCCCGAAAGAGTGGTCATTAGGCAGTTGGGCTCTTCAGTTTGCCTAGACCTCCATTTCAGCCCCCTCCCCCCTTCTTGTGTACCCACAATACTAACCTCACAATAGTGTGATCAGCTTTTGTATGTAACGGCTCATTTTCATCTTCGATCGACCCTCGCTATCGGGTAACGGTATGCGAATGTTGCCCAACGACCTGTTATTGCCCTTTCTTTCTCCCCTTCTCCGTTTCCCTCCAAAGCCTATCCTCTTGCAATCGGCCCAGCTTAATGGACGCGTCACACGTCCCCTCCTGCCCCCGTCAGCCTGCCCCCGGCTATGCCAAGCTATTTGACTAAAGGATCAGCAAATCTGATGCTGTCATTCGGGCCTGCCGCGCTCTTCCGAAGTGTCCTTGTGCGTGTAGACCCACCAGAATGTTAAAGATAGAGACGGAGAAGAAGAAAAAAACAAGTGAAGCGAGCGACACGCAAGTGTGCGGGGAAACGTCGAAATGAGTTGATAGTACACGCGAACTCATTGGTAGATATTTGTAGCAGCATGTTCCTGGTCAATGGACTGCCAGGGTCGTTTCGTTCGAGTCGTTCGAGCAAGGGCAACACAGCTGAATACTGCAGTATGTACGTCTGTGGGGCCTGATATCAACTGTTTTCCGCGGTATCTGAAGGAAGCAAGTTCAGCCCCAGCAATCAAAGTAGTCCACGAATAAGTGAGTGGGATGCGTATTGATCTTGCAGCCATGAGATAGCCAGACTCTGGCTTTTTTTTTCTTCTCGCATTCCCAGCAAGCAAACTTTCGCACGAAAACATTCCGTCTCTTTCCTTCGAAACCCTATCCCTCCAACCACTTGGCTTTGTTGAGCAACCGGATATCTCATCACAAGAGTCTTCTGGTCTCCATCAAGCATGTATTGCGCGCGGTATGAAACGAATGGCGCAAGGTGGAGGCTAGACCGCAGCTTATCTGAGGTCCATTGTCTCTCAGTCTCTTCTCTATCCATCTAGCTGTCTTTGCTCACTAGTAAGAGCATGAAGTCCGCCGTCGCCGCCTCCCCCGCCCCCCATGTCCTAGTCCTAGTCCTGCGGCCTCCGGCAGAAAGTGGAAAGTGGGCACTCCCTTTTTCCCGAACCCAACTCAACCCAAGCCAACCCCAGTGCCCATCATCGTCAGCACCCATCATAATCATCATCATCAGCGTCAGGCTTCAAGGGCCATACACACCCAATCCCCGCGCTGCGCGGAAGCTGGTTACGGAAAGTAGACATGGGTAAGGGGGGGTGTAAGTTGGAGAAAGGGTCTCCCATGGCATGATTTTTTTTCCTCCTCTGAACATCCGATACTCGCATATACATATCTCCTCGGCCTTATCTTGCCGCACGTTTACCTACCGTAACTGTGTGTGTGTGTGTGTGTGTGTGCGCGCACATGCTGGGGCCTTGTTTTTTGTTACGATTCCCCCCTCCCCCCCGCCTCATTCCTTGCTTCCAGCCAGCCCCCCTCCTCCCTTTCTTCCCTTGTCCTGCTCCCACGCCTTGCCGCCGATCGTAGGGCCTGGGTCTCTCTCTCACTCACTGCTTAGTGTGTGTACATGGTCAACTGTACGTAAATGGGCGGATACTACGGTGGTCTTTGTTTGGGGGAAGGGGGGCAGGAATGAGCGTCCGCGGTTCTCCCGCCTTCCGTCCCTTGCCTTTCTTTCCCCTTCTTTTCCCCCGGTCCCCCCTATCTCTCTCGCTTTTTGTCTTGTCGCGGAGATTTAATTTTCTCCGAGGAGCGGAGTAGCGTGTTGGGGGAAAGGGGGTGTTTTGTGGTGGGGTTAAGTTTAGATGGGGATGGGTTTTTTTCCCTCTGATATATTAAAACGCTTTATTTGGGGGAAAAAGGTATTAATATACATGACTTGAAGGAGGGTGTATCCAGTCTCTTCTTCTCCCCTCTCTTGTTTGTTCAAAACACGCAATTCAAAAAGTCTCATATACACTTTAACTGCCGTAATTAAGAAATAAGACTTTTTTTATTCCCGCTTTCTCGCTCGTTTATTGTTGCCCCTGCAGTGCGGGTTTCCTCCTCATCTCACCTTTTTTTCGTCGATCGTGGAGTCATGGATTACGTGAGCCGGAGGGGGCGGGAAGTGGAGTTTCTCTGTCTCTCTCTCCGATGGTGGGGAATAAGTGAGCAAGGACGGGGGGCATGTGAGATTGCTGACTTGGAAGCGTGAAATTTCAAAGATGCACCAGTAATGCAGGTCTTTGACATGTGAAATAGGAGAATTTCCCAGTAATGAGACTATCAAAAGCTGCGGGTGAGACTCAACGGGCTTATTGTTACCAAGTTTTTCTTCTTCTTTTCTTGTCTTGTTTGCCTTCGTTAGCAACCCCCCCTTAAGATTAACGGGCCAAAAAAAAGACTGAGACGCCAAAAACAGGTTTTTGTGTGTCGAGTTTGCGTCGAACAACGCGTGTATGACACGTCGCAGACCTGAACGGGTTTAGCCAGGCTGCGCTGTGTTGTGTAGATCTGCGTGTTTGTGGCCTGACTTTGTGTAGCAAGTAAAGGGATCAGGCTTGAGTGACGGAAGATGGAGATACGGTACAGTGAGAAGAGACACGTGAAGACACCGGTGAGACTGTTGATTCAGGTGCATGTGTATGTGTGTTTGGGTGTAGGTATGCGTGTGTTGAGATGCATGGTTACGTATGGGCATCTACACGTGTTCTGTTATCTTAACTTACAGTGGGTATCTTTCCTCTTGAAGAATGCGGTTGAGAGAATTCATGCATGCAGGAATCCTTACATATCATGTTCAATCTTGTAGAGATTTCATGTGTTTCTTGCTTGCTGATTCTGCTGTCTCTCTGGGTGGTAGCCTTGACTTATCGCCTCGTAACCCGATTCTCGGCTGTTTGTTTACAGACGCGTTCGCGATGCGTGTAGTGGGGCTATAGACTATTGGATAGAGATGTATCTATACATTCTCGACGTTGTATTTTATTTGAATAAAGTCGACGAATAAAAGATACGTGTTCCAGTGTTAGATTGTATTTCTAAGGGATTTTTTCAGTTCGTTCAGAGACAAAGATTGGCTATTGATGTAGGAGATATCCTCCATTGCTAGTATCCAGATCGCTTGAGACAAATTTATCATGTGAACCCCCTTTTTAAGCCTATGTGCTCTTTTGAATACATGTGCTTGTTACAAAATGTTGTCATTTTCATGTTTTTGATTCAGCACTTAGAAGTTGTGACGCAAAAAAACTAGCCTTTTGTGTGTGCAGAAGCTTGATGTAGACACACCGCGATACAGGAAGAGTTTCTTAAACAAACAAAACAATAAGAACATTCTGTACCAAACACTCTGTTCCAGTAGGAGTAGTCACCTACGCTATATATCTGTACGAGATTCCAAAATAATTGCAATCCCAAATCTAAAACTTCTCTCGAACACACGTCTAGAAAAGTCCATGTTTCGTTGGCGGTGACAAGTCGTGAAGGGCCCACGGTCTCAACATCATCCCACATACACTTCACGTACTACTCCTAGAAAAGTAACAAAAAAGCGTCTGTAGAAGAACACGAAGACAAGAATGAAGTATATAGCTTATTCCAAGTTTAATCTACGTAGGACAACTGTTTACAATAGCAGTGGTCAATTTCCCTCATAGGTCAGACGAGTACAGCTGTTCAGCACTACAAGATTTTTTTTTAATAACAACTCATCATCATAACATTCATAAAATAACACGCTAAGACCTTCCTTTTTGACTTGTCTAACATGAACAACCAAAGAAACTCTCCAATATCAACACACCACCTACTCCTTCTCCCCCTCAGGTTCCTCAAACTCAACCAGAGCCGTCCCCGCCTTACACAAGTCACCCTTGCCATGAACAATCCTCTTTACAATACCCTGGCTCGGACTCCGGATCACCGTCTCCATCTTCATACTCTCAATCACCACTAGCGCCTGGTCTTTCTTGACTTCCTGGCCCTCCTCCACCTCGACACGGAGAACCTTGCAGGGCATGGGCGCAAGAACGCTGTTTGCGACGTCCTTGACACCAAGCGCCTTCTTGGTCCACTCGGGCATGGCGAGTCGGAGTCGGTACTGGCGGCCGAGGTGGAAGAGGGTGATGCGGTCTTCGTCGCGGACAAAAGTTGTCGCAAGACGGGTATGGGGGTAGAAGGAAGTTATGGTGTTGTTGGAGGGAGAAAAGGTAGAGGTGACGTTGCTGTATGTTTGGTCACCAACAGTAATGTCAAATTGCTGGGGACTTGTCTGGCGGATGGTGACTTTTGTTGCCTTGGCTTCGCCTTTGCCGTCGGCGGGTATCTCGACAAGGTTGAACTCGCGCTGTTGGTAGCCGCTGCTGAAGCCGAAACCTACAGTGGTCACGGGTGGTCCTGTCCACACATCTCCCTTTGAAGCTGAAATCTGCTGAAGAGCGAGTCCCAGGGCGGCTTGACCGTAAACTTCTGGTGCTGGGGGCTGGGGAGTGAAGAGCTCCGCGTGGTGCTTCTGGATGTATCCTGTTTCTACATCGCCGGCAACAAAGTCTGGAGATACACACATGCGCTTGATAAATTCAATATTTGTGACAGGGCCAGCAACCTCGTACTCTTCGAGTGCGGCTCGCAGTTTTTGGATTGCTGCTTCGCGAGTAGGGCCTTGGACGATGAGTTTGGAAATCATAGGGTCGTAGTGAGACGACACCTCGTCACCAGCGATGAAGCCAGAGTCGATGCGCACAGTAGAGGTAGGTTGTGGTGTCTTGAGGTGAAGCAAGAGTCCCGAGTCAGGAATGAAGTTCATGTCTGGGTTCTCAGCGTATATGCGCGCTTCGATCGCATGACCTCTCTCCTTGATCCTCCGCTCGATTTCTTGTTGGGTAAGGGGCAATTTTCCACCCTCGGCAACGATGAGCTGCCACCTTACAAGGTCCTCACCTGTGACCATTTCAGTGACGGGATGCTCAACCTGAAGCCTGGTGTTCATCTCCATGAAGAAGAATTCGCCCGTATCATTGTCGAAGATGAACTCGACAGTGCCTGCTCCTTCGTAACCCACAGCAAGGGCAGCCTGCCTAGCCTTCTCCCAGATGTCCTGCCTGATGGCCTCATCCAGGTGGGGCGCCGGAGACTCCTCAAGAATTTTCTGGTGTCGGCGTTGGATACTGCAATCTCGCTCACCCAACGCAACGCAGTTTCCGTGCTTGTCAGCAAATACCTGAACTTCAATGTGGCGTGGCGTGGTGATGTATTTCTCTACCAACATGACCTCATCTCCGAAGGAATTGCGCGCTTCTGACTTTGCGGAGGCTAGTTGGTCGAGGAATTCAGACTCATTCTGGACGATGCGCATGCCCTTGCCGCCTCCGCCCTTGACAGCCTTGAGCAACACAGGATAGCCAATGCTTGCTGCTTGCTCTTTGAGGAACTCTGGGTCTTGGTTGGAGCCATGATATCCTGGGATACAAGGGACGCCGGCCTTGGTCATGATGTCTTTGGACTCACTGGCACATGTTAGCTAGCACGACCAAGACAGACACTCAGCACGCACCTCTTGCTCCCCATGGACTCGATTGCTTGCCATGGCGGGCCAATAAAGGTCAAACCAGCCTCTGTGCATTTTCTTGCAAAGGTTGGATTTTCGCTCAACTACAGTCCAATTAGCGGCATGCCATGTTGGTTGTTGGGAGAGACTTGCGAAGCCGTAACCTGGATGTATACCCTGGCAGCCCTGTTCCTTTGCGATCTGAATTATGCGGTCGCCATCGAGGTATGCAGACGGTTCGCCGAGGTTCACAGCGTATGGCGAGCTCAGTGCATGCTGTGATCGAGCATCGGGGTCTGTGTAGAGAGTTGTGGTTCGGATGCCGTATTCTGAAGCTGTCCGGCCGACTCGCCTGAAGCTATATCAGATGCAATGCTTGTTTGTCCACGACATGAGCCTTACAGTGCAATTTCTCCACGGTTGGCTATGAGCACAGAGGTAAGCGATTTAGACGTGGGCGCAACAGTCGAGTTGCAGCGGAGGCCATTGGGAGCAAGAAGCTGGCGCGAGAGGTGAGTAGACTTCCGGAAAGCACGCATAGTCACGAATGAAGCCTATGAACCAGAGAGGATTGATTGACTTCTTGATTGATTGAATGACTGCAGGACTAGAAAAAAAGCATTGTTTGGAGGGCTGTGTCCAGCAGGTGTGGCAGGAGCCTCGGCGGTGTTAAGCCGCGTGGAGCCGCGATACGTCAATTTGCGGGGAAAAGGCACGCGCCCGGTGTTTACGGCAGCAAACAGTTGCGGGCAGGTGCACGCCACGCCAGCGGCTCGATGGGGAAGGAGCGTGGGTGACGTGGGAAGGCGCCCGCCCAGTCGCCGTCGGTTGCTGCTTCTCTCTGCTGGCCGCTGCTTCCTCAAGAATGCGCCACGCAAGGTTGCGCTGATGGTCACCGTGCGCCTGGAGCGTCGTCTGCGAGCGCGCGCGCGTGTCATAGCCTCCGCCCGCCCTGACTGTACAGGCCACGCCTCACTTCCTACGCTCCAACGACACAGGCGCGAAGCAGGAGACCGCCGCCTGTAAACATCGCCCTGGAACGCCTCCCTTGGGCTGTCGCGCATCTCCTCCATCAGCCCGCCCAGCGACCCCGCCCAGCATGAGCGACTACGAAGACGAGTACGACGAGTACGACGCCGACTTCTTCTATGTCGAAGATGAATACATGGCAGCCGATGACCTTGCAGAGCACGCAGTTGCATCGCCTCCCCCGGCAACGTGCGGCGACGAAGATATGGAAGAGGACTGGGACCGTTTCGATTACTTCAACGACCTCGAATACGCATCCGACGGCTACGACGATACCACGTTTCAGCCGCTCGATGTCAAAGGGGCAAAGACAGGCTCGAAAAGGAAGCGCGTAGTCCGTCGTCGCCCAGGCAAGAAGGATGTGACCAACACCAACACCGACACAAATACGCGCACGAACCCAACTGCGCCAGGCCATTCGCCCATTGTCTGGCGCTCGCAAGCGGATCGCGGCATAAAACCGAAGATGCTAGAAGACAATGCACAGCCATACGCCTTGTTCAAGAATTGGCGGGAGAAACTTACGGATACACCAGACTGGGCAAAAGGTTCACCACCAGTCTCACCAGGCGCGCCGTCATTGCCGCCGGAAAAAGGAAAGGGGAACAAGACCTTTGTTACCGAGCCTGCTTCGCCGCCATATGATGAAGATGAGGAAGAGGGCCATGACGAGGATATGAGCGAGGAAGGGCATGCTATCTCTCAGGAGGCATTGCTGGCAGCCTTGCAACGCCAACTTGCTGCTGCTGGCGGTCCACTGAGCGGCATGGATCCCCAACAGCTGCTCGAATTTGCTATGCGGATGGCTGCCGACCAGGACGCAGGTGACGACATAGCAGGCGAGATGGCAGACGCCATGCTGGCAGGGGAAGATGAAGACGATGACGGAAATACAGAAGAAAAGCTTCTCTCGTGGGTAGCTCAACAGCGGAATGGCACAAAGGAAGGCGCAGAAGGTGAATCTACATCTGCCGGTACAGTCCCTTCCAGCAAACGACTACCCACGCCTCCTTCCTCAAACACTAATCACAGCGTCGGAACATCTCAAACCAGCACCGCCCCTTGCATCCCTACTCCCACCGACACACCTGCCGAGTCCAAAGCAACAAAGCCATCTCGCAAGAGGAAAGCTAATGATGAGCCTACCACTGAGGGTGCCGCGAAGGTGACCAAGAAGCGAGCAACAAGATCATTCGATGCCCCCACGGCAGCAAGCCAAGCCAAAGCCGCGCCATCCAAACCAGCCACGAGATCAAGAACCGGTCGTCGAGGCTGATGCCACGAAGTCTGTTTACACACATACAGGACACCACCAGCACCAGGGCAATGCCATGCCAGTAACACTGAGTGAGCTGGTCCTCATATACGCATGCATGTCCAGCACCTCTTCTCTTCTCTTCACTTCTCTCTTTTTCTTGTCTTCTGGTCATGCGTGTCCCCGATGTTATGAGAATACGGAAGTAAACGATGGGCATGATTCGGGATCTCTCTCTTTCTCTTTGCTTTTTTGTACATTATACCTTTTACCCGCCTCCTCTTTCTTTCTTTCTTTCTCTCTTTTTTGTTTGTCACACTGAACAGAAAACACAAGCGCACGCTAGGTAGCCAGCGCCATTATTTTTCGGTTGTCTTTCGCCTTGAAATTGCTTGTTCTTGCAATCGTTTGGGTACTTGCAAGAGAGAAGGGGAGAGATGTTTTTTTTCTTTGTCCACGTCGAGGAGACGCCGCTTGTATTAGTTATTATACCTTGTTTTCTCCTTTTTCAAACCCCAAGTGCAAGTAATACTTTCATTTTATGGGAGGAGAGAAACGAAATTACACAAAAAATTCAGTCTTGTTTTTGTGTAACTACCTCTGGCATTGGTGAATTACCTTCGTCATCACCTACAATGTTGCTCAGTCTTCTCTGTAACACGTTCTCCTGTGATGAAGGTTAAGCCTGTGATTACATAAAAAAGCAAAGCTATTTCGTCACTCAGGATAGCTTTTGAATAGTAGAGAGTAATATTAAAGGGAGAAAAAAAGAATACAGACGTAATAAGTAACACTTTCCAAACAATTTCCTCACCTCGACCCATCCCTAGTAAAAACTCAATTGCCCTCTCCGCTGTACAACTTTACCTCTCCGCCATCGCATCAGCAACAAATTCCGGTGGTTGCGGCCACCCAGGACTCCCAGGAGTAGGACTGGCAGTCCGAGCGGGCGCCTTCTTCTCCCCAAAGTTGTGCAGTCGCTCGCCAATCAAATACACCTCATCGCGAACGATTAACCTCCACCGCACCAACAAGCGAACAATAGCAGACGAGGCCCACATGAGCACAAAACTGAGCCCCACTGCCGGAAAGCTAAAGCGCCACACCTGGTTCTTCGTCGCCTCGCTCGCACCCCGATACAGGACCCGGCTAGTGAAGAAAGCTAGACTAGACGGGACAGCAATGGCGACGAGGAAAATAGCCAGCACGGGTATGACAAAACACCTGGTCGCGATCTTGGCATTCGGGTACATGTACCCGTCGCGTACCACGGCCTGAAAGGCTCGCGCAGGACGAGAGTTGCGGTTTGCAAAGATGAGCCTAGCTGCAAGGCGGGAGTACAAGAAGCCGAGAGTCCAGTCCTGGATCAGGTGGACGACGTGCGGTTCTTTGGGACCAAGGTAGGCGTGAAGCGGCATGAGGAAATAGAGCTCGAGTAGCACGGCGAACAGGAAGGGTATGGCGAAGATGAGACTGGCCCAGACGTATGAGAAGCGGAGAGCACGACCGCCCACACGCGAGGTCGTGGCTGCGATCGTGTGAAGCGTAGACATGGGGTCTGGTATCCGTCTGTTGAGTGAGAATATAAAGGTGGCGGCATGATAGCCAGAATACGCAATGCTGGCTAATGTATAGACTCCGAGCGAGAAGGCATGAATGTCGTTCATCTCTACTGTTGGCGGAAGGAATAGTGAGAAGAGGTAGCGGCCGAAGAGGAGAGGCAATATCGTAACGCTGACTCCAGACAAGCCCATGAAGATCCAGATCGTGACCACGAAGCAGAAGATGCGCACTCGGAACCATGGCGGTATGAACACCATCGATACAAGGTCCGAGTTGTGCACACCCCCTTCGTTTTGCCCGTCCTTGCGCACATTATTTCGATCTACTTCGACAAAGACAGGCTGACCCTTTGGAATACGAGCTTGATCCGAAGATGGAGCACGGACATATCTGCCATCATCGCCTTCCTGCTCTGGAGCCTCGTCACCAAAGAGGAAGTTTGAGAGGCGAAGGAAGCTGGCGCACTTCTGAAAGCACCATTTGTAAATGGCATGTAGACTTTCGCTAGGCTTGTAGAATTTGATGATGACTGGGGTGAGGAAGTTGTAAAAAAGAAGGTCAAGCGGGAACTCCAGAGATGGTGCTTCAGTCGTCCAGTGAATTGGTAAAACGTTCGAAGTTGCGCGGCTCAGAGTCCACACCACTCCTCCAAGGCAGACAATGACAAGTGCACCGTAGACCAAAGCGCTAAAAGCGATCTTGCGGAGCTGGGTCGTGACACTACGCTCCAGAACGTCGCGGACTGGGTGAAACGTTGGGTCGTCTGGATCGCGGATGAAGTACAAAACACCCTTTCGCATAATCTTACGGCACATGGATACGAAGAGCGCAAAGTGGAACATGTAGCAAGTGCCAATGAACCAATGCACAAATCCAGAAGTCCAGGGACTCTCTCTAGCAAATTGCCAGCGCGTGTACAGCGTAGCATTCTTGAAGAGAGGGAGCATGGCAAGGTCGAGAAGCAGACCACAATACAGCGGGAATACCAACATCTCAATGCTGATGATCAAGATTACCTTGAGCACGCCACCGGCTTGCTGTAGGATGTCGGAAATAATGCGTTCAATCTTCTGTCCTTGTTGTGACGAACTGAAGGGGACACCGCGCTTGAGGTACACTGCACCAGCCAAGGCAAAGAACCCATAGCCAGCAAGAATTGCAATCAGACGATCGCTTGCCGTCCAATACTCGGTCGCAGTATATGCAAAAGTGGCATTGCTGGTGGAATCCAAATCCAGAGTAATCTTATATGATTTGGAGGCCCATAGCCATGAGAGCAAGGCGCTGCCTCGGCTATATGCGACGGTCAAGGTATTTGTGACCAGCGATGGCAAGTGTCCGATAATCCTCAACAAAAGCTTGAGTGGCGAGTCTGCTGAGATCTCTTCAAAGAGTGTGTTCGCAAATTGCGTGGTTTCATTGAGCGCAAATGAAGTGGTGTTTTGCAGGCTTCGCAAGGACGCGTGAGCATTGACCGAGAGCCGGAAATAGTCTGGTCGAGACGATAGGGGCGACTCCATGAACATTTTGCCAATACGAGCCATGGAGCTCTCTGCAAGAGAATAAGCTGGTGTCGATATAGTGCTGAGCGGGCCCTCCATAGCCTGCGAAAGCTTGCCCCAAGAACACAATCTGATCAGGCTAGAGATGGCGTAAGAGCTCCAGTACATAGTGCCAGCTACAAGGAATAGGATAACGTCAACAATCAGGTCTGTGACTGTGGCGACTACTTGTAATGGAAGTTTGATGAAGAGCGAAACGGGACTTCCCATGAAGAGGATGACAACTTTTCCCCAGAGGTACGGGAGCCAGACAGCGCAGGCCAGCGTTGCGGAAATCAGCACGGCGCTGAATAGGGCGTTCTGGAAAAGACCAACGATAGGCCCTTGCATACCAATGAGTTCGAGTATGCCCTCCAAATCTTCTGCGTCTTCAATGGCCTCTTGGTCATTGACATCGATACCGGCTTGTGCAGCGGCAGCGGCCACCTCGGCATCCTGGGCAGGGGCGTTACCATGATCCCGTGCCTCGTTGCCCATAAATGGGACAAAAGGCGCTTCGTCCGCTAAGTCACGAACAACATGCTCGTCATTGCCTCCCTCATCAGCTGCTTGCGCGGTAGGTGCTACATCTCCGAACATCCAGTCCAACACACGATCTATTGGATTTCCTGGAGCCTGGGGGTCTGCTGCTTGGACATTATTTGCCGCAGCAGCAACTTCCATTTGATCTTGGTGGTCTCCCCCGGCTCCGATTTGCTCTTCGATGTTCGAGTCGTGCTCGGGTTGGCTGGCATCGGGGTCTGCTTCAACCGTGGTATTTACCGCAACATTGTGGTCTGAATGAGCGATACTGCTTTCGGACGATGAAACCGATTCGTCTGATGCGTCTTCATTTCCGTAGTCAACGGCTCTGGCTTTGCCCTTGTCGTGTGCGTGTTCTCCTTCCAGCGCTTGGTCAGAGTCATCCCCCACAACGTTAGGAACCTGCTGCCAGCTTCCACTACTATGATCACTATGTTGCTCGTGATCCGACACACTCTCGGGCTTCTGGATTGGTTGTCGGCCTCTAGCATCGTCTTCCAAAGGATCCGGTACATTGTCTGCATCGCCAGCGGCTGGCTCTGGTGCCTGTTGCAGGTTCTCAAATGACCACGTGTTGGCTTCTTCTAGACTACGACGGATCTCTGTAGCAATGAATGAGCGATCGCGTGCTGGCATGTTTGGCCTTTGCCAGGATGAAGACAGATCGGAATCTGCTGCATCTGGAGTGGAGCCCGAAGGCAGGGGAAGAGAGGAAGTACGTGTAGGAAACGCTGAGCCACTGGCTTCGCCATGGTCTTCAACTCGGTCTGCTAGCTCTCCAGCTCTGATGGCTTGTCGAAGGGATTCTCGAAGAGTCTGGGCAGCCACTTCATCCTGGTCGTAGATATCGGCAAGGCTGTCCCCGGACTCTGATTGCAGGATTGCCCTAACATCATCAGACAAACCATCACGTACTAACCTCCGGACCAAATCGTCACGCTCCCTGCGAAGCGAAGAAGACCGGCGAACTCGGCGTATCGTGGGGTCTGGTGCGTCAAGCTCGTCGACATGGGCATCGTTGTGGGCGAAGGTGGGCCCATCCTCATCAGCATTCTGTGGCTCATGCGCCTCTTCAACCACCTCAGCATGCAAAACATCTAGAGCGTCGTCCAGTTCGTCCTCGTCAACTGCAACCTCCTCAACATGAGCATCATCTTCTAAAATTGCAGCTTGCTGTGCAGCAGCATTGTCGCCCAGGGCAACCATGTTGATTACCGGCTGCTGCTGGACGACCCATTCTCGAATGAGAAACACCAAAATGAATGCGACTACTACAAGCAAGGTTATGATTTGGCCTTCTATTACATCCACAATGAATCGATTGGCCGATTGGGATTGGAACCAGTTGAAGAAGGGGACGTCGGAAAGCAGCGAGGGACTACGGTTTCCGAGAGGACTTGATGTGATGTTCGATGCCGTGATGTTCGAGATAGGCAAGTTGCTTGACTGGTCAGCTTGGGGGAGCTGGCGGAATGCGTACGGGGCGCCGAAAAAGAAGCGTTCGGCAAAGTTCCAGAGCACAGATTCGCTGGTAGTTTTGTTGTTGGATGAGAATGATTCTGATAGTCCGGAGTTGGATAATTGGAAATCCATGGTATTGTTCCTGCTCTTAGCGCTCTCAATCGCAGCGCGGACTGTGCCCAGTTCGCCGGTAGAAAGTCTGCGCATCTCCGGCGTCTCGGCAGTGTCCATGAATATCTCCCGTGACCAGCCACCGTCGCCAACCCAGAAGAGGCTGCGCCATACCACACGCATACACCATGGAAGCAGAAACAGCCACACGGTGCCTACCAAGACACCGCGACACCAGGTAATGAACATGTTGAAGACATGGAGGGCAGCGCGGTGGATAAACACAGTCGTCGGTATGCGGTTGGGCATGTTTGGATGGTACAGTTTGGTGAAGCGGAAGGACGTCTTGCACAGTTCGCAGTGCTTCTTCTGCGTGTGCGAGAGCCACTCCATGAGACATTCTTGATGGACGTATCTTATGCTCCCACTGCATTTACATGGAAAGAACAAAGGCTCGTCGGCAGTGCCTTCGCCGCGACATATCCGGCAGGTATCGGCTTCGTCTCTGTCGAATGTCCTTGGGTCGGCCGCGTCGGGAACCTCGTCGAACGGCCCCGCATTCAGAGGGCCAGCATCAGTCGCCATTGTCGGGTGGTATTAAAAGACGTATACAGGAGAAATGAGGTCGAAGCAAAGTCGTCGTGGTATTCAGGTCTCGGGCGGGAGCCGCAAAGCGAGAGATCTCAAGTAGTCATTGGGACCGATGTGAGACCGAATAGTTGGTGGCTACGTCGCGTGCGTGTGCGCGGTGAATGGCAAGGCCCGAGTGGGTGCGAGGACGTGGAGGCGGGGAGATTACAAAGGCGATCAGCAGAAGCGAAAGGCGAAGGGGGTATAGTAGGGGGGTGGATGAGGGAAAGCGCAGGAGTGGTGAAGGCGGTGGCAGAGGACACCGGAAAGGAAGTGGTGGTGATGTCGCCGCTGGACCCTTTGCATGGGCTTGGCACAGGAGCCCCCTCCCCCCGGCCAGAACAACGGCGACCTAGCCACCCTAGTGCCGACCGGTATACAGGCATTGGGTCTGTGTCGTTAGCCAGGAAGGGTAGCGGAGGCGGCAGCGGCAGCTATGCTGTGGCAGGACATGGGTTGGCCGTCACATGCGAACCACCCATTGTCTGGTACACGAGGACGAGGGGCGTTACAGAGCGCGCAGACGCAACGGCAGCAGGGGCAACCTGAGGCACCCGCACCCGCACCTCGACGGCTGCTCTCGCAACATACATGTCCTCGGCGCGCCCGCCGTCATCTCGCGCAGAAAGTAACCATCGCTGCCATCTGCCCGCCCATGTCCCGTCGCCCACCTAAATCCTGATCTCGTTGCTGTTCTTCCCGCGTCGGCACGTGCAAATTACATCACTGCTGCAGCTCGGTTGTGCTGCACCCCCAGCGCTAAGCAGACAGGTTACCTGGAGGAGCCCATCACCTTCACTCTCCGTCTATCAACAACCCGAGAAGCTGCAGATTTCTGCTCCGTTTTGTACGTACACTGGCGTGGCCGCACCGGCGCAACCTGGCTAACCCGCAGTGCCCAGTAACCGGACCGCTTCATCGTCAACCCATACGCGAGCATGGCCGCCCAGGCCAACGGAAGGGCAAAAAAGTCCAAAACCTCGCCAAATGGCAGTGCCAATGGCTCCGCTGCCGGAAGCGCCAACGGCAAGACAAAGAGCAATGCAGACCAGACGCGGTCCGCCCGCTCGAGAAAGCCACGACGGACGCTCGTGGGGGCCTTCACGAGCATGACGGCACGGCTGACAACGTGGTATCTTATCATCACCCTTCTGTTCCGCTGTCCCAACTCCATCACGCAGCTGCACGACGACTCTCCCCGCGTATGCAAGCCGTACCTCCAAACTCGCTCCTACGCCGCGCCCTACCTCGACCCCTACTACGAGACCTATGTTGTCCCCCAGCTTGACAAGATCAAACCCTACACAACACCCGCCATTGCGTTTGCCCAGGAGCAATACGCAGCGCACGGCGCACACAGGGTCGAGCAAGCAAGAAAGTATGCAGAAGCTCAATTCGAAAAGTCCGTTCGCCCACAGCTGCAGAATGCCCAGGAACAAGCCTGGGCACAGTACGAGGTCCACCTAGGCCCCCACGTCAAAAAGGCGACTGATGCCATTGCCCCTCACTACAACGACCTCAAGACAAGTTCCGAAGAGATCTACCACAACACCCTCTTCCCAGCCTATGAGCAGTCCCTCCCCTACCTCCGGCAGGGACATGCATACGTCCACCATGCCCTTGTCAATATCGTATACCCTTACCTGCGCACCGCCAAGGACACAACTTGGACCTTTATCCAGCGCAGCGTTTGGCCACAACTGCGTGTTCTATACGGCGACAACGTCGAGCCTCAGCTAGTCCGCATCTTCGAGCGACTAGGCCGCTACAAGGACCAACAGAAGATGGAGTCTGCTATGTCTTCTGTTGACTCGCAGACGGCTGTCACTCAGGAATCTAGCAAGCACGCTCCTACCATGACCAGTTCTTCTGTCTCTGTTGCACCTCCCAGCTCCACTCAAGGATCCGGCTGGGGTGTCCTTGATGAATTCTTTGGTAGCGAATCTGCCAGCTCAAACGAGCCGAAGCCTTCAGCAGAAGCCAAACCTGCCGAGCCTAAGCTGACCGGTGCTGAGCTGCAGGAGAAGCTTAACAATGATCTCCGTCAGTGGCAGAGCAAGTTCGCTGCGGCTGCAGACAAGGGTGCCGAAGACCTCGAAGTACGTGTAGGGGAGATCACAAAACGTCAGATTGATAATGCTGTTAACGGCCATGGCAATGCTCTGCTCGTCAAACTGGAGGAGACCGCTGATGCGACTATTGCTAAACTGAAGGCCTACATCCAGAAAACTGTTGCCTCTCTCCCTGACGACGCCTCAGAAGCTGACCTAGAGGCTGCATATGAACAGTGTAGCGCAAAGACCCGCGAGTTCGGTCTTACGGTCAAGGAGCGTGCCAAAGACATCCGTGCCTGGAAAGCATCATATGACCAGGAGACTGACTCTCTGGTACAAGCCGCCGTAGCAAGCACGGTTGAGGTTCTAGACAAGATCCACACGCTTGGCCTTCAAGAGGTTGGCATGCGATGGGTATGTTATTACGGTTTCAAAAATTTATGTTCCCTGTGAACTCTGCTGACTGAGCGTTGTAGGCATGGACTGATGGCGTTACCTACCAGGACTGGCAAAACTACCACAAGCTAAGGAGCACTCTCGACGAATGGCAGGCTGAAGTCGAGGCTGTTGGATCAAAACACGAAGGCCTCCGTGAAGCTCACGAGGAGGCCAAGAAGCTCGAGGACAAGGCCATGGCTATCGCGTCGGACATGGTCGCTGAGTTGGTTCGTCTGAAGGATGTTTCCAAGTCAAAGATCTGGGCTGGTGATGCTAGCAGTGATTTCTCCAACAAGGTCTTTGCGCCTCGCGTCCGGAATGCCGCTCAACAAGTAATGGACAATGTCGACAAGGCATCGAGCTATGCTTCCGAAGCTATTCAAGGTAGCTCCACCCCGCTTAGCGAGAGTATTGCCTCGTCCGCTGCCTCGATGTACTCAGATGCGTCTTCTCAAGTATCCGAAGCTATTCAGGGCAGCTCAACACCCCTCGCTGAAAGCATTGCATCTTCTGCCAAGGCAGCGGCATCCGGGGCATCGTCCCAAGCTTCTGAAGCAGTTGAAGGTATCTCGACCGCACTTGCAGAGAGTGTAGCAACACCGGTTGGAGAAGCAGCGGCTCAAGCATCCTCTGAGGTTTCAAAAGCTGTTTACGGTACACCATCGTCCGAAAGCGTGCTATCTCAAGCGTCCTCTGTGGCCTCAGAGGTAATTGATGAGGTCTCTTCCAAGGCTTCTGAAGCTTACGAATCGCCTAAGAAGGTGTTTGGAGGTGCTAATGCTCAGATTCTTGCTGAAGCTAAACAGGTTGTGTTTGATCAGCCTCTTGATGATGACGATGAAGATGACACATACTCTGAAAAGCTGCAAGGTGTAGTCGCAGACGCAGGAGATCGAGCTGCCGAGTTGAGCCGTGCAGTGAGCGAAGCGCTTTTAGGACCATCCAAGACGCAAGGCAGCATTGAATCAGCCTCATCAATTGCAAGCGAACAATATGCCAAGGCACTTGCCGCTGCATCGAGCGTGTTGTATGGAACCGAACAGCCCGCTGTTGAGAGTGCTACCAGTGTCGCTGCTGAGAAGTACGCGCAAGCTGTCACCGCGGCATCATACGCCATCTTTGGCACGCCAACCCCCACTGCTGTCATTCAGACGATCCAGGTCGAGGCAAGCTCACGATACAACGATGCTGTCAGCGCTGCCAGTAAGCAGCTGGAGAATGCCAAAGCTCAGCTATCCATCCTTATCTCTGGGCAGCCCCAGCCAGCCCATCAGACCATGCTATCTTATTTTGAGAAGGCCTATTCTGACTCTGTTGAAGCCGCTAAAGAGCGTCTGTCAAATGCCATGCAGTACGCTGAGTCCGTAAAGACCTATGCAACTGGCCCACAACAGGGATACTTTGAGTCTGTCTCCTCTATTGCCTCATCCCGGCTTTCGGAAGGTCTTAGCCAGGCGTCTGCCCAGTTCCTTCCCCAGTCAACTGGCGTCGCTGACAGTGCTCGGCGACAGTACTATGAAGCTATTGGCCTTGCGCATGCCCGATACTCTGATTTTGTCAGTGCAGCATCAAGTGCTGTCAACGGCCCCCAGCAGGGTACCGTAGAGTCTTTGGCTTCAGCAGCTTCAGCCTCGGCCGCTTCAGCTGCTTCCTACATCTCCGACTCAGCCGAGTCAGCTGCCTCGCAAATCAGCTCTAGTGTCATTGGTTCGGAAACACCTTGGACGGAATCTGTTGCATCCCAAGCCAGTCAAAACTGGGAAGCGCTCATCTCAAAAGCGAGCAGCCAAGTTTATGGTCAACCAACGCCCTGGGCAGAGTCTCTCTACTCTCAAGCAGGTGCATATGGTGCACAAGCTACCGAGGCCGCCGCCAAGCAATACGCTGATGTTCAAGCTCTGATCTCCGAGCTTGTCATGGGCAAGGAACCCGATTTCACAGAAAGTGTCATGAGCCGTTTTGCGTCCGCATATTCTACGGGCCTACCCGCCGCTATTTCGTCTGCCCAATCCTACGCTGGAGACAGTTATGAGGCCGTGACTGATGCAGCTGCTGATGCCTATGCTTCTGCTACATCTGCCATCAACGCAGTCTTTACACCTCCCGCTGTTATCGAAGATGTGCTGAGCCAGGCTAGTGCTTCTTTGGATCTGGCTATTGAGAGTGCTTCTATTGCTCTCTATGGAACTCCCAAGGGCGCTGCTGAACAAGCTAGCGAATCCGTGGCTAGCGTATACGCATCTATCCAATCTCAAGTGAGCGAGAAGCTCTACGGAACACAGGCAGCTCAAGACAGCTTCTCAGCAGCCGCACTATCTGCACAAGCGGCTATCAGCGAGGCTATCTTTGGCACGCCTACTGCGGGTGGTTATGTCGCTTCCGTCACCAGCGGTGCTGGCGAAGTATACAGTTCAATCTCTTCTGCGGCCAGCTCCATGGTGTATGGCCCAGAGCAAGGCGCAATGGAGAGCGCCAACAGTCGAATTGCCGATGCAGTTGCAGCTGCCAATAGCCGCGTTGCGGAGCTCTATGCCGCCGCTTCTTCAAGCGCCGAGGAAGCAGCCAGCAGCCTATCTAGCGTAGCCACACATGCTACTCAAGCTGTCAAGGACGAGTTGTAAGCTATTGACTTTGGCAACGCCGTCGATGGTTTCGCAGCGACCCCGACAGGATCGGCTTGTACGCTGCTACGTGTATGTGCCTTTTTCCAAGATACTCGCAAATAAGTGCGGTCTCCTGGAACTCTAACCCTCCCTTTTTTGCGGGTTTCTCAATACTCGCAAAAGGCGATCAACTGTAAAGCACACATACCCCTACCACTTCCTATACACACTCATTATGACACGACACGAATTGTACCATCAATATCCCCCTCCCCTAAATTGTTCTTCGGTGGAAAATGCAGCTAGTAGTTATGAGGCAAGAGAGAGAGAAAGAAGGAGAGGGAGAGAGAGAGGCAGAGAGAGAAAGAGAGTTCAAATGGTTCAGTTGATCTGGACCGCCCCTTCCCCGTGCGAAGCTCGAACACGAGGTAATGCCTATTATCATGTAGTCTACGAAACCTAACCAATCTTTGTCCCTGTTTGCTTTATTTTGTTTCTTCAGTGGGCCCCCCCCCCTTCCCTCTTCTTTCTTTGGTGCTCGTTCGAAAACAGTAAAAAAGAGAAGGGGCTAAACGTAATGGTCTTCTCTCTCAAATCCAACAAGAACATTAGGTATGTGGTGGTGAAGGCAGAAGGGAGGCGGAACTCGTTTAACAAGGCAAAGTGCGAAATCTCATCATTTATACCCCCCCTTTTTCTTTTTTGTTTCTTTCTGTGCCTATGGTAGTCTGCAAGCAAATACATGAATGGATCAATTTATCAGTGGAACTGTGATCTCTCTCGTGCTTTTCCGTATACTACAAGAGGACATGAAAAGAAATGCATGCGGTCACTTATCATAGATATATGGTTGAAGTTGATTTCGATTGATGGTATTCGTTGTTGATGGTTCTTTACTACATACATTTCACACATATATATATCATACGTGTGTCCCGTCCCGTCCATCCAGTGACTTTCCATGATTCATTCGTATCCCATTCGAGTGACATTAAAAAATTGGGAGGGTGGTGAGGGTTGAGGGGGTATTCCAAACTGATCTCTTTCTCTCTCCCTCCCTCCCCTTTTTCTTTCTTCAGATAAAAAGCAAAAGCAAAAAAGGAGAAGAAAACTGAACAAAAACAAAGTCGCTCTATCATCACACAATTCAAGACCCCCCTGGGTCGAAAACGCCAAAAAAAAACATGATGCAGTCCTGCTAGCTAACTAGCGTCTTGCGGTAAACAGGAAGAAAGCTCGTGGTCTCTTAATCACTGTCGCTCAAGCTGTCCCTTCGTCCGACGGCTCTCACACCGCCACGCCTGTAGCCATCCATGACGTCCCTGCTGCCCCTCTCGCGACGAGCATTGGAAGGAGCACCGACCTGCGAGACGCTCTCCATGGGATGAACGCTGCCGGCCTGGCTAAGACCAGGAATGTGGCACGGGTAGCTCATGTGACCACGAGATTCGCCGTTGGCAGCCGTGAAGATGTCCGATGGAGGAGGCGCTGGACGCGAAGAGCGGTGCTGTTTCCTGGGTGACTCGGAAGTTGGGCGGGAGCGGGATCCAGAAGGACGGGGACGAGAGGACGAGGATGGGCGGCTGGAGCGAGAAGCACGCTCACCACGGTCTTGAGAAGGACGGGCCGAGCGGGAGCGGGGCGCGTGCTTGTTGGGATCCGGGTAGAGCGAGGGATCGGCGTTGGGGCGGTAGTCGGAGTAGTAGCTTGACTCGGCGGCCTCGGAGGGTGCAGAACGTGTTGTCTTGGGGGCAGCAGGAGCATCAGGATCGTTGGTGTAGACGCCAGTGTAAACGGTTTCCGTGTCGTCGCCGGTGGTGAAGGAGTAGGCAGCAGAAGGAGGAGCACGGCGGGGGCCAGAAGGACCCTTGCTGGTCCTGGTAGGAGCGCGAGTTGGGGTGTCGACTACAGAGGGGGCGGTGTACTCGGTGTATGCACGAGTGTATTCGGATTCAGGCGAGTGATACTCAATCATGGGGCGGCTGACTTCGGCCATCTCGGGGACTTCAGAGGGTGTAGCGTTCTTCTTGGACCTCTTCTGCTCTTCCTTGAGACGTTTGGCTTCGGCCTTCTGTTCTTCCTTGCGAGCTTTGGCTTCGGCGGCTTCCTTCTTAGCGGCTTCCTTTTCAGCAGCCTTGGCCTTGCGCATGCGTTCCTTTGCACGTTGCTCCTTGGCCTTGGCCTCCTTCTTAGGATCCTTGGGTTCTGGCTTGACGAGTGGGGCATTGCTGGAGACTTGAGAGCCGGAGTAGTCGGTGTACTTGCCATCGCCAACACGGTTGAGACCACCGACGCGGGCAGCCTTCTCCTCACGGTACTGGCGGAGCTCAGGGTCGTTGTAGTCATTGGTATAGTCGCGGCGGCTCTTCTTCTTCTGCTTTCGTCCGTCTCCACCACGAAGGCCGGCCTCACCCTTCTCGGCGTCGACGTAGTCGCTCGCAGTAACGGTTGTTCCACTCTCGTCCGTGTAGCCAAGGTCGCTCTGAGCACCAAAGTAACTGCCGCCGTGCACAACACTGCCACCTCCGAGCCTTGTGCTCTTGGTAGCGTTGGAGAGAGTCTTGCCGTCTGGTCCCTTGCGGCGCAGCACTGTCGATTTGTAGTCTTCCCAGTCGCCCTCGCGCCATTTGAAGCCACCGTTCTTAGCCCAGAAGAAGAACCAGATGGCCATGAAGGCCATGCCAATACCGATGAGAGCGAAGAGGGCCTGGAAGCCAGGGCCGGCGAGATCGAGAGGTGGGCGTGCTCCAGCCGAAGCCAGTTGTGTGTAACGGTCATCACGCTTCACCATGGACTTTGCTTGCTCCATGGCATACACGGCCATGGGGGAGAGCGCGCTGTCATCGGCTGCGACCTCAGGATGGGGCGCCATGATGGGCGAGCCGGCAGTGTTTGTCTTGTCACCGATACAATGTAATTGCGTCGATGAGGAAAATAGCGGGTGCAACTAGCAGCAAAACAGTCAGGCTGGATTCTGGCAAAAATAAGAATGGGTGGGTTGGGTAGTTGTGTGGTGCAGGAGAGGTGTTTGCCTCGCCAGGGACTTTTGGTTTGGCTGGACGGCTGGATAGTGGAGTGGCTGGAGAGCAAATGCAGGTGGTTAGGAGGAGGTTGGGGAAGCGAGCCAACGTCACACCCCAAACAAACGGTTGATGCAGCAACAGCGCCATCCCGGCCTCACCGTTGCCACGCGGCAGCCAGTAATTGATTCCAAGGCACGCCTGGGCCACGGCATGGCATCTCCATATTGATGGATTGTGCCAATCACGGCCGCGAGAGGTGCAAATGGTTGGGGTTCGTTGTTGTCGCTGGCGACCGCTCTTTCGCGACGGGTACCTGGAACCTAGCTAGACACCCTGCAGCGAAGTCCGCCGCAACGGCCCCAGCTTTTTCTTAGACCAGCATTGCGCATTCGCGCTACCGTACATGCGTCTAGTTTTTATAGCAGCGGACGCGAGGCCCTGCAGAGAAATGCAGTGTCTGGCGCAATCATCTTCGGCCTGCAGTCCATCTGAACAGAGCCGCGAGGCATGCGCAATGCTACTCACATAGCAACGCATACATTCTGTCGTTTTGGCACATGGGAAATACTGTTCCGCTGTTCTGTGTTCCCGACCCCCTGTCTTTTTTTTCTTTTCGCCACGCAGAAAATGTCTTTGGATTTTGACATGTCCATGGGCGTAGGGCGTACGACTAGTCGACCAATGGCTTGGCTCATAGACCAATCTACTGCGAGCGTACCGTCATAGTTATTGTCGTCATCCGTTAAGGCTTTTGAATTGTCCGAGCCCAATTCCGATTGCGACTGCTTTCACTGCTGATAGAATGATTCTGGCCTTTCTCAGCGTATTATAAAGTAGAATAGAATCAAACAGATGTTCAGGGCTCGATGAATATCGAAGACATCCGGTTGAAGTTTTCCAATCATATTTACCTAGATGAGAGGGCAGTGAAATATAATACCACTAGTAGACGCTAACAATCCTACCCGACTTTCTCATCGGACTAGAACCGAACACCCCCTCTATTCCGACAGAAGTTTGCCGCCAAGGCTCCGTTGTTGGTATAGCGGTTCAATTGGCACCCGTTGAGCAGTTGGATCGGACTTAGAATCGGACAGACCAAACAGGCCCTTATAAGACATGTCCCTTCCTCCCAAAGCTGACATGTGCCTGTACTAAGACCAAACAACTTCCTCGAGCGGATTGAGCCATGGTTACGCAAACAGAGACCAGGGCCGAAGTCGTCGAACTCCAAACATGGCCCAAACCTAACGAAACCCCCTACCCATCGAGGCATTCTGGAGAAACTCTATCCGTCCATCGAGGCATATCTGAGACTGAATCCTCTACATCGTCTCCGGCATCTGTCACGAAATCGAGTACCCTACGAACTGTCTTCACAATCTTGACACCATCCATTGTGGGGTTTATGGCAAGCTTTACCAATGGTGTCATCAATATTGGTCTCCCAATCATAGCGCGCTCCGTCTCCCTCGAACGCTCTCTCTACCTATGGCCTTCTTCGGTCTATGGGCTGACTTCAGGCGCTGCGCTGCTGATCGCAGGCTCCATTGCCGATATCGTCGGTGCAAGGCCCGTCGAGCTTGTTGGCATCACACTCCTTGGTATACTTACCCTGGCATGCGGCTTTGCCCAGTCAGGCAGCCAGCTCGTCGTCTTCCGTGCTCTCCAAGGCATTGCACTGGCGATGCACCTGCCAGCCTCAGTCGCGATAATAACCGGAGCTGTGCCGTCTGGAAGAGCAAGGAATCTGGGATTTGCATGTTTGGGGTTCAGCCAACCGCTCGGTTTCGCTGTCGGTCTTGTCCTGAGCGGTGTCATGATCCAGAGAACTGGGTGGCGGTCGGGCTTCTACTTGGCTGGAGGGTGCACTATAGCTGTTGCTATTGCTGCTTTGTGGACATTACCCAAACTGCCGTCTCAGAACAAAGACGGCAAAGCCGCCCTGTTGAAGAAGGTGGGCAGGGAGATAGATTGGATTGGCGCCATAATCTCCAGCGGCGGGTTGGCGATTCTTGCCTATGTTCTAGCGTAAGTCATAGAACTCCATGTTCGGTTCATTGCTGCCTTTTACTCACAGAATTTAGTATCCTTAGCGCGGATCTTACAAGCATTCGTTCGGCTGAGACGGCCACATTGCTGGCTGTCAGTATCGTGCTCATTGCCGCCTTTCCCCTATGGATGCATCACCGCGAACGTGCTGGAAAACCGCCTCTTGTGCCGAACAAGCTGTGGAAGAACCTTCCCTTCACCAGTACCTGCATCATGGTCGCCCTGTCTTACGGCGTCATGAACTCTATCGAACTCTTCTCCAGTCTCTAGTGAGTAACCATAGCCCGCACATGATACCTGGGTACACTTTCATTCCTATCAATTCAGTTACTGACGAGAAGAACAGCTTCCAAGAAATTCAGCACGCATCCACCCTGACGACATCACTCTATCTCCTCCCCAACCTCACCACAGGTGTGCTTATCAACATCCTCGTGGGCGTCTTCATCCACCGCGTCCCCGCCCGCTGGCTTGTTGCTGGATCAGCGCTCATTTGCGCTATCTCACCACTGCTCATGGCTCTTATGCCTCCTTCACTGAGCTACTGGAAACTAGCTTTCTGGGCACAAATCTTTGCTCCCTTTAGCGCAGACGTGCTCTTCACAGTTGGTCTCGTCATTGTTAGCGACAGCTTTCCTGAAAAGACGCAGGCGCTGGCCGGTGCGGTATTCAACACTGTTGCACAGTTTGGAATGAGCTTGGGCATGGGTAGCTGCCAGGTCGTGGCACTCGGCGTTCAGGGCCCTGATGATGGGAGTGGGCATGGGCATGGCAGTGGAGGTGCATTTGAGGATCAAAACAAGGGAGCGGTGCTGAAGGGGTACAGGGCAAGCTACTGGCTCATGTTTGCGTACATGGTTGTCTGCACGGTGATTGCTGTGGTGGGGTTGAGGAAGGCGGGCAAGGTTGGGCTGAAGAAGGACTAGACTACTACGTCTCTACTTTGTCACGTGTAGACTATAGATATTACTTCAAGCGCTTCTTCGCGTGCACAGTTTACCCGGCTCGTCGCTTTGGTACATTGCTGTTACATGGCTACATCCGGCTACTCCAGAGCCGATGGGGAAGGTCGCACATGACAGCCCGAAATCTCACCAATCGCGTCATGAGCACTTCCGCAGCTGGCCAAGCATACAGTGTCCGCCCAAGTCATTCGTACGTTGCAGGCATGGACCACATACACGCTTACCTGTTTTGGCAGTTGAATGAATGCCAATGAATGCCAAGCCCAAACCTCCCTGCGGATCACCTTCTAGGCGCATAAGGCTTGACCCTCCGCCAGGCTTATCTCGCAGTGCCATATTAAACACTTGCTTGTTGTTTCAAGCCCTACCAATGTCATGGAAACAGCTTCCTGAGCAAGGTTGCCGCCCCGCTACACGTTAGGGCTAGTTGGGCAGGTGTGAAATGGTAGGTTGTCGAGGCCGCATCATTCAATCAAGACCTTTTTGCAAGGGGGAGCTTCTGGACTAGGGCATCTTTTTTCAGAAGTTTATATAACAGAGATTGTCGAACTCGAAGATGTCTTCTCTGGCCACGCTTCTTCTTCATCTGCTTCTTTTGTCCCCTCTGCAGCCATGAAGCTCCTCGGCGTCACCCTGGCCTCTCTAGGCCTTGCATCCGCAGCCACCGTCGCAAAGAAAGTCAGCTACGATGACTGGAAGGTATTCCGTGTCAACGTCGGCTCTGAGGGTGCCAAGCTCCAAGATGTCATGACCAAGCTTCAACTCGAACTCTGGAAGGGCAAGCCAGAGTCCAGCGACATCGTTGACCTGATGGTGCCACCGTCAGCTGTCAAGGATTTCGAGGCATCCACCCAAGGTTTCGAAACCAAGGTCATGCACGACAATCTTGGCGCATCTATCGCAGAAGAGCAAGGTTTCAGTGTATATGCCGGTACGATTTCCCCTCAATAGCCAAGACGACATGGGTTGGGGCGCTAACTGTCACGGTCAGCCGGACTCGCACCAAACGCGACGTGGTTTAACTCATATCACTCTATTGCCGATCACATGCAATGGATCAGTGACCTTGCGGCTGCCTATCCCAACAATGCAGAGGTCATCTCAGCAGGCAAGTCTGTCGAGGGCCGCGACATCAAGGGTATCCATATCTGGGGAAGTGGTGGCAAGGGATCCAAGAAGGGTGTCGTCTGGCATGGTACTGTGCACGCCCGAGAGTGGATTACCACAATGGTAAACTTGAGTCTATCAAAGCGACATCGGACTACTGTTCTGACGTTTACAGGTTGTCGAATATGCGGCTTACCAGCTCCTCACCTCCACTGACGCCACAACTGCTGGATTCAAGAACACCTACGACTTTTACATTTTCCCCATTGTGAACCCGGATGGCTTTGCGTACACCCAGTCCAGCGACCGCATGTGGCGCAAGAACCGTCAGTCCACGCCCAGCACCTCGTGCGTTGGCCGTGACATCAACCGTAAGCATTCTGCCTTCCACTGTGAGCAAAAATGGGAACACCAAACTAACCTTTCCGCCAGGCAACTGGCCCTCGCACTGGGACCAGCGCGGCGGCGCATCCACGTCTCCCTGCGCTGAGGACTACAAGGGCCCATCTGCCGGCGACGGTGTTGAGACCAAGGCCCTCAAAGCCCAGCTCGATAGCATTGCTGCCGGAAAGGGCGTACAGCTGTACATGGACATTCACTCGTACAGCCAGCTCTGGATGTATCCCTATGGTTACACCTGCTCTGGCGTCGTTCCCAACTCCGCCAAGTACGCGTCTCTGACCAACGGCGCCATTGCTGCCGTCAAGGCTGTCCACGGCACCGTCTTCACCGGCGGCCCCATCTGCAACACTATCTACCAGGTCAGCGGCGACAGCGTCGACTATGCAGGCGAAGTGGCAAAGGCGACTTACAGCATGACGGTCGAGCTGAGGGACACGGGTTCATACGGCTTTGTCCTGCCCAAGGAGCAGATTCTGCCCAGTGGCGAGGAGATGTGGGCTGGATTGAGCTACTTGCTCAAGAACATGTAGAGTGTGGCCTAGACGATGCAAGTTTTTATCTTGCGAGGCAGAGGTGTGACAAAGGTGTAAATACGGACAGAACCTGTAAATAAATTGATGATGTCAAGAAATTATCTATGCCATGGATCGAGTGAGGTATGTTGGTTTGATTGGATAGAATTCGAGCTATTTGGTGTCCATATGAGGCAGCTCGTTCTCAGAGAGAAATATCGTAACGTCCGTCCCTGCGGGTCGAACATCCCCCCGCAACGAACCACGAATGCTGTTCAGCTATGTTATACCCACCTTGCACAATCGTAAAGGGTCAAGTTGATAAGGTTATATTCTTCGCATTTATCTCTACCTAGTGTAAGCTCTATATAATAAAATTATAGCGTTAACTATAGCTTATATTCTTAAGCTTCTTATCTTTAGTATAGAAGGTGCAATATTAAAACACCCCTACTCTCTCTTAAGTAACACTATCGCTTAATCCTTTAGAGCCGTTATAGAATACTTAAATAGTAGTATAATATAGTCCCGCTCTTAGAAACGTGTGCAGCCCTAATCTAAGTGTGTAACGGCGCAGGCAATGTCAATCGGATCTGTATCGGACGAAGGATCACTCAGAGGCATATGGGAGTGCGTGGGATCATAAAAGACCTAGATTCCGAAAGACCACCTATAGGCCTTGTACGAAAGAATATCAAAAATCTACCTAAGAACTACTTGTGGGACTTAGTCGTTTTATACCTGCTAGGCTTAGGGTAGATGACTAACCCGCCCTTGGGTCGGGTCCGAACCTGGTCCGGCTCTTGTCCTGGAAAGGTCAGGCTTGGGTCAGGATCATGTCCGACCCAGGTCGGGTGCATGTCCGGCTCATGTCTGAATCTTGTCCGACTCTTGTCCTTTGACTGAGAGAGTTGGGCTTCACTTGAGAGTGGCTGGAACGGCTCTTGTCTTTGCCAGTGAGTC